>OY787663.1:16622352-17222352 GCA_963678985.1 Spisula subtruncata
GAACATGAACTTTTTATTATTTGACATTATAACCACAACCTTTAAGCAAGATATGTGGATAGTGAGCTCTTATTTACGTTCCCATTCATGGGTCATAGTTCAATTACGTTTTGTACAAGAAACTGATATTGTCTCGGATATTGGGTCATATGTTCTCTGTTTCTTTACATTATACGTCTCTAAAATGTACATTACAATTCCTGCCTTGATGAGACCCTTAATTTGACAGCAGGATAGAAGCTTGCCAACGGTAATTGAATCCAGGTTTACTTTAAATCGCATGGTTGGAAGTTACGTTTAACCCGTGTGTATACAAGTTAGACATCGAATTGGCATTTATTGGACTAAATAGTCTAAAAGTGTTCTTTTCTAAAACTTGAATGCAATTGTGCCTCTACTTCTGATCAAGTTGGCTTCCTTGGATTGATTTGCCCGTTCGCTGAAAGCTATGTGATCCCATGACTATTTGCCATGTCTGTATTTCCATAGCATTTCTCACTATAATAAGATTGGTCAAAGTAGAATGTTCTTGAGTCAGATTTGGAGAGAATTATAGGAAATAATCAGATTTTACTCTGTCATATTGACTACACGAAGAAGGGAGTACAATCTATTACATTATTTAGATTCAAATCTAATTGAAAGCAGTTCATTTTTGACAAGTCGAAATATAGTGTGATTTGCTTATTCATAAGAAAACGGTTTAATTGTTCTCCCTTATTCTGTATTTATCAAACCTGTAACTGGCATTGTAGCTTTGTTGTGTTAAAGACTGTACAAATAATATATTTTAAGTTTTTTTTGCATTATTTGGATCATTTGTAGAGTAGAGTAGAGTGATTTAAAGAAGAGAAACTTTTAATTTAACCTGTGAGTATTTTACGGTACACTAGGTTCAGATTAGTACGATAATAGTATCCTAATAGTATCCTAAACGCTTATTAAATCATTGGAAGGACATTTGTTATCATACTAGATGCAGAACAGTACATAAGTGCACAATCTTCATTATCGCTAAAAGCCTTGTCGACACATTTATATTGCCACATATTATTATTGTTTTCGTTGATTTTCGCACTTAATGAGTTTAGACGTTACGTTTTAATCACCTAAAAGTTAAACTGGTTATTAAGAACTAGTAATGCAACTGACTCTGCAGGCGGTGAAATTCCGTTTATAGACAAGTTTTATAATTGCTATGAACTTTTCATACTGTAAGCAAAATATTATCGAAGTTGAAAATTTATACTTATATGGGTTTATACAATAAACCGGAGACTGGGGGCATTCCAATCAGTATCTTTGAATTATAGATTGTAGGTATGCGTCGTTCCTTGTTATAGTGAATCCTGCAAGACAATGTTTCCATTTAAAAATGATAATATGATCATAATATACCGTAGGCATAATATCGAAACCTCGGGTATTTCAATATAAGAAAATTGTGGGACTTTGGCATTGCAACACGAATTCTAAGGACGTATGGTTTATAAATCAGTAGGAAATGTTAAACACACGTTTTTTCATGTTGTACATGTATACGGAACTTTAAATCCGTTAAGCTAATAACAATATTGTTTTGAAATAGCTGCGTGCATAATAGGCGATTTAGATTAAAATTGCGTTTGTAAAGTTTCGAAACCACTGTTTTGCTAAATGATAACGAGTTAGATATGATCATTGTTTGAAATTGTGACACACATAATGTCTCTTCAGTAAGGTATGTAGTATAAAGGCCACACGACGTTTGGAAATAAGCTGACATACACACGTAGCCGCTCCGTTTCGATAATCGACATTCAATCTTCACCATTTCAACGGGTTTAATTACGTGTGTTAATATACACCCCTTGTTGCTACTTTTTATATAGTTTGATAATGAAGCGTTTTGCCTCTCTTAGATCTCACTTTAATTACTCTTTAACATTATTATCCACATGATACGAAACTTAGGGCACCAGTAGTTACCTATCAAACTAATTACGACTAATTAATAGGTCATTTCAATACAAATTATATTTCACAAACAGTCCAGTTAAATCAGAAATAATTACCCTCACGCCTCATTAATTATTTCGGTTGCAATATCTTTAGATATGCTTTTTTCTTTTATTTAGGTCATTTTCAGCTTTCTTGAAGTTAATTGCAATATCAGCATAGTCTCATATTCTTGCAGCCGAAGTCATTTAAATGAGTTTTAATTTAATCTGTATCTTGTGTAAGATGTGTTATTTCATTTCGATATGCCCAAATTGAAAGCAAAGCACGGATTTGTATTGTATATTAAATATAATGTAACCATAACGTCGTGAAATAGATGCGTTTTATTCTAGATTGTTTTATCACTGACCTATATTTTATTCGGTCCTAACATCACACAGTGGTGTCGTTAATATAGTCCATGATTCCCGGGAGGTATATTCTGGACGGACATTTAACATATGGTGACATAAAGCTCACTAACATACAGGCTAAACACGCAACAAACCAATAATCTAGACGCTGTCATATTAATTGGTTATCCTCGTTCACAACCAAACATGTTGTAAAAAAGTAAGCATGTTTCGGACGGACTGATAATTATTTGCCAAATATGCCACCCATTTAGTAGCTTGAAACGGAAACTCGTCGACTATTTAGTGTATTTAAAATTTGGACAACCTATTACTAAGTAAATGTTTAAGCCTACAAAACTGGGAAATAAATTACATACGCCATTATCTCACACATATATATCACTAGCGGGACAAGTTCTATAGTTAAACAACACCAGCATCCATTAATCACATTACTATCTTAGAAATATACTAGCCCGAATGAGTTTGACAATTACCATGTCCGATATGTTCTTTTCGGTCATAATTGTCAAGAAAATTCGGCCCGCATGTTACTCGAAGTAACACCATTTCTGGACGTTTATCGCATTACAGTGTTTCGCTATCCTTTACTTGTGCATACCTGGGTTACAGTTCTATGACAGCGTCTGCTGAAAGTATCTAGCTACGGTATTTATTTTAAGGGAACAGGCACTAAGAAGCTGACTTTACGTGCGTTCGAACATTCTACTACCTTTCATATAATCACTTAGGCATACAATAGAGAATTTCGTCATAAAACAATCTAACGGTGATATTATTGTTGGAACCGCAATGTTCAAAAGTGAAGTGCGTCAATATTAGTATTTTACATGTACATGTATCAGGTGAGTAAAACATAATATTAAATAAAATGGCGTGAACCTCTAGATTAGGCAGGCTCGTGGCCGAATGGGCCAACTGGCCTGAAGCTAGCGGGTAAAAGTTAGCATTCTGTTGCATAGTGGACATGCGGTGTGCAATTGGAAGATATCTGTGCGCTTAATACTTTTCAACACTCGTAGAAGGGCTCCCTTTTCAACAGCTTTATTTAACGATAGAAAATTACATACATATTAAATTTATTCCGCATACTTGGTAATAACCATAACCGATGTTTATAAAAATGAGACATCGAATTGTCATTTATTGGACAGAAACGTCCTCCTTTCTAAAACTGTAACCCAATTTCGTCTCTTCTGCTCCGATTGACCCCATTGGATTGATTCTTAAGCTCGCTGATAGCTAAATGATCCCATGACAAAACTATTAAACTTCTAATACAAATGGTCTTCAATTTGAAAAAATACATTAACCCAGTTTGTATCAACCTCGGATTGTGTTGACGTTGATAAATATATTTTCCCGATATTCTGAAGCTATGTGTTCCAATGACAGAATGATGCTCCATGTTCACAGCTTTTAGCATCCTTCTCTAAGATTGGTTATTTTTTGACATGCTTGAGTCTTATTTGGAGCAAATATCAATAGGCCATGGCCCGATGTAGCTCTGTCGTATTGAGAACGGGTAATCATACGCAAGTCAATAATGAATGTAATTGGCTTATTCACATGCTCGCGGTTAAATGATAAAACACCTGTACATTTGTAGTAACATGACCATATCGCTGGCTTAGAACCAGAAGGTCGTAACTCCACAATCGATATATTGAGAAAACAAGAGAAAAATGTCTGTAATTTACCCTTTACCTATGGGAATACACGTTTTTAAAACTTCATTTTGGTCAACATGACGATTTCAGATTTTCATGAAAATAGGCTTATAAGAAGCGCTATATATATGTGAAACAGATTTCAAATATGTATGAGTCTTATAAGGTCGTAAGTAGGAGTTACGACCTTCTGGTTCTAAGCCATCGATATATCTTTCCTTTGGTTTTCTAACTACAATTAAGTATTCTTTTGTCGAGGTTGATGAACGGCAATCACGGACCTGAAATAATTTCGGGACAGTCAGCAATATATACGTTTTCCCAAATTCATCATAAGGCACAAACGTAATTCACATGTTTAGATGCTTGACGTTCTAGTAGGTTATTCATGTACGTACATGTACTTAAGTATATATTATACAGTGCCAACCTTTAATAAGTATAAACTTTTTGACAGGTGCTGAATTATAATTGGCTCTATTATTAAATAACTGTTTATCAGATGGGCTAAACTATAGTAATTTGGAAACTACAGTTACATGTACTGAATGAGTATAAAATGACGTAAAAGAAAGATAAAAATGTTCAAAATTAAAATAACCATGGCGTCATTGGGATTGAATTTTCTGTTTTCTCATGGCCAAGTTTACCTCAAAGGTGTAGTCCGGAAATACGTTATGTTTATAAGTGTTGTAATCAAATAACCTGCAAAATAAACAAGTGTTCGGATATGTTGATATTCAAGGGTGTACGGCAATACAACGTTTTTGCCTTATTGTGGATAACAAGTCTTATCAATGTTTGACATTTACTTATACGAATACTAACAAATTGCAATTGTAAATATACTAATTAAAACTAATTAAAACTCCCCAATGGTTGACATAATTAGTATCATCATTTAAACGGGAGTTGATATGTTAATAATGTTCTCTAATTTACGTTCCAAATCATGGGTCACATTCAGTTAAACCTTTACACACAGGTGACAGTATCAGTGTTTGGTCCGCGAACGATTAAACAATGAAATAAAATAAGTATTTAAGAAATCCCGTCACTGATCTAAACTATAAACTATCAAGGTATAAAGCGTACTATATGACTATATGCCAAAGATTGTGGAACATCGCATCTCGTTGTTTCAGCATAAACATACCAGCGCTGAAGGAAAATCGCTACACAAGTCATTCATATAAACTATAAGATATTCATTCCCACCGAAAATCTCGTTCAATAATATCTTATAATTGCGAAACGGCAAAACAGTGTTCCATTCGTTATTTAACTCCGATCGAGTTCATTTTGTTTATGCGCAGGCTACCCACTTCACTCACATTATCGTAGGTATTGTTAGGACCCAAGTCTATTTTTCGATGCGATGTTCCACAATCTTCGGACATAGACTTATAGTAGGCTTAATACCTTCCTAGTATACTTAGCTCAGTGACGGAAATGTTTTTATATATTTATTTTTAATTTTTATTTCCCAAACACTGACACTGCCACCTGTGCCTTTACAGGAAAATAGTATTCACGTGGTGATTCCTTCATGTTATCTCCGTTTCTGTAACATTACGCTTCTACAATGTACAATATTGATCATATCCTCCAATGTTGAAATCCATAATTTTGCATGGGTATAGACATTTGACAAATCTAATTAAATCTACGTTTACTTCAAGTTGCGTGCTTGGTAACATACTTTTAATCAGTTTGTATTAACTTCGAATGGACATTTATTTGACTAAATAGTATTAAAGTCTTCCTTTTCGAAAACTTTAATACAATTGTCTCTCAACATCAGACCAAGTTGACTTCAGTTGATTGATTTTCCCGCACGCTGGCAGCTATGTGATCCCATGACAGAACTACATGTATCTTCCTTGTCAACATTTCCAAGCATTCCTTTCTAAGATTGGTGAAAGTGGGATGGTCTTGAGTCTTTTTGGAGCGAACAATAGGAAACAATCAGATGTTGCATTGTTATGTTGACTAAGCGATCAAGGGAGAATAATCTATTCAAATCAGAATGAAAGCCATTCACTTTTGACAAGTCGAGACGTACTGTGTTTTGCTTGTTCATAAGAAAACGGTTTAATTAATCTCCCTTATGCTGCATGCATTATTCCAGTTGCTGTCATAATAACATTGCTGAAAATTAAACTAGGTAAAGTAATAGTTCCATTCTTAAATGTAATGCCACAGTTTCTCCACGTTAATACATTATTTGAGGTGGCATTTGTTATCATGCTAGTTCAATGCAGAAGAAGAAGACTCGTGTTAATTGGCACATACTATTGTTTACGTTGATGTTCGTACTTAATGGGTTTACACGTAAGGTTTCACTTGCCAGAAAATTGAACTGGTTATAAAATAACTACAGTACTAATGTTAGTGACTCTGTATGCGACGAAATTCCGTATATAGACGAGTTTTATAATTGCTTTGAAGTTTTAGTACTGTGAACAAGATCATATTGAAGTTGAAAATTTGTAATTGTATGGTTTCATGTAATATATCGGAGACTTGGGGCATTCCAATCAGTATCTTTGAATTATAGATTGTAGGTAAGCGTCGTGCCTCGTTATAGTGAATTCTTCGCGACAAGGTTTCTATTTTCAATGATAATATGATCATAATATACCATAATATCGAAACTTCGTACATTTCAAATGGATATATGGATACTGCGGGACCTTGTCATTGTATCACAGTTTCTCACAAAAGGACATATTGTTTATTAACCAGTAGGAAATGTTAGACACACATTTGCTCATGTTTTATACGGAACTGTAATGCCGTTAGTATAATAATGATTTTTTTTTCAAATATCTGCGTGCATCATAAGCAAAGTAGGTTAAATTACATTTGTATAATTTTGAAACCACTATATTGCTATATGATGACGAGTTTGCAATCCTGTAAGGTGTGGTCATTATTTGAAATTACGAGACAAATAATATCTCGCCGGTACAATAATGTATTATAAAAGCCACACGACGTTTTGAAATAAACTGACATACGCTAATAACCCGTTCGGATTTCGATAATTGACATTCAGTCTTTACCATTCCAAGAGGGGTTAATTTCGTGTTATAAAACATCACTTGGAACTACTGTTTATATAGTTTGCAATTCAGCGTTTTGTCTATAATGGATCTCTCTTTAAATACTATTTAACGTGCTTATCCACATAATAAAAATCTAGGAGTACCAGTATTGACATTTTCCTATCTAACTAATTACGAGTAATTAATAAGTCATTTTATAACAAATTATATGTCTGAGATCTCATCTTATTTTATTTAATAAGCATAAGGACTGACTTAATAGAATTTTAAAAACATGTGACCCCTTTACAGAGCGATATTTATCATCAGCATCTTCTTACATTATTTTCTAAGATTGGTCAACCTGGGATATTGTTGTATCTTACTTTATGCCAACAATAGGAACCAATCGAATTTTGCTCTGTCCAATTGACTACGTGAAATCCAGCGGACAGTCAGCTTTATTATACGTTTTCCAATCGGATGGAAAGAGAGGAGTTACCAAAGTCTGTCATTGACAGGTCAATACCGAATGTAATTCGCTAATTCATATGACAATCGTTTACATCATCGCTCTATTGTTACACATATCATTCTTGGTTGTATTATGGTTGCATTAAAGCTTTCTTGATTTAATTACACCAGTTGTCAAGCTCGACCAAGTCTCACATTTAAGATGTTCCATAAGACTTGTGCATTTAATCCGAGGTTACATGCATGAATAGATAGAGAAGACGCGATTGTGACTGTTATCATAATGATTTTATCATATAGGAAACAATATCTGACTTTCTCGTTCATTTAGGACACTTATTTACATACTTATTAACTTGTAAATCATTGCTTTAGTGCGGACAATGTTCAGTTTCTTAGAGGATAAATATATGGTACGGAAATAATTAGGGTACTGTACTCTTCTTATTCCCGGTATGATAATGGACTCATTTTGTAAGGCAACGGAAAACGCAGATGAACATGTTGTGTTTCATGTTGTCAGCTTTAAATTGATATCTAGTAAGTATCGATTAGTGTATGTAGTAATAATATCCTTTTATATGGCGATCCTTCTGTTCAGTTTATTTTCGCAGGGAAAGCAGTACTCGACTCTACCAACAGAGAGCATGAACATAAAAACATGCATGTACCACAAATACACGGCACGATGCACATACATAACCGAACGAGAAAATTAAATGCCACAGTCCCAACTGGCAATAGGCCGAATCACCTAATGTTTGATAACAATTTGTCAAAACGGTGAGATCAAGTGACCAGACATTACTTTGATTTGACCTAGTTGCAGTTTCCATATGACTCCAAATGCATGTAGTTTGCAAAAACAACCTGCAAAATCAAACTTGGCATTGTAATGACTTGACCCAGTTACCGATATCGGATGCATACAATAGTACATGTATTCGACAGGGTTAAAGTTAAAATGGCATTTTGTTACTCGTGTTAATGCATGTATTGTGCTTCAGTCCACACGAAGGCTCCGGTTCGTTCGTCTCCCCTGTGTGCAAGTATTATTGATAAATCAACAAAACAGACAGCTTACGTAATTATCTATATAGTCTAGTGGTAGGTTTCAGAATTACTGTAGGCGATGACTTATGGTTTACATACGACGTTTGTCATAAAAGTATTCAATCAGGAAATGATATATTAAAATAGTAATTTCTCAATTTTGCTTCAACATAGTTATGAGCTTACGCAATAATCTTACGCTTTGGGAATCATGAGCCTAAAGACCTGTTTTAAAAGTATTGATTTTAGGTAGTATATCGGCTCATAAACAATGTTTTGGAGTTCAAAGGTGTAGAAATTAACCAGGAATGCCGTATACCAGAGTAGTTTATGGCAAACGTCAGACCAACAAATCAGAGCATCACATCCGATATATCCTGCAACTTTGGAATATTTGATTTTGGTGCGAACATGATTTAAGCGCGCAGTGATATATAAATACGGTTTTACTTTAGGAACTTAAGTTGCTGATCTAAAGTGTTTACCTCGACGTCACAAACGACGTCACTTTCGTCGTATATCGGCGGTTATAATATAATTCATAATGGCTTTATTTGTTCTGAAATTTTATCTTTATGTAGGCAAATAAGCATGTCATATAAGATTAAATGTTGAATGTTGTTTCATATATGAATACGATTATATGTATATTGTGATCATTGAAGAAGGCTTTCGCATTTCAACAAACGGGTGTTGTCTATTGTCATTCTATAAATATTTGTTATTTCTAAGAAATGTTCAGGTATATACTGTAATTGTTTGAATACTTTGAATATGCTAAACAGAATAAGTCTTTGAAGTTGGCCGTATAAAGTTGAGTAAACGATTCATGCTATTGTGCAGTGTTTTGCGACACACTAACACTTTATTTTGCATTTAGAGCTCATTTTAAATCAAACGAGGCATTGAAATAAAGAAATTTCACAATAAAAAGGTCATGTTAAATCCAGACTTCCTCTCGATTGATCAATCTTCATAATCATTATCACGGTCATTACATTAATAACCGTAAATTACAATAGAACACATAAAAAATACCCCTACGTTAAACTTGCTGTCCCATGAATTATTTCTTTTTCAACATTATTTAAAGTTCCAAGTATGACGGTCATTGTCATTTTCCATGGGTTCAAGTTCATCCAAATACTCGACTTGAAATAATCAAGCGTGGTCACATGTTTCGATGGTCATAAGTCTTCGACAATGCTTTTCCAGTGTATTAATCTATGTTTGTTGGTTTATTTCAGGAACTATCAAACCGTTCGATATGTGGGTGACCCGTATGAATTCAAGAAAATTACAGTTGCATAGCCCTACCTGGCGAAGAATTATTGCTAATCTTGAGTGTTAAACTAAACTTTGAATCAATAATAGCTATTAAATAGCTATACAAATAGGTCAAATCAGACAATATTTGACTGTCGATGCAACAAAATCCCTGATTAATTCTTTAGTAACATCGAGACTAGATTACTGCAATTCATTATTATGTGGCACCCCGAAAATCATTCTGAATAAACTACAAATTATTCAAAATACAGCTGCCCGCCTCATCACACGGACACCGCGTTACAATCACATCACTCCTGTACTAAAGGATCTTCACTGGCTGCCTGTACAGTACAGAGTAGAGTACAAGGTTTTGACTCATGTTTTCAAAGCACTACATGGAAAATCGCCTGGCTACATCAGAAGTATGTTGGAAGTATATACTCCACAAAGACAGCTAAGGTCTCAAAATGATTCTGTTCTTCTAGTTGTGCCAAGGACGAGGACTGTGACCTACGGTGACCGATGTTTCACAGCTGCTGCACCGAAACTCTGGAATGCACTGCCAACAGCGCTCAGAGACAGTAAAACACTCCCGTCCTTCAAGAAAGCCCTGAAAACGCATTATTTTACTATAGCTCATTCATGCTGAAGTTCATGGTTAAGTAGACGCCCGTCTACTGGGTTTAGTAGAGCCCCGTTTCAAAGTGTGGTAAGGTCTAGAAGAAAGTATGTTATTTCTTCGACCTTTATGGTAAGGTCTAGAAGAAAGTATGTTATTTCTTCGACCTTTATGGTAAGGTCTTGAAGAAAGTATGTTATTTCTTCGACCTTTGTAACTCATATGATGATAGTAACTTTATGTCATCTGTGAGTCATCCCCCTTTTAAAGGAAGTATCACTATTCATTTAAGGGTTAAGGACATGTGGTAATGGTACTTGACGTTATCATTGTCCTAGTTGAGGTTTACATTCAGTTAATACCCCTACAGATAATCAAATCGTTGTACACCACTATCTTATTGTAGCAAAGTATTTCTATATACCATGTCTCCTAAGTTTAATATTGCATTTCGTTTCTGCAATATGATACGATATGATGGGAGACTAAATAGAATTGATAAAAATGTTTTTGTATATTTTATGTACATTGTATATTGTTTTAAACATGTATTAGTCGGGACTGTACAGCACTTTTGAACGTGTGTATACATGAAAAAAGGGCTATATAAATATGGTATAATAAAGAAAAAATGCACAATTATGTTCTTTTCAATGATATATATGTCAATGTAAGACGGAATGACAAATTGTAAAATAGTCCGCCATTTGTGGGCGGAGCCAAAAAGTGTTCTCAGGCTATTGACTTGAGAACACATACTTTTTATGCCATGTGTTTTCAGGCAGTTACCATGGTAGTTGCATGATAAAATATATAACAACATAGTTATAGAAACCCATATATGTTCTGAACCTAACCTACTGGCTGGGTATAAATACAACAACGCATGTATAATCATGTGAAGCAGATACACAAACGAAACCAATACATTAAATGATGTTGTTTCCAGCCTGCAGGTACATGTGATGATAGTTGAAATACAACATCTACACACTTATGCAATGTAGTTCCGTTACAAAATGTCAAACAATTACTCTATATCAGCTGAACAATACATACAAATTATTGTTTTACTACTTTGCTCTACGTGCCTCTTTTAAAACATTGGGCGCACTGTTTTAAACATAACAAAGTAGTAATTTAATATGAAAAAATGAAGTAACTAATACAAAATATACCAGTACTGATGGATCTTTTTTAAAAGTGTATGTTGAAGTTTTGAAAAGAACTACTGGTACACAAACTTCATCAAGTCATGTTAAGCAAAATGTCAATCGCACCTAAACGGATGTTGACAAGTTAAGTGGATAGTTCGGGTTTTAATATTCCCTCCCACTTACGAACACTGGCAAGGGTCATATTTAGATTACATTTGGTACATATAACTAGGGAAGACCCGAATGTTATCTTAAATGTTTCCTCTTGTTCTGTTCTATAACACCTACTCTAAAACGTTCAATATTTGCCATTTCCTCCTGTATTGAAATCCATAATTTGACAGAACGATAGAAAATGAGAAATAAAATAAATTTATCACGACGTGTGCTTGGTTATAACCTTAACCGATGTTTCTACAAATGAGACATCTAATGGGCATTCATTGGACTGAAACGTCTTCTTTTTCTAAAACTTTAACTCAAGTTTGTCTCTACTTCAGCTCCAGTTGACCCCGTTGGATTTATTTTGTTCAGCTCGCTGATAGCTTAGTAGTCCCAAAACAAGTATGTAATGGTCTTCAATTAAAAAAACAACCTTTACTCAATTTTGTCTGTAACCTCATATAATGTTGACGTCGATAAAGATATTTTTTTAAACCTATTCGGTGTCACTCCGCATTAGTCTGTGATTTTGTATAAGGTATATCACTAAACTATTCGATTCCCGTAATGGTTAACTTTCAGTGAACGGTGAAATTAGTTAGATTGGTTGTGTAATTTTCTCAGTAATGACCACACCGCTGATTGACGGGAAAACGTTCACATCGTCAGGTGCACCAATATTAATCCACAGAAATATATGAATTGGTATTATTGATTTCACTTGCTCATTTTATATTGCAGTAATGAACCAGCTATATTCAAGTTGCATACTACACTGAACAAAATTTCTAATTGGTCACCTAACATATTGACAAAATTTCAATCAATTATTATTCAAAATATATTCTGTGAAACGTAAAAGTGTAAAAGAAATGTGTAAACAACACAACACATAAAACATAATGAACCATCATCTCATATGGACGAGTAGGTAGAAATTAATTCATATGGCAAAGATATACTCTAATAGATTGTATAGTTTAGGCGGTGGAATGAAATAAAAAAACATCGACTTTTAAGATTTAACTGGATTTCTGACAGTAACAATGTTATTCGCCATAGGAAATCAATGTCACATCAAAAGTTGAAACGAACTGATAACTTGCAATAATTGAGGCGAAATGAAGATAACTAATTAAAGAAAGACTGTACAAAATTTGACTTATTTATCACTCGTGGGTATCGTTATTTTAGGATTTAATGGTGTTCTATTTTCAATTAAAAGGGAGGTAATTTCAGAACTTCCAACTTCAAAGCTGTATATCTTTGTAACGCCCAATTATTCTGCAATATTGTTTGTTTTTCTGTTTGGGAGGACACATATTTTTACAGTTTATCACATTTCCACTGACACGGTTTGCATTAAACATATAAAACCTGTTTAGTACACAATGGGCCATAACTCAGAATAGTTTACGAGGCTTTGTAAAACACGAACTGAATTTGATTAAGTACACATAGCCGTATGAGTTAAGTACACTATATATATTTCTTAATTGTTATGCACAAAAATTCAAAAAGTGACCAATTAGAAATTTTACTGAGTGTATATAATCTTACTTGACGTATACCGTATGACATTTATATGTCGAACACTATAGAAACAACTTAATACCAGTGTCATGAACGGAATAATATGTCATAACAACTGAACCACATCCTAAAATGTATTGAACAACATTGTCGCTCAATAATACCAAATGCGTATAACCTAACGTCTGAATGTCTGGACCGAACATGATATGAAGTGCACAAAAATGATATCCAATAAATAGCATAACTATTCGCGTAAATGTCATAGTACTAGCCTAATGTATACAAATGAATGCACATAACCGAATTCTGTTGACACCAGTATAGAGTTGATGCCTCGTTTCGAATAACACTTATCAATTTTGCGCCAGTGTATTACATATTATCGGGTTTGTTATTGTGTCAACAAATTAAGTAATACGTATATCTGATTTGTATACAAACTTATAGTCAACTATTGCTGTTTGAATGTACTAAGTTTACGAACAATTCAAAGAGGCGTTTTAACGAACACAGGAATATGTCAAAGGTACCGTTAGCAGTGCCACTAAGGCTAATGTGACAAGATATTTGCTATGCAACGTATACCACATGCTCATACTGATGATACAATGTGGCGATATGATACCGTTTACCATCTGATCAATATCAATTGTTTCACTTTATTACAGTATTTGGGAACCAAAAGTCACATAATATGCATGTAATTGAAATGTATTATTGCGAAGAAGCAAATAATGTTCTCAGAATAACAGTGACAAACACGCACTTATGTCAATTAAATACGTATTAGTAAGACTTAAGTCAAACCAAAAACAAAATAAGCTTAAAATAAACATAATATTGATGTCTCTGATAAAATAAGAGTACGATACTTATTCTATTCTAGTGAATTGCAATTGTAAATATAATATTGCAAACTTATCAAAACGTCTCTTGCTTGGCATACTCATTATCATCATTTAAACGGATGTTGATGCATGTATAGTGCGCTCTCATTTACTTACCCTAGCATGTGTTACAGTTCAATTTCTCTTTGTACAGAAAAAATGGTACTGACTTGAAAATTCTCCGTTTACCTTTTCTCCGTTTCTGTAACATTATGCGTCTGTACAACATACAAAGTTATCCCATTTTTACTTGCTGAAACTCTTAATTGGACAGTATGCTACACATTTGACAAACCTAATTAAATATGCGTTGACGTTTAAGTGCATGATAACATACCTATAACCAGTGTGTAAAAAAGTTAGACCACGAACTGACATTTATTGGACTAAGTAGTCTTATATTGGTCCTTTTCGTAAACTTTAATGTAATTGTGTCTCTCTAATTCTGATCAAGATGTCTTCATTGGATTGATTTTCCTATTTGTTGATAGCCATTTGATCCTATGACAGAACTATTTCCATATCAACATTTTCTATCATTATTTTCAAGATTGGTCATAGTTGAATGTGCAATTATGAGTTTTTGCTTGTAGCGAATAATCAGATTTAACATTGTCATATTGACTACGGGATCATAGGAGAACAATTTATTAAATGATTTAGATTCAAATACAATGTTAGATTGAAAGCCATTCACTTTTCATTGACGAGTGAAGCATACGGTGTCTGTTTAATTATAAGAAAGCAGTTTAGGTGATATTCCTTTAAGTTAATACATGTTGCAGTTTTCATTCCTGTAACTGACTTGTTATTGGTATGTTAAAGATGATATAACGCATATATCAAGGTAGCTGCATTATTTGCATAAATTTTCTTCAAGTGATTTAATGAGGGCCACCTTTTAATTGAAAATATTAGTGTTTTACGGTATACTTAATCAAATAATAGTACCATGGAAAAACATTGTTGTTACATTTATCATACAAGAAGAAGAACATTAAAAATGCACAAGTTTCGTTTACGCTAGAAGACACATTTTTATTGGAACATAACCCCTATTATTCTGGTTGAGGTTCAAAATTAATGCGTTCAAATGTTACGTTCCAATTACCCGAACATTTTAAAAGAGAAATACTAATGCAATCTACTCTGTAGGCTGGGAAATTCCGTATATAGACGAGATTTAAAATTGTTATGAATTGTTCAATACCTTCAGCAAAATCATATTGAACATGAAAATTTATAAATGTCTGAGTTTATGAAAAATAATAGAGACTGGCGGTATTCCAATAAGTGTATTTGAATTATAGATTTTAGATAAGCGTCGTTTCTTGTTATAGTAAATATTTTCCAACAATATTTCCTGTTTAGAAGAATGGGACATTTTTTAAATATTATAATATACTGTAGGCATATTATCGAAAACTCGATCATTTGGGCATAAGGAAACTGCGGGACCTTGGCATTGCGTGACATACTTTTACAAAAGTACGTGTTGTTTATAAAGCAGTAGAAAATGTTAGATACATGTTGTTTATGTTATATATATGAGGCTTTCCTGCCGTTTGTATAATAACAATTTTGTTTAAAAACTGCATACATCATAGGCGAATAAGATTAAAGTTGGATTTGTAAAACCACTATATTGCTATATGACAACGAATTAAAAATATTTTTAGGTATGGTCATTGTTTGAATTGTCTCATAGATAATGTCTCTCCAGTAAAATATGTAGAATAAAAACCACACGACGTTTTAGTATAAGATGACATACTCAAATAACCCGTTTAGTGTTTTACAAACATCTCTCGTAACTATTATTTATATTGTTTGACAATGAAGCATTTTGTCTTAAATATCAAATGCTTATCCAAATGATACAAATTTAAGGGCACCGGCATTGACATTTAATTATCAAACTAAATTCAACTAATAAATAGGTCATTGCAATACAAATTATATTTCACAAAAACTAAAAATTAATTACTCTCACGTTTCATTAGCTATTTCAATTTAATTGTATTTTTATACGTTTTGTTATATTATGAAGGTCATATTCAGCTTTTTGTATACTATCAGCATTGTCTCGTTTAATTGCATCCGTAGTCATGAACATGAATGTTACTTCTATTGGTATTTTGTGCAAGATGTGTATTTCGATCGATTTTTTGTGAAAATGCTGTTTCAAAAAACGAACATAGCGTACATACTATATGATAACATCCACATTTGTCCGTGTTCAAAGAGGGATAAGTGTTACAATTGTTGCCTCCTTTCCACTGCAAAAACAGTAGTATACGTGTACTTCACGGGGTTGTGTCACATGTGGTACTATCATGGAGCGATACATATCTTAAAATTGATAACTGTCATGGATGTATGTCATTTGCATATCGCCTCTACACATGTGCAGTTGAATCATCATAAATAAGTTGGAAACCGTTATAAATGATATACCGAATATATTGTTTTATACACCGCGTTGTGTTTCTAACACCATCTTACTTAATACCTCATCTTGCTACCAACCTGGCACCATACTATGTGGTGCGCTTTTAAGATGTTTTTTACATTGAATGGATCAAACAGGCACAGTTAACGTATGTACTTATATATAACACCAATTTGACTATAGTATAATATTTGTATAGTGACCATGAATAATTTAAACGAGTAAACGAATTCCAGCAATATTCACTAATGCTATTGTTTGTTTTGAGAATGAACTTACACGTTGAAATTGGCATAATCATTCACGATTGTTTACTGAAAGGAAGATATGTCCTACCGATAAAGTGCATTGTACAACTAAATTGGTATCGCAATTTGACAACAAAACAACATACATGATTGTATTATCTTTGAAATAAGGCTTATTAGCTTTCGAAGAATAATGTAGTAAATCCAAATATATAAATATAGTGGCAGATAAAACTACAATACTGAAAGATGTCATACTATACAATACAATCTTTATTTTAAGTCGGATTTCATTTACAATAAATAACATTAGCTATGTATAGCTATTGTTCGACATTTATAACAAACATAAAGTATTAACAAACATAAACATATCTGTAAAGGAATTATTTCATCAAATATATATTAAAATATATTACTTTAACATATATAAAATGTACTAAATATATTTAATTAAATCTGTATTTAAAATAGGATAGCTTACATGTAAGCAAGTTAAAAGGCAGTTACAAAAGTACAAGAACACAGAGAAAGCATACATTTAAATAAATAAACATAAATAAACAAGTAAATAAATTAATTAGTTAACACATTAATTAATTTACAAATTGATTAAAAGCACCCAAACATTTTAAATCAAGCATAATTATATATTTAATTATTTATGTCTCATCCACATGTGAACGGTATATTACATATAGAACATTAAATCACGGTTAAAACATGTATATGGCCATTCTATATAGGATTATAAGAGGCATTATGTACCAATATTAAACACATATCAATGAAATTACAATAACTTTAAACAAACATATGCATTGCACATGCAATAAATGTAAAACTGAAGCATTCTTGTTTATCATTGAATGAAATTATGCAATAAAATAAAATTTAGCTTAAAAACTGAGAAAAGAAAAAGAGCACTATAGCGCGTAATTAAGAAATGAGTAAAAAAGATCATAAACCCGATGATACAAGGAGATTACATGAATGTATATTTTACGTCGTGGCGCTAATCCTACACATTCTATAATATACCAAGGATAAACAATTTTCTTACAAAGTAAGTAATGGTGATGTTTCATATTTAGTAAAGGAAAACTTCATTAACTAAACCGTTAGTCACGAAGCTTTTAAATCAACTGTACCAACCTCATGGTAATTCTTGACTGCAAGAAGAACATTGTGCATAGATAGTTGTTTTGCAACGTATAACAAACATCATAGTTCGGTTACAAATTGTCAATATATTACTTTCTACCACCTGAACAATTGCAATTGTTTTACTTAATTGCAATATTTATTAACAAAACACATAAAACACGTTGTATTCAAAAAACAGCATTTGTCCAGAGTGCTCAATTTTATAAAGCGAATAGGCGATTTTTCACATAGTAAAATGCAATAAAAAAGAGAAAATGAACACGATATTTTTATAACTATATTTATTTCCAATGTATTTCGCATAATATAACATGAAATGATATGACAAAAAAGCATAATGTGCATGACGTTTTAAGAAAAAATCGACAAATCCCTTATAACGTTATAAGAGAAAATTGACCAATATATATAGTACATTCGCATACACAATTATTGAATTTCTTATAACGTTATAAGAAAAAATGACCATCACATACATTACAATCTAATGACAGATGGTTGAATCTCTTATAACGTTATAAGAAAATATTGCCCACACATCTCTCACTTTCTCATTGGAAAGGGTTGAATTTCTTATAACGTTATAAGAAAATATTGACCAACACACACCAATCATATTCTCAAAGAAAATGGTTGCATTTCTTATAACGTTATAAGAAAATATTGCGCACACATCCCTTGCATTTTTATAGAAATTGATTGAATCTCTTATAACGTTATAAGAAAACATGACCAACAAATACATTACATTCTAATAGAAAATCGTTAAATCTCTTATAACGTTATAAGAAGAAAATGACAAATACATACATTACATTCAAATAGAAAATGGTTGAATCTCTTATAACGTTATAAGAAAATATTTACCAACAAATCCATTACATTCTCATGGCAAATTGTTGAATTTCTTATAACGTTATAAGAAAAAATGAAAAATAAATACTTTACATTGTAATAGAAAATTGTTGAATCTCTTATAACGTTATAAGAAAATATTGACTAACACACCCATTATATTCTCATAGACAATTGTTGAATTTCTTATAACGTTATAAGAAAAAATGAAAAATAAATACTTTACATTCTAATAGAAAATTGTTGAATCTCTTATAACGTTATAAGAAAATATTGACTAACACACCCATTATATTCTCATAGACAATTGTTGAATTTCTTATAACGTTATAAGAAAATATTGCGTACACATCCCTTGCATTTTATAGAAAATGATTGAATCTTTTATAACGTTATAAGAAAATATGACCAACACATCCATTACATTCTTATAGAAAATTGTTGAATTTCTTATAACGTTATAAGAAAATATTACCCACACATCTATTGCATTCTCATAGAAAAAAGTTGAATTTCTTATAACGTTATAAGAAGATATTGCGCACACATCCCTTGCATTTTTATAGAAATTGATTGAATCTCTTATAACGTTATAAGAAAATATGACCAACAAATACATTACATTCTAATATAAAATCGTTGAATCTCTTATAACGTTATAAGAAAATATTGACCGAAAAATCCATTACATTCTCGTAGGAAATTGTTGAATTTCTTATAACGTTATAAGAAAAAATGAAAAATAAATACATTACATTTTAGTAGAAAATGGTTGAATCTCTTATAACGTTATAAGAAAATATTGACCAACTCATCCATTACATTCTCTAAGAAATTTGTTGAAGTTCTCATAACGTTATAAGAAAAGCATTGCCCACACATCCCTTGTATTTTTATAGAAAATGATTGAATCTCTTATAAAGTTATAAGAAAAAAATTACCAAAACATCTATTACATTTTCATAGAATATAGTTGAATTTCTTATAACGTTATAAGAAAATATTGCGCACACATCCCTTGCATTTTTATAGAAAATTGTTGAATCTCTTATAACGTTATAAGAAAACATGACTAACACATCCATTACATTCTCATAGGAAATGGTTGAATTTCTTATAATGTTATAAGAAAAAGATGACAAATAAATACAGTAACATTACATTCTAATAGAAAATGGTTGAATATCTTATAACGTTATAAGAAAAAATGACCAAAACATCCATTACATTCTCATAGAAAAAGTAGAATTTATTATAACGTTATAAGAAAATATTGTCCCCACATCACTTGAATGCTTATAGAAAATGGTTGAATTTCTTATAACGTTATAAGAACAAATAGACAAATACACCCATTTCATTCCTATAAAAAATGGTTGAATTTCTTATAACGTTATAAGAAAATATTGCCCACACATCCCGTGCATTCTAAAAGAATATGATAGAATTTCTTATAACGTTATAAGAGAAAACTGACAAATACATACATTACATTCTCTTAGAAAATAATTGAATCTCTTATTACGTTATAAAAGGAAATTACCAAATGCATACATTTCATTCTCATAGAAAATGATCGAACCTCATATAACGTTTAACGTACAGGGTGTCTCAAAATACATGTCCGCTTGTTGAGGACGTATCACTCCGTAATGTATTGCTTTACATATCTGATTTATGTGTACGATCAAGGGGCATTCAAATCAATGTAGAAATTACGAAGCAATTATCCAAAACAATGCATACGAAACCTATAGAAGGCATTTTTAGTAGCTAACCCCAATTCGGTAAAAATCTGTGTTTGACGTCGTTTGACGATTTTAATGACGTTTAATAACCTTTGGGTCGGATGTGATATTTCCATTTTCTCCACAAATTGTTTTTTTGAGTTTCGATGCAGTTACATATCTTGAACTGTATTATCTAACTGTCAAATAGTATAAGAAGAAATCAATATTTAGGATATTTTGGTTACTTTTTCCTGATTTCAATTAAAGTAGCATCACCCAATTCATTTTCCTACTAAGGCAGTTTTTGGTGATTAATACTTCATTAAGTACTTTTTTATACTTTCAAGTTACATTATAAGCTATGTTTGGACTGTTGGAGATAAGCTATATATACTGCTATACATTCAACCCAGTATGTTCATTCGAGGCGATTTGTGCATCTTTTATGAATATGCCTAGAAATGTGTGAATATCAAATTTTCAGTCCTAATTGTTTTAAAATGTGTTTCTCCCTTAAATACGTCCGATTTTCCGATTTCATTTTTAGTGACCTCTGATCAGTTTCTCAGCCAGTGTGTGCAAAGTAGGGTACGACTGACTATTACTATGCCCACATATGATATACATTTTACGCATGTTACCGTACAAACTATGTTATCTGCCTTTTCGGACATTTTAGAATATCCGTTGCTAATGACGTTAGTATAACGTATATGACGTCACCAACTGTTCAAGTATTGACACATGATATAATTCACCTCACAATTTTTTAATTTAGCTTTCATATGAGACCATGATCATCAATTTACTAACTCATTTGGCAAAGTTATGACCCTTCAACAAGCGGACATGTATTTTGAGACACCCTGTATATCTATCTATCGCCACGATGGTATTCACAAGAGAAGAGAAGCCAGATTTCATTTTATGCTGAACGTCATGCTAATGATATTCATTTATAATTATCTGAGTTCATTGTTCAAAGACATAGATTCATTAAATGTTGCTTCGTGTTGCACTATTGACCATTAGGTAATTGGTTTTTCTGATCATGATTTCGTCGAATCATTACACTCCTTGGTAGTTTAACATCACATTCTGAAACGAGAAAATTGACTATACTGTTAGATAGCAAACAATTAATTACATAATCATTTCAAACGAGCATATATTATCATATTATCATGATGCACATCTTATGAGGTCTCAAACACGGGAAATACAGCATGTGCAGGTGATAATCAACACATAGATACTTCCTAGTGGCCGTATTGAACAAAAACAAATATGCATGTATTTAAGAACAGATACATCCAAGATAGGTAGCCAATTGTGCGCCAATATGCGGACATGTACATGGTTAGGTAGTGAGTGTAAGAAATCGGCTCTAACTTAAACGTGTAAAACGAATATGCTGAACTGCGGTCGTATTCAAAAGGATGTTACTCTGGATTTGGAACACAGTCGCGTACGATACGGGTTCGATTCCCGGTCGCGAGGTTTTCTTTGAAATTTTGACAAGTCAACATCTCTCCAAATGTCGAGATGTTGCTAGTTACACAAGGTCGAGTAAGATAGCAATGGTTTGATACACCTGTGGAAACTGGTTAGATTTCGGTGATTATCGGTCCTTGAAATTACCACTCTCGACACCGACCACCTCAGTTAGAATAATGATCTCGAACAATAGATTCGGAATATCCGAAAAAACTAACGGGCTGTATAATGTCTAAATAGTGAATAATTAATTAACATAATGTATGTACACAGAGTGCATTTCAGGAAAATGTATATTCGATTTAGTTGGACAAGTGCCAAATAATTCCTATATGATACAATAGGCACAGTATCGATAGTATAGTTTATAACCCGTTTTCCGAAGTCCGGAATTTTGTTGCCCCAGGGCAATTTTTGAAAGTCAAGCGAGGTTTATAGCCAGCAATCAACGAAGCATGTAGTTTACTATACGCTGTCGTGCCTGGGGGCTAAATCATGGCAGAGGGGCTAGCTTATAGGAAATGTACAAGGCGATAAGTTTGTAATTTTAGGGGGCTCATATTTTATAAAATCGTATCTGGCCAGCTGGGGACTCAAGCCCCATTGCCCCCACACAAATATGCCCCTGTATATGTTTTGCATTTATTGTATGAGCACTCCAACACTGGAGGCGATACAAGTATTATTATTATGTATTACTATTAACAATACTAATAAATGACATCTACGTGATGCTGGTGATCCGATGCGACATGAAATAAAACTGTCCCACGCCTGAACAATGCTTTCAAGTAGATATGCTTATTTCCCTGATGTCTATGTGGTTAATCGTAAATGCAAAACGTGAGAATTAGTCTTTCATTTTGTGACGTCTAAATCTCCACCCTGGAGACAATGCTTACTGTTAAAATCCCCGGGGTCGGGACACGTAATAATTTCCGGGTCTTGGGATTGACCGGGGTCATTTCCTGGGACTAGGAGTCGATAAGACTGCCAAATTATATTATGTAATATACATAATATTGACTGGTGCATAAGCGACACAAAATCAAACTTAAGGTTAAATCACCTGGTTCTAAATTTGACTGGTACTGATTTGCAGAATTTGTCCATGCTTTTCATCACACAGCTTCGTGTATATTGAAGAACTTTCTTCCATCGCATCACAAATAATATGAAACCTCTGCAAATATAGGAATAAAATAAATCATGCTCATCACGTTTCTTCCTAGCGAGTTTATAAATGTTTTATTAACACTGACAGGCCCGGCTACAGCGGCACAGGGGTTTGCCAATCAAGATCGGCCTCGGAGTGACAATTTTAAGATATTACCAATTAATTTAGCTATGGGTCGATTTTTTGTGATGTAATAAGTGTCTCGGAACTCGGAAGTGCAATTTATTAAGTAGACCACTGATGTATATCATATATACCTCCGATTACACTCATCTAAATCAGTCAGACGCTTCCACACATTATTTTGAAAGCGTCTATTAGATCACGATTTAGGTGTTTGTCCCATTCAGGGCCCGGGCCCGTGCCCCCCCCCCCCCAGTTTGGCCTCGGAGTGACCATTTTTTACATCACTTAAATGTTAAAATCCTTAAAATATTACCAATCGATATTGCTATGGATCGATATTTTGTGGCAATAACCCTGTATATTACATATTCCGGAAGCGAGGGCAATACAATGTGCCCCCTGTTGTGTAATCTCCAGGTCCAGGTTACACTTGATCTAATTATCCAGATGACGTATGTTTTACAGCGTCTGAATGATCCGGATCAAGGTTTCTGTGCCCCCATGATCAATGTCACTACAGCGTTTGAATTAACAGATTCAAAAATTGACATGAATTTGAAGAAAGTAAATTTTCTTATGGATATGTTTATTTGTTATAACTGATTATGTAACACTACAATTTTAATAATATTAAGCCTGTCTGGTGTTCAAAGAAAAACGTTAAAAATCATTTTAATTCAAAATTGAAAAAAAATCTTCACAAGGGGCACATTTAAATTGTCTATCATGCAAGTTCAAATAAATTTTCTAAAACGTAAGGGTGCAACAATTTGCAAGATTAAAACATCTGTACCTGTGAACACTACTGTCTTAGATATAACCATGCATGGCCTATCCACGGTCCCACCCCGGGGATGGGCAATGGATAGCCCGGGAAACAACCGTACATGTTTTTACCTTCCAGCTTTCCCCCACTGCCGTGAAAAGGTTGGGGATTTTTCTAGGAACCAATTCCTTGGGGATAGTATTTAGGTGTTAGGGGACGGGGAAATACTCGAGATTTTATTATCAGCTGTCCCCGCAGGGCCGCGGAAGGGCAGGGGTTTTGACAACTCAAAAGTAAATATTCCGGCCCATCCCCGGTAGGGGTGGGTGAAACTGATTGGTGCATAATTATTTCTCGACTGGTCTTATCTATGCGTTGCCTGGAAGATTTTTTTTATATGAATAATGTGTAATTCATGTTAGTTTTTGATAATGTAGCAGTTCAAATTTTATACATTTACTTTTTATTTTAAAAGCTTAAAGTGCAGGAAATTGCATGATTTTAATTCAAAAAGCGAAAAATTCGTCGCACCCACCCCAACTTAGCCTTAAAAAATTCTCGTGTGTCCCCCCACTCCAAAATTTCTGGATCCGAGCCTGCCATTGGTCCATGTCAATATGACAGAGTACGGACAAAATCCCCATTCAGACAAATCCATTTCATGTCATACAGAGAAAACGGACAAAATTCCCTTCGTGCTTTGTACAGGCCGGACAATATTCCCTTCAATACATCCCCTCTTCAATTTTCCAAACTTATTATACAATATCATGTTCATCATACTTTGGTGTTTGACATGTGTTGCTTTTGTTTCTAACTTGGTTGTGTATAGTAGGACTAGATATTTATGCCTTGTATGTATTCTTCAATTTTATTTCTTATGCCTGTATAATGGTAAAATATACGTTCATACAGAAACTCTAACGAATAAAATCATAAATTAATTAGCATAGATATAGAAGTTCACACTGGCACAAATGACATATCCATCATTATTAATACCGTTCATAGTGAGTCACGCATTGCACAGTACGTTCATAGTTGAAGTTCAACTAAGTTGTTATATTAGCAGCGTAATTGATTAAATTTTTACATAATTATATCTAACTATATTGAGCTCCTCCCATGATATACAGAGCCATAATGCATGATAAATAAGCTCCTCCCACATTTCACACAATACATTATTATCTTGGCAGGTTTAAATTAGCTCCTCCCTCTTATGTACACTACTGGTATTTCATAATCCGGAAAGGAAGATTTATGTTATGACTAGACATTGATTATGAAAGCTGCGGGAAATAGTCCTTAGACTTGAAATTTGACTCTAAATGTACGCCATACAGTGGTTATATAAATTAGGGGATCATCAATTATTAATTATTGAAGCTCCATGATGACACATCAACTAAATTTAAACTGTTATAAAAGTGTGAAGGTTTCAATATCTATCTGCCTTGAAGTAAAACCCCGCGATACTAAGATTTTAATAAAAAGAGATGATACAGCTCAAGGAGCGCTTAAATAATTTGCTGTAATATCACGAGTGTTAAAGTTCATTGTGTTTCACATAACTGTCATTTTTTATTTATTTAATATCGTTATACTTCAATACATTCATACATACATACAGTATTTACCAGGTAAATGATATTTGTTGGTTTTTATACAGTATTTTTTTTCTGCTGAAATTCGTTAATTCGAATAATAAATTTTTATTTGAAGGTTTCGCAAAAAACCCTTCTATTGTTTATTCTCGGTATCAACATGCTATTTTGTTACCCGCAATACTACATGTACATTGTGTGACATTTCATATACCATACCGGATATAAACAAAATAATTATGACCACTTTTGGACACTACCGACCGGCTATAAACTTCCTAAGATCGATACCACAAACACATAAGAATGCACCAGCCAGTTACATCCACGCCTCCACCCCGGGATGTTTACTTTTGGGTTGACAAACCCCGCCCTTACACGGACCTGCGGGGGCAGTTGGTGGTATAATATACGGTATTTTCCGGGATCAGGTATTTTCCGGCCCCTGACGAGGGGTATTGGTTCGGGACAAAAACCCAATATTTTCCACTGCAGTGCGGGGCAAACTGAAAGGTAACAAATGACCGTTTCTCCGCCTATGCACCGCCAATCCCCGGGGTTGGGAACGTGGGTGCAAATGACTGGTGCATAATATTTGTATATGTCGGTGTCGATAGCAATCTGAATCGACCAAATTAATCGATCAATAAACGATATGTTTTCTTAAAGTTTATATTAATTCAGAAAATGAAAAAATGCGATGGTTTAACACACCCCTCCCGTACTGACCGCAATTGACAACCAACATACCAGGGGGTATTTAGGTGTGTGTGCCAGGGGACTCGAGCTGACTCGATACACTGATGCATTGTCCCTGAATTTAGCCCCAGGCATAAGATATTATACAAATTTATTGAGATAATCGGCATGTGAAATGCCTTTGACCATTATTATATACTACAAAATACAGAAGTTTGAAATACCCGATACTATTCTATTAACAATAATGAAGTAAACTGAAAGTAGTTGGATGTCGACACTCTTAAGTTCTACGATCTACCCGTCATTTAGCTGATGGCGAATGTTTACAACTTATAACTACAAATAGATTCACGTTTTTAAAACCAAAGGGCTATAAACAACCCTAGAACTATATCTATGCCTTAAGATCATTTAGATTAAACCATTGTGAATAAGATTATGTAACAAAAAGCTGACTTTTGTAAACAAATTATTTTGACCACATTATAAGTTTATAACGTATTTCATTTTTGTTATGAAAACTAATAGTCCTTTCCCAATGAACTCAAAATACTGATTGGTCCCACTGTGTAAAAATAAAGAAGGGGTGGTTATGAATCGCAAGCATACGTGTTATAATATCCAGCTCAGGGTGACACTTGTGTTTTATAAACAACTATCATGAAATGCCACACGTAAATAAACGTATTAAAAATGTTTAAACTATACATCATGTAATGCATGTATAGCAGTACTCCATGTACAGAATATGTGGTATGTCTTATAAAATGAAGATTTCTCAGTTTTTACTGTACGTAAATTCGTGTATCTTTATCTAAATATAAATGCGTGGCGCAGGTATGCACTTTTGCACGAGTAATTTCAGTACATGAAACACAAATATCAACTGTACACCATCTATTTAGAACATCCGGTACATCTAATAGTCAATAATGATAGCTATGCGACTAATATACAGAACAGAACAGGACTAATATATATTCGTGCGTTTATAAAAATAATTGAATTTTATTGAATGTATTTGTGCTGTTGAGATAATTATGTTACCCGCCAAAAGGAACGTAATGATGAAGGTACGTACGTATATTAAAACTATAATGAAGTAATAGTACATTGTATATACGATTGAAGAATGCAATTAAAACATTTCCTCGTAACATCGATTTCTTTAACGAGAATTATTGTTGAATTATTAAATCATCTCATCTCTTCCAAACAATGAAACAAGTTAATTAAATAAAAGTTGTCCGTATTTTATTAATGCATCAGTCAGTTGCATCCACGGCCCCACCCCCGGGGATAAGCCGGGGTTTTACTTTTGGTGTGTAAGACAGCTGATGGTAAATTCTCCGGCCACCTGACAACTAAATATCGTGCCGGGTATTGGTTCGGAAAATTTTTTTCCAACATTTTCCCGGCAGCGAAGGTAAAAACACGGCCGTTTTCCCGGCTAGATGCAACTGACTGGTGCATAAAATACATGCTATTATGATGTATTTTACACATCTTGCGAATAAAGATAACTTACGTATGTATCATTAAAACCACATCCAATATCAAATCGTACTTCCGTTGGATTCACAAGCCGTTACAATATCTTTAAACTGATAAATACATGTATAATTTCCAGTGGATTCAGTGAAATGAGACATCCTTATCACTTGATTTAGATCTATAAACGGACTCCTTTTAAGGCAGCGGTTAAAAAATAGCACCAACTTAGTCCGTATCAAAGTACTTTTTCTGCGGTTAATCTTTTTTTTTAATTCGATACGTTTGGCCACGGTAAACATAAACAAATATACAAGCTTTATGATTATCAACTCAAATATAACATAGTTTTGACGCAAATCTAGATCAGGAGTTAAAAACTTCCATACATTAATAAAAGGTGATCATCTAACAATGAAGTTGTAATGGCCTTAGAAGATACTTACAAAATATGTCAGCCACTGCATACATGGTCTCCACACTGTCGGCGGTCTCATTATCTCGCTGAATTTGTCCGCTGTTGATCACGTGATACACATCTGCACATTCGGATACCTTCGGTTTGTCATATTTTGGCGGGTATTTTGTTCAATGGAAAATATTGTAGATGAGAAATAACGAGACCGAGAGTGGTTATATATTATCATTTACAACGGTCGTGGTAAGTTTCATATTATTTCTCGGATTATACATGTAACGACAACAATCTAAATAATCATAGCTGTGGTAATCATTTTGTACATTTTGTTAAATGGACTAAGTTCACGAATTCGGAAGGTTTCTATTACGTTCTTAATTGTTACAGAAACTGCTGAACTTTTGCGGACACTTTCATCCTATTTTTGTCCGCTGGCATAATTACTTCGTCATTTGTCTAAGACATGTTTTACGTTGACGGTACCCGTAACGTGGGCCCGTGGTTCGAGTGCTGGATTTGTAATGGGACGAACCGTGCCCGATTCCTGGACGCGACAGGTCAGGGTCTACGCACGATAACTCTTATTCTATTGGTTAAATGTTAAATCCTTACATGGCACTACTTTCTCGAATCCGCGCAATATCTGACCAATATCTATTTTAAAACTACATTTGACTGGAAATTAAAAATCGGTAGCGTTGCATATTCATAACACAGCGTTGAATTACATCGTTCGACAATTGTCTATTTGCCGCCCGTAGACAATACAGTACACTTTTTCAATTAATAAGTGAAAACGTTGTAAAGGATGCAATCATTTTCTATGATAATGTAATGACTTTGTTTGTCAATTTTCTTTTATAATTTTGTTTTAGAAGCATGACCAGTATTATTTTTCCTATAACGTTATAAGAAATTCAACCATTTCCTAGGAGAATGTAATGTATGTATTTTTCAATTTGTTCTTATAACGTTATTAACTTATTATAGATTTAATCATTTTCTATAAAAATTCAAGGGATGTGTGCGCAATATTTTCTTATAACGTTATCAGAAATTCAACAATTTTCTATTCTAATGTAATGGGTGTGTTGGTCATGTTTTCTTATAACGTTATAAGAAATTCGACCATTTTCTATGATAATGTAATGGATGTGTTGGTCATGTTTTCTTATAACGATATAAGAAATCGACCATTTTCTATAAGAATGTAATGTATGTGTTGGTCATTTCTATGACGTTATTCAACCATTCGCTATGAGAATATAATGGGTGTGTTGGTCAATATTTTCTTATAACGTTATAAAAAATTCAACCATTTTCTATGAGAATGTAATGAATGTGTTGATCATGTTTTTCTTATAACGTTATAAGAAATTCAACTTTTTTCTATAGGAATGGAATAGATGTGTGGGCAATATTTTCTTATAACGTTATAAGAAATTCAACCATATTCTATAAGAATACAATTGATATGTGGGTAATATTTTCTTATAACGTTATAAGAGATTCAACGATTTTCTATTGGATTGTAATGTATTTATTTGTCATTTTTTTCTTATAACATTATAAAAGATTCAATTATTTTCTATAAAAATGCAAGGGATGTGTGCGCAATTTTTCTTATAACGTTATAAGAAATTCAACCATTTTCTATTAGAATGTAATGTATGTATTTGTCATTTTTTTCTTATAACGTTATAAGAAATTCAACAATTTTCTATGAGAATGTAATGTATTTGTTGGTTAATATTTTCTTATAACGTTATAACAGATTCAACCATTTTCTATTAGAATGTAATGAATGTATTCGTCATTTTTTTCTTATAACGTTATAAGAGATTCAACGATTTTCTATTAAAATGTACGGGATGTGTGGGCAATATTTTCTTATAACGTTATAAGAAATTCAACTATATCCTATGCGAATGTTATGGATGATTTGGTAAACTTATTCTTATAACGTTATAAGAGATTCAATCATTTTCTATAAAAATGCAAGGGATGTGTGGGCAATATTTTCTTATAACGTTATAAGAAATTCAACCCTTTCCAATGAGAAAGTATGGGACGTGTGAGCAATATATTGTTATAACGTTATAAGAAATTCAACAATTTTCTATGAGAATGTAATGTATGTATGTGTTGGTCACATTTTCTTATAACGTTATAAGAGATTCAATCATTTTCTATAAAAATGCAAGGGATGTGTACGCAATATTTTCTTATAACGTTATAAGAAATTCAACGATTTTCTATTAGAATGTACGGGATGTGTGGGCAATATTTTCTTATAACGTTATAAGAACTTCAACTATATCCTATGAGAATGTCATGGATGTTTTGGTAAAATTTTTCTTATAACGTTATAAGAGATTCAATCATTTTCTATAAAAATGCAAGGGATGTGTACGCAATATTTTCTTATAACGTTATAAGAAATTCAACGATTTTCTATTAGAATGTACGGGATGTGTGGGCAATATTTTCTTATAACGTTATAAGAAATTCAACTATATCCTATAAGAATGTAATGAATGTGTTGGTCATATTTTCTTATAACGTTATAAGAGATTCAATCATTTTCTATAAAAATGCAAGGGATGTGTACGCAATATTTTCTTATAACGTTATAAGAAATTCAACAATTGTCTATTAGAATGTAAAGTATTGATTTTTCATTTTTTCTTATAACGTTATAAGAAATTCAACAATTTCCCATGAGAATGTAATGGATTTGTTGGTAAATATTTTCTTATAACGTTATAAGAGATTCAACCATTTCTATTTGAATGTAATGTATGTATTTGTCATTTTCTTCTTATAACGCTATAAGAGATTTAACGATTTTCTATTAGAATGTAATGTATTTGTTGGTCATGTTTTCTTATAACGTTATAAGAGATTCAATCAATTTCTATAAAAATGCAAGGGATGTGTGCGCAATATTTTCTTATAACGTTATAAGAAATTCAACAATTTTCTTTGAGAATATAATGGGTATGTGGTTCAATATTTTCTTATAACGTTATAAGAGATTCAACTTTTTTCTATAAGAATGCAATAGATGTGTGGGCAATATTTTCTTATAACGTTATAAGAAATTCAACCATATTCTATAAGAATACAATTGATGTGTGGGTAATATTTTCTTATAACGTTATAAGAGATTCAACCATTTTCTATTAGAATGTAATGTATTTATTTGTCATTTTTTTCTTATAACGTTATAAGAGATTCAATCATTTTCTATAAAAATGCAAGGGATGAGTGCGCAATATTTTCTTATAACGTTATAAGAAATTCAACCCTTTCCAATGAGAAAGTAAGGGATGTGTGGGCAATATTTTCTTATAACGTTATAAGAGATTCAACCATCTGCATTAGATTGTAATGTATGTGATGGTCATTTTTCTTATAACGTTATAAGAAATTCAATAATTGTGTATGCGAATGTACTATATATATTGGTCAATTTCCTCTTATAACGTTATAAGGGATTTGTGGATTTTTTTTTAAAACGTCATGCATATTATGCTTTTTGTCATATCATTTCATGTTATATTATGCGAAATACATTGCAAATAAATATAGTTATAAAAATATCATGTTCATTTTTTCTTTTTTATTGCATTTTACCATGTGAAAAATCGCCTATTCGCTTTATAAAATTGAGCACTCTGGACAAATGCTGTTTTTTGAATACAACGTGTTATAATAACTATGTTATTGGGGAGGAATAATGCAAACAAATCAATTCCTATACTCATGTTTCAGTTCCAAACAGCCACAAGAGTAAATAATATAATATAACATGAAGTGAGACTTTAGTTTAAACAAAACACATGAATGAACATGCTTTTAAGCAAAGCATATTGCGAAAATTAATACGAATACAAATGGATTTGCTTTTATTGACAGTTTAAACTTGCAAACATCCCTGATCTACTGTGACCTAGAAATGTGTAGCATCTTTAGTTACCAAAATAGCATCATTATATCAACAGTTAGACAAACATACATTGACTAAATTTAGCACTTGCAAATAACCACAGGGATGACTTTTACATTACTATAATGCTCATTACGTAAAATTTTCTCTATTGAAAACCATTAATTGACTACACTTAACCGAATTTCTAATTTGCCACTCAATGAAATATTATATTATGCGATATATATCCAATCAATATTTCTAAAATTGTGGTTATTTTCATTCCATGCCCTTATCTATCGATTCAAGAAATAATTTCGCATGCATGTATAAAATCATCCATGTGGAACGGTTAGTGCAAAATGGCTTGCGTGCACATGTTTCACGTGCCCGACATGTTTGATGTTTGCAAATAAGACAGAATGTATTCTCTGTCAACTGGACTGAATTAAATACATTTATACTGGGCAGGCGAAATGAGTAATGTGGGGCGTGCTGAAGCTGTCAGAATGACGAGTACCAGCACCAAAATCAAGACATGTACGTCAAAACGTCATTTTGAAAAATGCGATATTTATAATAACGTGGGATTTAGCTCGAATTACTGCGAGAAACATATTTTCTAACAACAAAATTGAACAGTATCGGGGTTTCGATTATTTATATTCTTCTAAAAGCATGTTTTAAGAACCTTATTAATAAAAACATGTGGCCAAGCAGAAATTCGTTCAATGTATGCATGCATCTGACGTCATGAGCGCGTTCAACATTGATCATTCTCACAAATTGTAGTGTTTATAAGAAAAGTCAGTAGAGGAACAAATTCATACCAAGAACGATACTACTCCAAACTGTCGATGCCAACGTGCAAATGAACAATTTCGCACTAACCGTTAAGCATGGATGATTTTGTACATGAATACGTTATTTCTTTCCAGAAATCGATAGATTAGTGAGTGGAATGAACAAATAACACAGCCCAAGATTTATTGATCTAATATATCAGATGGTATTTTTTTAGGATGGCTAATTAGAAATTCGGTTAAGCGTATACGATAGCAATTTTGAAAAATAACTAAAACAATCTTCCCCGGTGCTTGATTATAACCCCAGCCAGTGTGTTTAAGAAAGACAACGAATTGGCAAGTATTGGACAAAACAGACTTCCTGTTATAAAATGTTAATCCAATTTGTCTATGACTGATCAAATTGACTGCAATGGATATATTCCCTGATCTCGTAAAGCTATGCTTTCCTATAACATACATTTGCTCCTAGCCAACAACGTCTAGCATTTGTTTTTAAGCCCTGTCATATTTGGACGTTGCTGAGTCTTATTTGGAGCAAATATCAAAATATCATGATTGAAATATGCTCTCTCATATTGACTAGTACAAGAAATAGTACGAACAATAGAGGGTATTAGTTACATTGCCATTCTCATGCGCAAACGGTAAAAACTTTAAATGTCTATAAAGTAACAACCATCGTTCCTGTTACTACAATCCACTATTCTTGTGTAAACGACATTAGAGGACATAAAATAAACAAGGGGGTGAACAAGAAAGTTTCACTCATTCGACATAAAACATTTAAGTAGTTCATATATGTGTTCATGAAGATGCTTAGTGACGTTCAAGGTGGTCACACATACATGCATACGTATATGCGACCAGATTGCATTGTACGGACAGCGCGGAAATAGTGTATACGTTTATACAGTATAGTTTATTCAAGAAAAAGGCATACATGCCTGTCATTCTACATATATATACATTACAATTTTACGTAAATTACAATGGTTAATGGTGATATGTATTAAAATTATGCATAGATAAGTTGTTTTCAGTTAGTAATAATACATACATATAAATTATTTCTAGTATATTGTTCTGACTACCACAAATGTGGAAAAGTAATTGCATTTTAAATATTTCAAAACTAATTCTATCAATTATCACATTACTAGAGTCTACTGGACATAAACATATATTGATATTAAAAGTGCTTTTTTAATACATACACTCATATTATAATTATACAATCAACAAAATATACATATTTACAAAGTGGGAGAGAGTTCTTAGTTAGAATATACAACAGTACTAATTAAAAACATACATGATTGTATTACGTCTTATTTCAAAACTTTTCTGAAGAAAAATAGATAGGTTTTTTTGGATAGTCTTATTATCAGAATTTAAAAGTTCAATAAATTTAGGCACATTTGGATGATTCCAATAATATCTTTTAATATGACATTTTCTTATTTCTTTATAAAAAGGACATTCAAACAAAAAGTGAAATTCGTCCTCTAGGATTTTACAATTTTGGCATTTTCTATCGTCGTATGGAATTTTATGTGGTTTGTGCCATCTCCCGGCTTCTACCTCTAACCTATGGGCGGAGACACGGAATCTTGTGAGCGCAAACCTGTTTTTATCAAAAGAAATGTTGTCTTAGTATGATTTGAAATTAAAGCTACAGAATAATTTATAGGTTCTTGCCCTTGTTGAATTTTCCACTTCGTTATTCCAAATTTGCAAATAATTATTTTTAACCCTTTGTTTAAAAATAGATAAAAAGTGTTTACTGTTACCAACATTCTGATTAATCCATGCCTACATGTACCAGAGGTCTACAATTATAATAGACGAAGAGTTAATGCAACCTATAAATTACTACTAATTGCAGACGGAAATACCGTATGTTCATGAGTGTTGTAATCAAATATCATGCAAAAGTGATCAAGTTGCAATACAGGAACACAAACTCCCTTCTATTTGACATGATATCCTCATCCTTTAAGCAAGATATATGGATAGTAATCTCTTATTTACGTACACATTCACGGGTCACAGTTCAATTACATTTTGTAGAAGAAACTGATATTGTCTTGGATATTCTCTCATGAGGTTTCTGTTTCTTTAACATTATACGTCTCTAAAATGTACATTACTTATCACTTCCTGCCTTGTTGAGACTCTAGGATAGAAGCTTGCCAACGGTAATTGAATCCAGGTTTACTTTAAATCGCAAGGTTGGAAATTACGTTTAACCCGTGTGTATACAAGTTAGACATCGAATTGGCATTTATTGGGCTATATAGTCTAAAAATGTTCTTTTCTAAAACTTTAATGCAATTTTGCCTCTACGTCTGATCAAGTCGGCTTCCTTGGATTGATTTGCCCGTTCGCTGAAAGCTATGTGATCCCATGACTATTTGCCATGTCTGCATTTCCATAGCATTTCTCTCTAAGATTGGTCAAAGTGGAATGTTCTTGAGTCAGATTTGGAGAGAATTATAGAAAATAATCAGATTTTACTTTGTCATATTGACTACACGAAGAAGGGAGTACAATCTATTCCTTTATTTAGATTCAAATCTAATTGGAAGCAGTTCATTTTTGACAAGTCGAATAAAAGTGTGATTTGCTTATTAATACGAAAACGGTTTAATTGATCTCCCTTATTCTGTATTTATCAAACATGTTACTGTCATTATAACATTGTTGTGTTAAAGACTGTACAACAATATATTAAGGTATTTGGATTATTTCATTAAAATCATTGGAAGGACATTTTTGTTATCATACTAGATGCAGAACAGTACATAAGTGCACAATCTTCATTAACGTTAAAAGCCTTGTCGACACATTTATATTGCCACATTTCATTATTGTTTTCGTTGATTTTCGCACTTAATGAGTTTAGACGTTACGTTTTAATCACCTAAAAGTTAAACTGGTTATTAAGAACTAATAATGCAGCTGACTCTGCCGGCGGTGAAATTCCGTTTATAGACAAATTTTATAATTGCTATGAACTTTTCATACTGTAAGCAAAATATTATCGGAGTTGAAAATTTATAATTGTATGGGTTTATACAATAAACCGGAGACTGGGGGCATTCCAATCAGTAGATTGTATGTATGCGTCGTTCCTTGTTATAGTGAATCCTGCAAGACAAGGTTTCCATTTAAAAATGATAATATGATCATAATGTACCGTAGGCATAATATCGAAACTTCGTGTATTTCAATATAAAAAAATGTGGGACTTTGGCATTGTAACACAAATTCCAAGGACGTATGGTTTATAAACTAGTAGGAAATGTTAAACACACGTTTTTTCATGTTTTATTCGGAACTTTAATTCCGTTTAGCTAATAACAATATTGTTTTAAAATAGCTGCGTGCATACAAATGTAATCGGCGATTAAGATTACATGTAAAATTGCGTTTGTAAAGTTTCGAAACCACTGTATTGCTAAATGATAACGGGTTAGATATGATCATTGTTTAAAATTCTGACACACATAATGTCTTTCCAGTAAGGTACAGTATGTAGTATAAAGGCCACACGACGTTTGAAAATAAGCTGATATACACACGTAGCCGCTCCGTTTCGATAATCGACATTCATTCTTCACCATTTCAAGAGGGGTTAATTACGTATACGTGTGTTAAAACACCTCTTGTAACTACCTTTTATATAGTTTGATAATAAAGCGTTTTGCCTCTCAAAGATCTCACTTTAATTACTATTTAACAATCTTATCCACTTGATACGAATCTAAGAGTACCAGTATTAACATTTACCTATCAAACTAATTACCACTAAGTAATAGGTAATTTCATTACAAATTATATTTCACAAACGCTCTAGTTAAATCAGAAATGATTACCCTCACGCCTCGTTAATTATTTCCATTGAACTATCTGTGGATATGCTAAGTTCTATTATTTAAGTCATTTTCAGCTTTCTTGAAGTTAATTGTGATATCAGCATTGTCTCCTTGACTTGGGGCCGTATTCATTTAAATGAGTCTTACATGTACTTTATTCTGTTTTTTGTGTAAGATGTGTTATTTCATTTCGATGACCCCCAAATTAATGGCATAGCAAGGATTTATGATGTATAATAAATGTAATGTAACCAAAACATCGTGAAATAGATGCGTTTTATTCTAGATAGTTTTATCACTGACCTTTATTTGACTCGGTCCGAACACCACTCAGTGGTGATGTAAATTTAGCCATGTTTCCCGGGAGATATATTCTGGACGGACATTTACCATACGGTGACATAAAGCTCACTAACAGACAGGCTAAACACGCAACAAACCAATAATCTAGACGCTGTCATTTTAATTGGTTGACCTCGTCCACAACCATACATGATGTACAAAGTAAGCAGTGTATCGGTCGGACTGATTAATAACGTTCCCAAATATCTCACCCATTTCGTAGCTGGAAACTGAAACGTGTAAGAAACAATGTCGTACGATTTTTAAAATCACTAATACTACTACTTCTAGTATTTCCTGTTGATAACTCGTCGACTAATTAGTGTATTTAAAATATTGTACAACCTATTACTAAGTAAAGGTTTACTGCCAACAAAAGTGGGAAACGAATTTCATTCGCCATTAACTCACACATGTATATCACTAGCTGGATACGTTCTATAGATAAACAACACCAGCATCCATTAATCACATTACTATCTTAGAAATATACTTGCCCAAATGAGTTTGACAATTACCATGTTCGATATGTTCTTTTCTGTCATAATTACAAAGACAATTCGGCCCGCATGGTTATTGAAGTAACTACATTTCTAGACGTGTTTCGCTTTCCTTTACTTATGCATACCTGGGTTACAGTTCTATGACAGCGTCTGTTGGAACTCTCTAGCTACGGTATTTTTTTAAGAAAACAGGCACTAAGAAGCAGACTATACGTGCGTTCGAGCATTCTACTACCTGTCATATAAGTACTTATGCATACAATATAGGATTTCGTCATGAAACAATCAAGCGGTGATATTGATGTTGGAAACGCAATGTTCTAATGGCAAGTGCGTCAACATTTGTATTTTGAATTATCAGGTTAGTGAAACATGACATAAACTAAAATGGCGTAAACCCCTAGATTGGGCAAACTGGTGGCCGTATGGTCCGACTGTGGACGAGCGGCGTGCAATTGGAAGCTATCTGTGCGCTTATTACTTTTTCAACAAACTTCCAAAGGTTCTCTTTTCAACAACTTCATTTAACGGTACGATAGAAAATGGCAAACATATTGAATGTATTCCGTATACTTGGAAATAACCATAACCGATGTTTATAAAAAATAAACATCGAATTGGCATTTATTGGACTGAAACGTATTTCTTGCTAAAACGGTAACCCAATTGTGTCTCTTCTGCTCCAGTTGACCACATTGGATTAGCGGTTCAGCTCGCTGATAGCTAAGTGATTCGATGACAAAACTATACAACTCCTAACATTATTGATCATCAATTTAAAAAAAAAACATTAACCCCATTTTGTCTCTACTTCGGATTATGTTGACGTTGATAAATATATTGTTCCGATCTTTTAAAGATATGTGTTCCGATGACAGAATGAGTCTGTCTGTTCACAGCTTGTAGCATCCTTTTCTAAGATTGAATATATTTGGACATGCTTGACTCTTATTTGGAGCAAATATCAATATGCCATGGCCGCATTTTGCTCTGTTATATAAATTATGGTTAAAAAATGTAATCGTGCGCAAGTCATTACAGAATGTGACTGGCTTATTCACATGCACATAGTTAAATACTAGTAATAACTATATACAGTAGTTACATTATGTATCGTACCTGGTCTTATTGTAACTACAATCCAGTATTTTTGTGTCGAGGTTTATGAACGTCAATCACGGACCTGAAATAAACACGGAAGAGTATTATACTAAGTAAGATATACGTTTTCCAGGCATAAATTTAGTTCACATGTTTAGAAGCTTACTGACGTTCTGGTTGGTTATACATACATGTATTCAATTATATACGAGGGGCATTCAAAACATACGTAGACAACTCACTTTTCTAGCTAACTTATTTTTTCAAATTAATCAATATTTATTTATTATGTTGTAGCACCTTCTTCATTTGCCAAAATCCTAAAGTTTCATACAAATCGAAAGACGGTTAAGTGAGGATCTTGTTTTATGCATCGCACATGTAGTGACCACGGGGCAAGTACTGATGTCGTTGTTGACGTCATCGGTTATGATAACCTCATAGCATCTTCCAACTGCTCACAATGATACTCATTATACAACTCTGTCACCAACCATTCTGTATAATGATCACTTTACAATGACGATTTAAACATACAAAAAAGAACAAATAGCATACATAATTTCATTTGTTGATTCGAGTTTTATACTAAAGTATCAAATCGCGCCAATGTCAAATTTTTGACGGCTAGAAAAGCGAAATTTGGACTGCATGGGCATGTTTAAGCTGGTTAAATCAAGGGATATACAAAACCAGCACTGTATGATTAACATGATGTTCCGGCACGTTCTGTAGGTGAAATATCCAATTTTCGGCCACGATTCAAATAAGTATGAGTTTAACGTGACGTCACGATTTTCTTTCTGCTATTAAAAGTGACTTTGTATACAAACACATATCTCTGTAACGGTGTTGAATACGACGTCATAATTTGAAACACAGAACTACATGTATGTAGTTTCAAGTGATACACACATGAATTCTGGAAATGTTTCACAACCGTTAAAGGTAAGTGATGGGGCGAAGAAATCGACACCAATTTTCTACGGGATAATTCGATGGGTTGCCCCATGTGTTCAATATTTCGTTGCTACAGTATAACTAAAATGTACCATATTTTCGAATATTACATATATTTTTCGTGATAAATATACGCATTGAATTCATTACAGGTAACTTTGATGTCTACCAATTTTGATGAAATTCGGATGATAGATAGTCAAACAATCGATGTTGTCTATGTATGTTTTTTGTATGGCTATCGTATACTAGTATATGCAACCAAACTGCATTTTACGGATAGTACGAATATACTATATACGTTTGCACATTTGTGCGAATGGTCTACAATTATAACAGATAAATAGTTACTGCAACATATACATGTACATGTATTCAGCATGTATCCCAACATACTGTATGTTTATAAGTGTTGGAATCAAATAACCTGCAAAACTGACTAGTTTTCGGATATGTTGACATTTAAGGCTGTAGAGAAATACAACATGTTTGTTCTTAATACGACTAGTAATTGAACTATAACGACATTGCGTCAAAACCTACTGGGTGTCACTCCGCATTAGTCTGTAAGTTTGTATAAGGTAAATAACTAAATTATTCGATTCCCGTAATGGTTAACTTTCAGTGAACGGTGAAATCAGTTGGATTGGTTGTGTAATTTTCACAGAAATGACCACACCGCTGATTGACGGGAACACTTTCACATCTTCAGGCGCACCATAACTAATCCACAGAAATATATGAATTGTTATTATTGATTTCACTAGCCCATTTTATATCGCAGTTTGTGAAACCTGTATTTTATTCACAACCTTTGCAACTAAGCAGTACAGCCAGTGTCGAATTGCCACATTGCATCACTTTACTACCAGCAGAAGAACCAGCCATACTCTAATTGTACACTATGTTATGCCGTATGACATACAATATAGAAACAACTAAAGACCAGATAACATTTAACGAGAACGCAATAATATGTCATTGCAACTGAACAACAAATTTAATGAATACTGTTATGGCTCAATAACACCAAATGTGAATAACTTTACTTTTGAATGTCTGGTCCAAACATGAATTAAAGTGCACAGAAAATTATATCTACGAAATAGCTGTTATTAAGTATTCGGGATAATGAAGAAATTGCATAACTAAACAGCGCATTATTACTCGCCAATTGTATACAAATGAATACTCATAACCGAATATCACTGACAGCAGCAGGGAGTTGACGAATTGATGTGTATAACACTTTTCAATGTTGCGTCAGTGTACATGTATTGCATATTATGTATACATTGTCAGCACGAATTGCGTTTGTTATAGTTTCAAACGTTAAGTCGTATATCTGATTTGTATAAAAACTTATTGTGAATTATTGCTGGTTCAATGTACTAAGTTTATGAACAAAAAGAGGCGATTTAAGGAAAACAGGAATATGTCAAAGGTAGCGTTAGCAGTGCCACTAAGTGTAATGCGACAAGAAAGTTGCTATGCAACGTATACCAAATGCTAATACTTATGATACAAATTGGCAATATGATACCGTAAACCATCTGATCAATATCAATTGTTTCACTTTATTGCAGTATTTTGGGAACCAAACGGCACTTAATACGCATGTAATTGAAATGTATAATAATTGCGAAGAAGCAAATAATATTCTCAGAATAACATTGACAAACACGCACTTATGACAATAAAATACGTATTAGTAAGAATTACTTCAGACCAAAAACAAAATGAGCTTTAAACACAACGGAATATTGATGTTACTGGTATAACTAGAGTACGAAACTTATTCTAGTCTAGTGAATTGCAATTTGTAAATATTATAATTCAAACTTATTGATACGTCCCTTGTTTGGCATAATCATTATCATCATTTAAACGGATGTTTATGCATGGATAGTGCGCTTTCATTTACTTACCCATTGAATGTGTTACAGTTCAATTTCCCAATGTACAGAAAAAAATTGTATTGACTTGAAACTCCTCTGATGTTTTCTCCGTTTCTGTAACATTATGCGTCTGTACAACGTACAAATTATCCCATTCTCACTAGCTGAAACTCTTAATTTGTCAGTTTGATAAACATTTGACAAACCTAATTAAATATGCGCTGACATTTAATTGCGTGCATAATTACATACCTTTAACCAGTGTGTATAAAAGTTAGACCAAGAACTGACATTTATTGGACTAAATAGTCTTATATTGGTCCTTGTCGTAAACATTAATGAAATTATGATCAAAATGCTTTTATTGGATTGATTTTCCTATTTACTGATAGCCATGTGATTCTATGACAGAACTATGTTCCATATCAGCATTTTCTATCATTCTTTTCTAAGATTGGTCATAGTTGAATGTGCATTTAAGAGTTCTTCTTGGAGAGAATAATCAGATTAAACATTGTCATATTGACTACGCGATCATGGGAGAACAATCTATTGCATTATTTAGATTCAAATACAATGTAAGATAGAAAGCTTTTCTCTTTTCACGTGAAGCATACGGTGTGTGCTTACGAGAGGTGCCCCACTTATACTTGAACAGTGTTGAACATGACATATTTCCATGAAAAATAGGGTATAAATCAAATATTTCTTTTGTACTGTGTAAATATATGTGTTAGGTAACATTTACACTAACTGGTTGGTTTGTTTGATAAATAGAATGAACCAAAAACAACACTTTTGTAGAGGGTATGGTGTTTTGCGTTTTGAAGGTCAGCCACTGCCATAAAAGCACTTCAAAGTTGTTGGTTGAGCATGGATAATCCATTTTTGTGAAGAAAATATGCAATTTTTGTCGCAGGAAGGATGTTTTGCGCTTTTTTGCTGTTTTTTACGAAATTACGCAAAATATTAAAAACTGACAAAAAGTGATGGTACCTACCAAAATCTTAAACTTTGGTTATTTGATAAGTAAGGCATATCCAAAAACCAAAATAGGGACTTCAGCGACGTTAAGAGTACCCATTGGAACTTTCGATTTGTTCATTTAGAGAATTATACATACCGGAGTCGGGATAAAATCGGTGTTAACCTGCTCAATACCACAAAAACAACATAAGGGAGACAAATGTCTTTAATGCTGTGTATACTTCAACGGCACCGTAAATGCCACAACTTGGTCACCTCTGTAGAGGCAATGCTTTATCGTTAAGAAATATACCATGAACGGACAGCCTACTATATGATAAATGTTGATAAGGCTACCCATAAGTTGACATTCGTTAAGCTTCACATGTTTCCGAACGTTTGCATGACGTATGCTGTTGTTTGCTATACTGGCTTAATAGAACACATATGTTTTACTAAAAAGTCAAAGGTGAATGCACATTGCTGTGTACATTAGGTTCCAAACCATATTTGGTAAAAATGTTTGCAAAACAACTTTCCTGGAGACCATATGGGGAGCATGGTGTTTTGTCAACACGAAGCTTCAACTCCCTCCACAAAAACACCATTCTGTACCTTAAGAACACACATTTGAAGTATATTACGCAATATTAGTAAAGGCCATCGTCTAATGAACATACACTTAAACGAATTTCTAATTGGCCACCAAATGAAATATCATATTATGCGATATATTCAGTCAATATTTCTAAAATTGTGAATATTTTCATTCCATGCACTTATCTATCGATTTCACGAAATAAATTACTTATGCATGCATAAAATCATCCATGCGGAACAGCTAATGCAAATGGCTTACGTGCACGTGGTTCACGTGCTCGACATGTTTGATATTTGAAATTAGTCAAAATGTATTCTCTGTCGATTGGCTTAATGAAAGGTGTTAATATTGATGTGAATAAGTAATACGGGGCGCGCTGCTGCCGTTAGAATGACGAGTACCAGCACAAAAATCCAGACATGTACGTCAAAACGTCTTTTTGTAAAAAGCGATATTTATAATAACGTGGGGTTTAGCTCGAATTACTACAAGAAACATATTTTCTATCAATAAAATTGGATAGTTTAGGGGTTTCGATTATTTATATTCTTCTAAAAGCATTTTTTAAAACTAATTTATAAAAACACGTGGCCAATCAGAAATTCGTTCAATGTATGCATGCATCTGACGTCATGAGCGCGTTCAACATGGCTCATTTTCACAAAATATAGTGTTTAAAGAAAAGTCGATCTACAGGGAACAAATTTATACCAAATACGATACTATTCCAAGCTGTACACGAGGCCAACGTGCAAAAAAGCAATTTCGCACCAACCGTTACGGATGGATGATGTTGTATATGAATACGCCATTTCTTTCCAGAAATAGATAAATAAGTGCGTGCGATGAACAAATAACACAGCCTTAGATTTATTGATATAATTTATCAGATGATATAATATATTTTAGGGTGGCCAATTAGAAATTCGTTTAAGTGTATACCCACAAATCCTTTAGTCTATGGAATATTGCTGCATTTATTACAGGCGGGAAATGCAAACAGGATCGATCGGATTATTCGGTCTTCAAAAGGCCAAACACCATACCCCCTACAAAATTGTAGATTTGAGTGCAAACTAAAATATAAAGTAATAATCAATTGTTGTATGTGTTACATAACACGTTCTTTTGCACGATGATATAGAAATATTTTGTATATATATAATAAGCATCGAACTGTTTGATATTCAATACTGTTCAAATATAAGTGGGGCACCTCTCGTATTTACAAGAAAGCAGTTTACATGAATAAGACCTTTGAATTATAGATTGTAGATAAGCGTCAATTCTTGTTATAGTAAATATTTTCCGGCAATATTTCCTGTTTAGAAGAACGGTACATTTTAAAATATTATAATATACTGTAGGCATATTATCGAAAACTCGATCGAATCCATTTGAATATTAGGAAACTGCGGGACCTTGGAATTGCATCACAAACTTTTACAAAAGTACATGCTGTTTATAAAGCAGTAGGAAATTTTAGATAAATGTTTGTTTATGTTATATATAAGGCTTTGATGCCATTTGTATAATAACACTTTTGTTTAAAAACCTCGTACATCATAGGGAACTAGAATAAAGTTGTATTTGTAAAATCACTATATTGCTATATGACAACGAATTAAAAAACTTTTTAGGTATGGTCATTGTTTGAAATTGTCACATAGATAATGTCTCTCCAGTAAAATATGTAGAACAGAAACCACACGACGTTTTAGTATAAGATGACATACTCAAATAACCCGCTTAGTGTTTTACAAACATCTCTCGTAACTATTATTTATATTGTTTGACAATGAAGCGTTTTGTCTCAAATATCAAATGCTTATCCACATGATACAAATCTAAGGGCACCGGCATTGGCATTAAATTATCAAACTAATTACAACTAATTAATAGGTCATTTCAATACAAATTATATTTCACAAAACCTAAAAATTAATTACCCTCATGTTTCATTAGTTATTTAAATTTCATTATATCTCTATACGTTTGGTTATATTATGAAGGTCATAATCAGCTTTTTGTACACTATCAGCATTGTCTAGTTTAATTGCATCCGTAGCCATGAACATGAGTGTTATTTATATTTCATTTCGATCGAATTTTGTGATAAGAAATGCTGTTCCTAAAAATCTCACATATCGTACATTTGTCTGTGGTCAAAGAGGGATAGGTGTAACAATAATTACCTCCTTACCACTGTAAAACAGTAGTATACGTGTACTTCACGGGGTTGTGTCACATGTGGTACTATCATGGAGCGATACATATCTTAAAATTGAAAACTGGCATGGATGTATATCAACTACATTTCGTTCTACACATGTGCAGTTGAATCATCATAAATAACTTGGAAATCGTAAAAATAATATACAGAATTTATTGTTTTATACCCCGTGTTGTGTTTCTTACACCATCTTACTTTAATACCTCTTCTTGCTACCAACCTGGCACCATACTATGTGGTGCGCTTTAAAGATGGTTTTATTATAATGGATCAATCTATCGATTTCAAGAAATAAATTACGCATGTATGTATAAAATCATTTATGCGGAACGGGTAGAGCAAAATGGCTTACGTACACGTGGTTCACGAGCCCGACATGTTTGTTTTTTGAGATTAGACAGAATGTATTCTCTGTCAATTGGCCTTAATTCACAACATTATTACTGTCGAGAATGAGTAATGCGGGACATGCTGAAGCTGTCATTAGGACGAGTACCAGCACCAAAATTCAGACATGTGCGTCAAAACATCATTTTGAAAAATGCGAAATTTATAATAACGTGGGATTTAGCTCGAATTACTGCGAGAAACATATTTTCTATCAATAAAATTGAACAGTATAGGGTTTTCGACTATTTGTATTTTTATAAAAGCATTTTAAAAAAAACAACATATACATTGTATTCGTTAAATGTATGCATGCATCTGACGTCAGGACCGCGTTCCACATGTCACATACTCACAAATTGAAGTGTTTGTAAGATAAGTCAATCAATGGGGAACACATTCATACTGAGTACGATACTATTCCAAGCTGTGCTTGAGGCCAACGTGCAAAAAGGCAATTTCGCATCAACCGTTACGCATGGATGATTGTGTACATGAACGCGCCATTTCTTTCCGGAAATCGATAGATTACTGCATTGAATTAACACAGCCTAAAATTTATTGATTTAATTTATCAGATGGTATAATATTTTTTAAGATGACCAATTTGAAATTTGGTTAAGTGTATACGATAGCAAATTTGAACAAACAACAAAATCTTCCCGGTGCTTGATTATAACCCAAGCCATTATGTTTAAGAAAGACAACAAATTGGCAAGAATTGGACTAAACAATATTTCTATTATAAAACGTTAATCAAATTTGTCTATGGCTGATCAAGTTGACTGCAATGGATATATTTCCCTGATCTCGTAAAGCTATGCTTCCCTATATCATAAATTTTCTCCTAGTCGACAACTTCTAGCATTTGTGTCTAAGCTCTGTCATATTTGGACGTTGCTGAGTCTTATTTGGAGCAAATATCCATAGACCATGGTTCCATATGCTCTCTCACATTGACTACAAGAAATAGTGCGAGCAATCGAGTGTATTAGTGAGATTGGCATACTCATGTGCAAACGGTACAAAACAATCTATGTCTATAAAGTAACATGCTTGGTTCCTGTAACTACCATTCACTATTCTTGTGTAAACGGCATTAGCGGACCTGAAATAAACAAGGAAATGAACAAGAAAGTTTCCCTCATTCTACATAAAACATTCAAGTAGTTCACATGTGTAGAAGCTTAGTGACGTTCCAGGTGGTCATACATGCATGCAGACTGCATTGTATGGACAGCGCGGATAGAGTATACATTTATACGAGAGGTCTACACTTATTATAGATACAGAGCGACCTATAAATGACAACTAATTGCAGACGGAAATTCCGTATGTTCATGAGTGTTGTAATTATATAACTGGCAACAGTGACCAAATTGCACTACAGGATCACGAACTTCCTACTATTTGACATTATTACCTCATCTTTTAAGCAAGATACGAGGGACGTTCAAAAAGTACTAGGACTGGAGCCCTGGAGATACAGTTTTAAAAATTATACAACTATTAATACATTATATTAAATCGGAATTCAGTTGCGAAAAAGTGATATCCGATTTATCGCGTAATTCTGTCATGTCCGTTCGTAATCGTCCATTTTGAAACCATACTAACGCGCACCCGGCGCTGCACACCAATATCCACTGATGTGGACTACGTAATGAGCTATATCTTCACTACTATCCTATCGTTAGATGTGAAACATCGCCAAAACATAACTTGCTGTATGTTGGACTTTGTCTGCAAAAATAACGATATTTGAACCATAGATGCTGCAATAAGGAGAAGTTGAACTCTATGAGGGACAACTACGGAACGCAAAAGTGACGTCATCGGAACGTAACGAAAAACTGACAAATAACAGGTTCTGTTAACAGTAAAATTATATGCGCTCGAAATAGTATGCAAAGTATCGTAACTACAGTAGTACATATTTCTGCAGTTATTTCTACAGTTTTGCAATGTCAAAAAGGTAATATGGACGGTTGTTCTAGCTTGAAAGACATGTAAGTAATTGGAAATAAAAAAATGATGACGTCAGTTACCGCGACATTTTCAATATATCAACACTTAATTGTGAGGATCCTCGCCCCGATATTCGATATAAAATTCGGAAAAATACACGCAATTCTCACAAACGATATATGCGTATATAGCTCTGTGTGTTACAAACATGTATTCATCACCATTATCATTAAAAACAGCGTTTTTCATAGCCCTATGAGTGACACTTACGACGTAGAAAATAGCGCGACGTCATTTTGTGCGCCGGGTAGGAGTACGTGTCTAAGTTCAAACACCTGCAATTATCTAACCGCGTATTCATTTACCTTCAAAATTGCACTGTTTGTAGAATAAGGTTTGAAATTTCATATGATATCAAATTTGATTTTTTGTATTAAACAATGCAGGTTTTATGACAATAATCTTAGAACATTTTATACGTCCCACGTATGTGATAGTGATCTCTAATTTACGTTCCCATTTATGGGTCACAGTTCAATTACTTTTTGTTCAAGAAACTGATATTGTCTTGGAGATTCTCCCATGTGTCCTCTGTTTCTTTAACATTATACGTTTCTAAAATGAACATTACTTATCAATTCCTGCCTTGTTGAGACCCTTAATTTGACAGCAGGATAGAAACTTGACAACGCTAATTGAATTCACGTTTACTTTAAGTCGCATGGTTGGAAGATACGTTTAACTAGTGTGTATACAAGTTAGACATGGAATTGGCATTTATTGGACTAAATAGTCTAAAAGTGTTCTTTTCTAAAACTTTAATGCAATTGTGCCTCTACTTCTGATCAAGTTGTCTTCCATGGATTGATTTGCCCGTTCGCTGAAAGCTATGTGATCCCATGACGATTTGCCATGTCTGTATTTCCATAGCGTTCCTCAATTTAATAAGATTGGTCAAAGTGGAATGTTCTTGAGTCAGATTTGAAGAGAATTATAGAAAATAATCCGATTTTACTCTGTCATATTGACTTCACGAAGAAGGGAGTACAATCTATTCCATTATTTAGATTCAAATCTAATTGAAAGCAGTTCATTTTTGACAAGTCGAAATATACGTAGTGTGATTTGCTTATTCATAAGAAAACGGTTCAATTTTTTTCCCTTATTCTGTATTTATCAAACCTGTAACTGGCATGATAGCTTTGTTGTGTTAAAGACTGTACAAATAATATATATTAAATTTTTTACATTATTTGGATAGTGAAGTGATTTAAAGTTGAGAAACTTTTAATTTATCCTGCGAGTATTTTACGGTACACTAGGTTCAGATTAGTACGACAATAGTATCCTAAACGCTTCTTAAATCATTGGAAGGACATTTGTTATTATACTAGATGCAGAACAGTACCTAAGTGCACAATCTTCATTAACGCTAAAAGCCTTATCGACACATTTATATTGCCACATATCATTATTGTTTTCGTTGATTTTTGCACTTAATGAGTTAAGACGTTACATTTTAATCACCTAAAAGTTAAACTGGTTATTTAGAACTTATAATGCAACTGACTCTGCAGGCGGTGAAATTCCGTTTATAGACAAGTTTTATAATTGCTATGAACTTTTCATACTGTAAGCAAAATATTATCGAAGTTGAAAATTTATAATTGTATGGGTTTATGCAATAAACCGGAGACTGGAGGCATTCCAATCAGTAGATTGTAGGTATACGTCGTTCCTTGTTAAAGTGAATCCTGCAAGACAAGGTTTCCATTAAAAAATGATAATATGATCATAATATACCGTAGGCATAATATCGAAACCTCGTGTATTTCAATAGAAGAAAATTGTGGGACTTTGGCATTGTAACACAAATTCTAAGGACGTATGGTTTATAAACTAGTAGGAAATGTTAAACACACGTTTTTTCATGTTTTATTCGGAACTTTAATTCCGTTTAGCTAATAACGATATTGTTTTAAAATAGCTGCGTGCATACAAATGTAATAGGCGATTTAGATTACATGTAATATTGCGTTTGTAAAGTTTCGAAACCACTGTATTGCTAAATGATAACGAGTTAGATATGATCATCGTTTGAAATTGTGACACACATAATGTCTCTCCATTAAGGTTCGTAGTATAAAGGCCACACGACGTTTGAAAATAAGCTGACATACACACGTAGCCGCTCCGTTTCGATAATCGACATTCTATCTTCACCATTTCAAATGGGGTTAATTACGTGTGTTAAAACACCGCTTGTAACTGCTTTATATATAGTTTGATAATAAAGCGTTTTGTCTCTCAAAGATCTCACTTTAATTACTATTTAACATTATTATCCACATGATACGAATCTAAGGGCACCAGTATTTACCTGTCAAACTAATTACGACTAATTAATTGGTCATTTCATTACAAATTATAGTTCACAAACACTCTCGTTAAATCAGAAATAATTACCCTCACGCCAAATTAATTATTTCTATTGCAATATCTTTAGATTATGTTTTTTTCTATTATTATGGTCATTTTCAGCTGTCTTGAAGTTAATTACGATATCAGCATTGTTCATTTTACTACAGCCGTAGTCATTTAGATGAGTTTTAATTTAATCTGTATTTTGTGTAAGATGTGTAATTTCATTTCGATAGCCACAAATTTATGGTATACATGTAGCACGGATTTATATTGTATAATAAATATAATGTAACCATAACATCGTGAAATAAATGCGTTTTATTCTAGATTGTTTTATCACTGACCTTTATTTGATTCGGTCCTAACACCACACAGTGGTGTCGTAAATATAGTTCATGTTTCCCGGGAGGTATATTCTGGACGGACATTTAACATACAGTGACATAAAGCTCACTAACAGACCGGCTAAACACGCAACAAACCAATAATCTAGACGCTGTAATATTAATTGGTTATCCTGATAAAAAAGATGAAGGAAAACCTACTAAACAGTGTGACACTGTACAACTGTCCTCGTAAAAATGTTTTCATGTAATGTTTCACTTGTAGTTCTGATCTAATTTACTTTATTTATGTACTATTTATAAATCCCTTCTTTAGTCTAAAATAAAGAAATTTATATGATCTGCAGCAATAAAATTAATTAAAAGCAGTCAATTGTTAATTTGTTCAAAATTTACAATTAAGTATAAACAAGTAAAGAGTACTTACCACGCCCCGGTTTCCCGAAGCATCACGGGTAGAAATTTCATACCAAATTGAAATATTACTCAAATCAGAGTCAGCATTTGAAATACCTATATATATTCTTTCCTACAAATCGAGCTAACATTTCATATTTTGAGTCAGCTAAACAAATGATTATTTTCATAATTACAATGATCACCAAGAAAACGTTGATTATTTTATCTCCCCTGTGTGCAAGCGTTATTGATAAATCATTAAAAAAGATCGCACACGTAATTATAATTCTATTGAGTCGTAAGTTCCAGAATTGCTGTAGGCGATGACTTATGGTTTAGATACGACGTTTGTCATAAAAGTCTTCAATCAGGAAATGATATATTAAAAGAGTAATTTCTCTGTTTTGCTTTAACATAGTTACATGTATGAGCTTACGAAATAATCTTACGTTTGTGGGGTCATGAGTCCAAAGATCTGTTTTAAAATGATTGATTTAGGTACCTTCAATATTGAATTTGTTTGCAACTACGAACTTAAAAATAAAGTATGAACAACCGTTGCAACATGCAGTATATCGGCTGATAAACAAAGGTTTGGAGTTGTAGGCGTATAAATCAACCAAGAATGCCGTATGCCTGAGCAGTTAATGGCAGACCAACAAACCAGAGCACATCAGCGGATATATCCGACGTCTTTTGAATATTCGATTTTGATGCGAACATGATTTAAGCGCGCAATGGTATATAAATATGGTTTATGAAGAATTATACCTCCGATACTGGTTATAACGAAGTTCGTTATATGTGAGCAACTTACAGGAAATTTCACTAGAAGCGTGTGCTCGGTTACATTGAAAACTCGGTTACAGCGAAATAATTTTTATACCCCCTGGCATTTCGTTATAAGCGAGTTTTACTGTTGCTGACCTAAAGTGTTTACCCGCTCGACGTCACAAACAACGACATGACATCACTTTCATCGTATATCGGCTGTTATAATATAATTTATAATGGCTTTATTTGTTCTTAAACTTTATCTATATTTAGGCAAACGAGCCTGTCATACGTAAGACGTTCAAAGAGTATTTGAATTATTGTCATAAAACCCGCATTGTATAATACAAAAAAATCGAATTTTCTAACATATGAAATTTCAAACCTTATTCTACTAACCGTGCAATTGTGAAGGTAAATGAACACGCAGTTAGAGAGTTGCAGGTATTTAATATAAGACTTGTACTCCTACCCGGCGCATTAAATGAAGTCGTGCTAATTTATACGTCGTAAGTGTCACTCATAGGGCTATGAGATACGCTGTTTTAATGATAATGGTGATGAATACATGCTTGTATCACACAGAGCTATATACACGTATATCATTTGTGAGAATCGCATGTACTCACCGATCTTAAATCAAATATCGGGTCGAGAATCCGCAGAATAAAATGTAGATATATTGAAAAAGACGCGATAACTGACGTTACCATTTTTTTATATATTTTTTTCCCATTACTTACATGTCTTTCACGCTAGAACAACTGCATGTATCCATAATACTTATGTGACATTGTAAAACTGTAGAACTAACTGTAGAATTATGTCCTTCAGTAGTTACGGTACTTTGCATACTACTTCAAGCGCATATAATTTGACAGAACCTGTTATTTTTCAGTTTTTCGTTACGTTACAATGACGCCACTCTTGCGTTCCGAATTTATCCCTCATATAGTTCAACTTCTCTTTTTTGTAGCATCAACAGTTCAAATATCGTCATTTTTGCAGAAAATATTGTTTTACAACGTATGATATACATGTATATACAAATATATGACAACATACTTATAGAAACCCATATACAAACATGTATGTTATGAACCTAACCTACTGGGTATGAATTCAACAACACAATTTAAAATAAGCTGTACAACAAGTGAAGCAAATACACAAACGAAACCAAGACATAAAACTGATGTTGCTTCCAGTCTGCGAGAAAATGTGATGATAGTTGAAATATAACACGTACACAATAATAGAATATAGTTCCGTTACAAACTGTCAAACAATTACTCTATATCGGCTGAACAATACATATAGTTTTACTATTTTGCAGTACGTGACTCTTTTAAAACTTTTGATGCACTGTTTGAAACATAACAAAGAAGTAATTAATTATGTAAAATGAAGTTACTACTACCAATACTGATGGATCTTTTTAAAAGTGTATGTTGAAACTTTGAAAAGAACTTCTGGTACATGTACACAAACTTCATCAAGTCATGTTTAGCAAATATCAATCGCACCTAAACGGATGTTGTTAAGTGAAGTGGATAGTTCGGGATGTAATATTCGCTCCCTCCTATGTACACAGGCAAGGGTCATCTATAGATTACAATTGGTCCAGATAATTAGGGAAGACCCGAATGCTATCCTAAATGTTTTCTCTTGTTCTGTTCTATAACACCTAGTCTAAAACGTTCAATATTTGTCATTTCCTCCTGTATTGAAATCCATAATTTGACAGAACAATAGAAAATGACAAATTTGATAAATTTATTACGACGTGTGCTTGGTTATTACCTTAACCTATGTTTATTTTAAAGAGACATCTAATGGGCATTTATTGGACAGAAACGTCTTCCTTCTCTAACATTTTAACTCAAAGTTGTCTCTATTTTTGCCCCAGGTGACCCAATTGGATTATTTTTACAGGTCATTGGTACCTTAGTGATCCCATGACAAAACTATTAAACTTTTAACATTAATTGTCTTCAATTTAAAAAAAAACAACTAAATTTTGTCTCTAGCTTCGGATTATGTTGACGTCTATAAATGTATTTTTCCAATTTTTTAACGATATGTGTTCAGATGACAGAATTAGTCTGCTTGTTCACAGCTTGTAGCATCCTTTGCTAAGATTGAACACATTTGAACATGTTCTACTTTTATATGGAGCACATATCAATATGCCATGACCGCATTTTAACTACGGGTAATAGTGCGAAAGTCAATACAGAATGTAATTGGCTTATTTACATGCACACGGTTAAATAATAACTCTATATCCATTTGAAGTTACCCATGTATTTCTTGGTCGTATTGTAACTACAATCCAGCATTATTTTGTCGCAGTTCATGAACGGTATGCACGGGCCTGAAATAAACACGGGAAAGTAAGTTTTTCCCCAATCCGTCATAATGCACTATACTGCATTGAACGGATGGTACGAATAAAGTGTATTCGGTTATATATTTGTACGCCGAGTGATCTACAATTATAACAGATACAAAGTTACTGCAACATATACATGTATTCAGCATGTATTCCAACATACGGTATGTTTATTAGTGTTGTAATAAAAAAACCTGCAAAACTAACTAGTTTTCGGATATGTTGATCTTCAAGGCTGTAGAGCAATACCACGTTTTTGTTTCAAATACGACAAGTAATTGAACTATAACGTCATTGCGTCAAAACCTATTCGGTGTCACTCCGCGTTAGTCTGTGCTTTTGTATAAGGTATATCACTAAACTATTCGATTCCAGTAATGGTTAACTTTCAGTGAACAGTGAAATCAGTTAGATTGGTTGTGTAATTCTTATAGAAATGACCTACCGCTGATTGACGGGAAAACGTACACATCGTCAGGCGCACCAAAATAAATCCGCAGAAATATATATATCGATTTTATCGATTTCACTTGCCAATTTTATATTGCATTCTGTGCATTTTAATCACTACAATTGCAACGACGCAATACATCAAGTGTATAATTACCGCAAAGCTTTCTAACTGTAAACACACACTTGTAAATCAACAAGCAATGCTAGCAGAAGAACCAGTCATATTCAAATTGAGCACTTTATAATGTTACTTGACGTCTACCTTATGACATTTAAATGTCGTACAATATAGAAATAACTAAATACCAGTGTCATGGTCAGACGAAATTTAACGAGAACGCAATAATATGTCATTACAACTGAACAACATCCTAAAATGTTTTGAACAACATTTTCGCTCAATAACACCAAATGCGCATTACCTAACTTTTGAATGTCTGAACCGAACATGATTTGAAGTCCAATCATATCATAACTAGTAACGTTAATGGTACAACTAAACATCGCATTATTATTCGCTAATTGTATACGAATGAATGCACACAACCGAATATCATTGACAGCTGTAGGGAGTTAATTCCTTGTTGTTGATAACACTCTGCAATGTTGCGTCAGCGTATTGTATATTATGTATACATTGTCAGCACGAATCGCGTTTGTTATAGTTTCAATAGTTAAGTCATAAATCTGATCTGTATAAACATTTTGAGTCAATTATTGCTGTTTGAGTGTACTAAGGTTATGAACAATTCAAAGAGGCGTTTTAACGAAAACAGGAATCTGTCAAAGGTAGCGTTAGCAGTGCCACTCAACAAGATAGTTGCTATGCAACGTATACCAAATGATAATACTGACGATACTAATTTGCAATATGATACCGTTTGCCATCTGATCAATATAAACTGTTTCACTTTATTGCAGTAATTGGGAACCAAAAGGCACTTAATATGTATGTAATTGATATGTATAAATGCGAAGAAGCAAATAATGTTCTCAGAATAACAGTGACAAACACCCACTTATGACAATAAAACACGTATTAGTAAGACTTACTTCAAACAAAAAACAAAATAAGCTTGAAACACAGCGGAATATTGATGTTTCTGGTAAAATTAGAGTATGATACTTAATCTAGTCTAGTGAATTGCAATTTGAAAACATTATTTTTCAAACTTATTAAAACGGCTCATGCTTGACGTAATCATTACCATCATTTAAATTGAAGTTAATGCACGTATAGTGCGCTCTCATTTACTTACCCTAGCATGTGTTACAGTTCAATTTTTCTTTGTACAGAAAAAAAATGGTATTCACATGACAATTCTCCTGATTTCTCCGTTTTGTTACATTATGCGTCTGTACATCGTACACAGTTATTTCATTCTCACTTGCTAAAACCCTTAATTTGACCGTATGATAGACATATTGACAATCACTCAATGGGTCGTGATTTTATTTTGTTTGAACTATATTCTTGGTGACTGAAAGCCAATACAAAAATTTGTTCAACGTGTGGTTGCCTCTATAAAAGGCTTTTTATGTGATGAAAATAGAAACATCTAGAACTCGTAGAAACTTTTAATATCGTGCCTCTGTTGATGTAGTAATAGAAACAGTGACGGCATTGGGAAATGTGTCTGCCTAGCTTTTTATGTGTTGTATTGCTTTTTAATATGTTTTTGTTTGCCCAATTCAATAGTCGATCAGGTCAATTATGTGCACATTTTGTTTTAGTTTTATATTAGAACAGATTTGTTAATGTGCAACAAATCGCTTGTTATAATTTTCGTACAGTGAACTTGAATTTGTATTTGATGCAGTCAATTACAGTCAGAACTTTTCGCCCAAAACTGAAAACATCCTTCATTTTTTATTGTTGGCAATGTCACAGAAACACATACGAAAAACCCAATTAAATATGCGTTGACCTTTAATCGCGTGCATGATGACATACTTTAACCAGTATGTATACACGTTAGACCAGGAACTGACATTTATTGGACTTAATACCAAAGGTGTTCAACTTATTTATGAACAAAACATGAAAGCCGATTTTGCAATATTGAATAACAATAATTGAAATATCTCTCTTAAACCATGTGAGAAAAGGTTTTAAGTTCAACATATGATCATTATATAGTGTATATTTCATTTGGTTAAAGCTTAAAACAACAATTTAGTAGATGATGTTGTTTTTTCTGTTTTGAAGACAAAATGGCCCTTTTATAAGCAGCATGAAAGTGTTTGTAAATCATTATTTTTCAAGAGCAAATAAGTACTATTTGTCATAAGAAGGGTTATAAGAGTTGTGTTTCCAGTAATGGTGAAATGGCACCAAAAGTTGAAAATTGCCCAACATTGCCAAAACCTACACTATAAGGTTACATTGGCTTTATGATGTCTAAGATGAATGAATGAGCAAAACGCGGAATAGTACCACTGATGGTTGTGTCCATAGAACTATCAGTGAACTTATTTCGAAAAAGGTTGAAAACCTATTTCCGGGAAAATGTGAAGTTCCTTCGCTGAAAACAAGAAAAAAATGCATCGATGCCAAAAGTCTAGGAGTCTAGAAATACGAAATAAACAACATTATGTGGAAAATTGTTTCATTATGGCGAAGCAAATGCTGTATTTTCGAGAATATTATGATATATTAGGCTATGCTATTTTAGAAAAGGTCAAACGGATAGAGAGAAGTTGATGTTTGTCCAGCATTGTGTATTCGCGGCCGTTTTCATGAAAAGACATTGTGTTTGTTATAATGGAAAAAAGCATGTCAAAATCAATATCGAATTGACGAAATTAAAGGCTGTGGTCTATGTACAAACCGTTTCAGCTCAGGTTTTAAACAAATAAGTGTTGCGTATCGCTCCTAGTGACTGATCCAAGACCATAGTATTTCATCCAGATTCAGCTTCAAGTCACCAGATACAACGCCAAATAAAAAATTTAAGAATAAAACTTTGACATATATTATAACCAAACAGTGGATTTCGAAGTCTTCTCATCCTTTAACAATATAATTTATTATCTGGTTGATACTAAAACATCAATTAAAGAAAGAAATTTACACATAATTATTTCGAGTTTTGGACCTTCAACACACAAATAACAACACCCTCTACACCAATGCTGATTATTATTTAACCAAACGGTATTGACAATTTACAATTGTTATATATACTTCCTAATACACTACTTTACACAATATAAAAGTTTTTATTCAATTTCATTGTAAGAATAACAACATATCGATGTTCATTTTCTGTTCATAAATAAGTTGAACACCTCTCGTAGTCTTATATTGGTCCTTTTCGTAAACTTTAATGTAATTGTTTATCTAATTTCTGATCTAGATGTCTTCATTGGATTGATTTGTCTATTTGCTGATAGCCATGTGACTATATGACAAAACAATTTTCCATATCAGCATTTCCTATCATTCCTTTCTAAGATTGGTCATAGTTGAATGTGCATTTATGAGTTCTTTTTGGAGCGAATAATCATATTTAACATTGTCATATTGACTACGCGATCATGGGACAACAATTTATTAAATTATTTATATTCAAATACATTGTTAGATTGAAAGCCATTCACGTTTCATTGACAAGTGTAGCATAGGGTGTGTGCTTATTTATAAGAAAGCAGTTTAAGTGATATTCCTTATTACATGTTGCAGTTTTCATTCCTGTTACTGGCGTGTTATTGTTATGTTAAAGATCATACAACGTATATATTAAGGTTGTTGCATTATTTGCATATATTCTTGAAGTGGTTTTAATGAGGGCCACCTTTTAATTGAAACTATTAGTGTTTTACGGTATACTTGATAAATAAATAGTACCATGGAAGAACATTGCTGTTATCATACTAGAAGAAGATCATTAAAAAATGCACAATTTTCGTTAAAGCTAGAAGACACATTTTTATTGGCACATAACGCCTATTATTCTGGTTGAGGTTCAAAATAAATGCGTTTAAACGTTACGTTCCAATTACCCGAACATTTTAAAAGAGAAATACTAATGCAATCTACTCTGTAGGCTGGGAAATTTCGTATATAGACGAATTTTATCATTGCTTTGAATTGTTCAATAGCTTAAGCAAAATCATATTGAACTTGAAAATTTATAATTGTCTGAGTTTATAGAATATAATAGAGACTGGTGGTATTCCAATAAGTGTCTTTGAACTATAGATTGTAGATAAGCGTCGTTTCTTTTTATAGTAAATATTTTCCGACAATATTTCCTGTTAAGAAGAATGGTACATTTTTGTAATATTATAATACACCGCAGGCCTATTATCGAAAACTCGATCGCATTTCATTTGAATAAAAGGAAACTGTGGGACCTTGGTTTACAAAAGTGCATGCTGTTTATAAAGCAGTAGGAAATGTTCGGTACATGTTTGTTTATGTTATATACATTGTACTAGGCTTTGCTGCCGTTTGTATAATAACAATTTTGTTTAAAAACTGCGTACATCATAGGCGAATTAGATTAAAGTGTTCTAGTGTTAGACAAACATCTCTCGTAACTATTATTTATATTGTTTGACAATGAAGCGTATGTCTCAAATATCAAATGTTTATCCACATGATACAAATCTAAGGGCACCGGCATTGACATTTAATTATCAAACTAATTACAAGTAACTATAGTTAATTTCAATACAAATTATATTTCACAAAAACTAAAAATTGATTACCCTCACGTTTCATTAGTTATTTCAATGCGATTATATTTCTATACGTTTTGTTATATTATGAAGGTCATGTTCAGCTTTTTGTACACTATCTTAATACAGCTTGTTAGTCAAATTTTCGAAGAATAATGTAGTAAATCCGAATATAACTATAGTGGCAGATAAAACTACAATCCTGCAGGATGTCATGCAATGAGAGTACATGTATTTTTACGTCGTTGCGCCATTCCTACATATTCTATAATATTCCATGGATAAACACTTTTCTTACAAAGTAAGTCATGGTGATTACAATCAACTATGGTTCACATTTAGTAAAGGAACACTTTATTTAATAAACCGTTAGCCATGGAGCTTTTAAATCAGCTATACCAACCGTATGGTGATTGTAGAATGCAGGAAGAACACAACGTATAACAAACGTCATAGTTCGTTACGAATTGTCAATATATTACTTTCTACCACCTGAACAATTTCAAATGTTTTACTGAATTGCAATATTTAGGAACAAAACACATACTAACTATGTAATTGAGATGGAATATTGCATAAAAGGCAATTTCCTTTACTCATGTTTCAGTTCCAAACAGCCACAAGAGTCAGTAATATAGGTATTACATTTAGTGAGACTGGATGAGATACTTTTTAATTAGGTCACTGTGCTGTTTGGTCACTATATTATACGTTTTTGGAATATACTTTCGCCAAAGGGATGACCTTTATATTACTATAATGTACAATATGTTAAATTTCCACGATTGAAAACCTTTAATTTGACTACACTTAACCGAATTTCTAATTTGCCACTCATATCATATTATGCGATATATCCTATCAATATTTCTAAAATTGTGGATATTTCATTCCATGCCCTTATCTATCGGTTTGAAGAAATAAATTACGCATGCATGTATAAAATCATCCCTGCCAAATGGTTAGTGCAAAATGGCTTACGTGCACGTGGTTCACGTGCCCGACATGTTTGATTTTTGAAATTAGATGGAATGTATTCTCGGTCAATGGGCATGAATAAAAAGATTAATACTGGCGAGAATATGTAATGTTGGGCGTGCTGAAGCTAATTACGAGTACCAGCAACAAAATCCAGACATGTACGTCAAAACGTCATATTTATAATAAATTGGTATTTAGCTCGAATTACTGCAATAAACATTTATTATTTCTATAAAATTTAACAGTATTGGGGTTTCGATTATTTGTATTCTTCTTAAAGCATTTAAAAAAACTAAATAATAAAAACATGTAGCAGAATTTCGTTCAATGTATGCATGCATCTGACGTAATGAGCGCGTTCCAAATGTCTCATTCTCACAAATTATAGTGTTTTTAAGCAAGTTCAATCAATAGGGAACAAATTCATACCAAGTACGATACTATTCAAAGCTGTGCACGAGGCCAACGTGCAAAAAGGCAATTTCGCACCAACCGTTACACATGGATGATTTTGTATATAGATACGCCATTTCTTTCAGGAAATCGATAGATCAGTGCTTGGAATCAACGAATAACACAGTCTAAGATTGTTTGATCTAATATATCAGATAGTATAATATTTTTAGGATGGCCAATATACATTCGGTTAAGTGTATATGATAGCAAATTTCAAAAACAAAAATCTTCCCCGGTGCTTGATTATAACCCAAGCCGATGTGTTTAAGAACGACAACGAGTTGACAAGTATTGGACTAAACAGTCTCCCTGTTATAAAACGTTATTGTAATTTGTCTATGACTGGTCAAGTTGACTGCAATGGATATATATCCCTGATCTCGTAAAGCTATGCTTTCCTATAACATAAATTTTCTCCTAGTCAACAACTCCTAGCATTTGTTTCTAAGCCCTGTCATATTTTGACGTTGCTGAGTCTTATTAGGTGCTAATATCAATAGACCGTGGACCGATAATGCTCTCTCATATTGGATCAAGGAAATAATGCGAGCCAACGAGTGTATTAGTTAGATTGAAATGCTCAGGTGCTAACGGTCTAAAACTATCTATGTCTATAAAGTAACATGCATCGTTCCTGTAACTACAATCCACTATTCTTGTGTAAACGGCATTAGAGGACATCAAATATACAAGGGGGTGAACAAGAAAGTTTCCGTCATTCTACAAATGGCACACATTTAAGTAGTTCACATGTATAGTTGCTAGTGACGTTCCAGGTGGTCATACATGCATGCATACCGTATATGCGACCACACTGCGTTGTACGGACAGCGCGCAAATAGTGTATACGTTTATACCAAAGGTCTGCAATTATAATAGATAAAGAGTTAATGCAACCTATAAATGACTACAAATTGCAGACGGAAATACCGTATGTTCATGAGTGTTGTAATCAATTCACTTGCAAAAGTGATCAAGTTGCACTTCAGGAACACGAACTTCCTACTATTTGACATTATTACCACAACCTCTAAGCAAGATATGTGGATAGTGAGCTCTTTTTTACGTTCCCATTCAAGGGTCATAGTTCAATTACGTTTTGTACAAGAAACTGATATTGTCTCGGATATTGGGTCATATGTTCTCTGTTTCTTCAACATTATACGTCTCTAAAATGTACATTACTTATCAATTCCTGCCTTGCTGAGACCCTTAATTTGACAGCAGAATAGAAACTTGACAACGCTAATTTAATTCACGTTTACTTTAAGTCGCATGGTTGGAAGATACGTTTAACCAGTGTGTTTACAAGTTAGACATCGAATTGGCATTTATTGGACTAAATAGTCTAAAAGTGTTCTTTTCTAAAACTTTAATGCAATTGTGCCTCTACTTCTTATCAAGTTGGCTTCCTTGGATTGATGTTCCCGTTCGCTGAAAGCTATGTGATCCCATGACGATTTGCCATGTCTGTATTTCCATAGCATTTCTCTCTAAGATTGGTCAAAGTGGAATGTTTTTGAGTCAGATTTGGAGAGAATTATAGAAAATAATCAGATTTGACTCTGTCATATTGACTACACAAAGAAGGGAGTACAATCTATTCCATTATTTAGATTCAAATATAATTGAAAGCAGTTCATTTTTGACAAGTCGAAATATAGTGTGATTTGCTTATTCATAAGAAAACGGTTTAATTTTTCTGTAACTGGCATTATAGCTTTGTTGTGTTAAAGACTGTACAAATAATATATATTAAGGTTTTTGCATTATTTGGATCATTTGTATAGATAGTGGAGTAATTTAAAGAAGATAAACTTTTAATTTAACCTGCGAGTATTTTACGGTACACTTGGTTCAGATTAGTACGATAATAGTATCCTAAACGCTTCTTAATTAAATCATTGGAAGGACATTTGTTATCATACTAGATGCAGAACAGTACATAAGTGCACAATCTTCATTAACGCTAAAAGCCTTGTCGAAACATTTATATTGCCACATATCATTATTGTTTTCGTTGATTTTTGCACTTAATGAGTTTAGACGTTACGTTTTAATCACCTAAAAGTTAAACTGGTTATTAAGAACTAATAATGCAACTGACTTTGCAGGCGATGAAATTCCGTTTATAGAAAAGTTTTATAATTGCTATGAACTTTTCATACTGTAAGCAAAATATTATCGAAGTTGAAAATTTATAATTGTATGGGTTTATACAATAAACCGGAGAGTGGGGGCATTCCAATCAGTAGATTGTAGGTATGCGTCGTTCCTTGTTATAGTGAATCCTGCAAGACATGGTTTCCATTTAAAAATGATAATATGATCATAATATACTGTAGGCATAATATCGAAACCTCTTGTATTTCAATAAAGAAAACTGTGGGACCTTGACATTGTAACACAAATTCTAAGGACGTATGGTTTATAAAATAGCAAGAAATGTTAAACACACGTTTTTTCATGTTTTATTCGGAACTTTAATTCCGTTTAGCTAATAACAATATTGTTTTAAAATAGCTGCGTGCATACAAATGTAATAGGCGATTTAGATTACATGTAAAATTGCGTTTGTAAAGTTTCGAAACCACTGTATTGCTAAATTATAACGAGTTAGATATGATCATCGTTTGAAATTGTGACGCACATAATGTCTCTCCAGTAAGGTATGTAGTATAAAGGCCACACGACGTTTGAAAATAAGCTGACATACACACGTAGCCGCTCCGTTTCTATTATCGGCATTCAATCTTTACCATTTCAAGAGGGGTTAATTACGTGTGTTAAAACTCCTCTTGTAAATAATGTTTATATAGTATGATAATGAAGCGTTTTGTCTCTCAAAGATCTCACTTTAATTACTATCTAACATCCATATCCTCATGACTCGAAACTTAGGGTACCAGTTTTATCATTTCCATACCAAACTAATACGACTAATTGATAGGTCATTGCATTACAAATTATATTTCACAAACACTCTCGTTAAATCAGAAATAATTACCCTCACGCCTCATTAATTATTTCGATTGCAATATCTGTGGATAATTATGCTAAGTTCTATTATTTAAGTCATTTTCAGCTTTCTTGAAGTTAATTGTGATATCAGCATTGTCTCATTTTCTTGCATCCTTAGTCATTTAAATGAGTTTTAATTTAATCTGTATTTTAGTAAGATGTGTTTTTTCATTTCGATAGCCCCAAATTTATGGCATAGCAAGGATTTTTAGTGTATAATAAATTTAATGTAACCATAATATCGTGAGATAGATACGTTATATTCTAAATGTTTTATCACTGATCTTTATTTGATTTTGTCCTTACTCCACTCAGTGGTGTCGTAAATATAGTCCATGTTTCCCGGGAGGTATATTCTGGACGTACATTTCACATACGGTGACATAAAGCTCACTAACATACAGGCTAAACACGCAACAAACCAATAATCTAGACGCTGTTATATTAATTGGTTGTCCTCGTCCACAACCATACAGACCATAGAGTTACGGACGGACTGATAAATAACGTTCCCAAATATCCCACCCATTTCGTAGCTGGAACCTGAAACGTGTAAGAAACAATGTCGTACGATTTTTAAAATCACTAATACTACTACTCCTAGTATTTCCTGTTGATAACTCGTCGACTAATTCGTGTATTTAAAATATTGAACAACCTATTACAAAGTAAAGGTTTACTGCCAACAAAACTGGTAAACGAATTTCATTCGCCATTAACTCACACATGCATATCACTAGCTGGACACGTTCTATAGATAAGCAACACCAGCATCCAGTAATCTCATTACTATCTTAGAAATATACTAGCCCGAATGAGTTTGACAATTACCATGTTCAATATAATCTTTTCTGTCATAATTGCAAAGACAATTCGGCCCGCATGTTACTTTAAGTAACAACAATTCTGGACGTTTATCGCGTTACAGTGTTTCGCTATTCTTTACTTATGCATACCTGGCATACATTTCTATGACAGCGTTTAAGGAAACAGGCACTAAGAAGTAGACTATACGTGCGTTCGAACATTCTACTACCTGTCATATTAGCACTTAGGCATACAATAGAGAATTTCGTCATAAAATAATCTAACGGTGATATTATTGTTGGTACCGCAATGTTCAAATGTCCAGTGCGTCAACATTTGTATTTTTATCAGGTGAGTGAAACATAATTTTAAATAAAATGGCGTAAACCCCTAGATTAGGCAGGTTGTAGGCCGAATGGGTCAACTGGCCTGAAGCTAGCGGGTAAAAGTTAGCATTCTGTTGCATAGTGGACATGTGGCGTGCAATTGGAAGATATCTGTGCGCTTAATACTTTTCAACACTCGTAGAACGGCTCCCTTTTCAACAACTTTAATTAACGGTACGATAGAAAATGACAAACATATTAAGTTTATTCCGCATACTTGGTAATAACCATAACCGATGTTTATGAAAATTAGACATCGAATTGGCATTTATTGGACAGAAACGTCCTCCTTTCTAAACCTGTAACCCAATTTCGTCTCTTCCGCTCTGGTTGACCCCATTGGATTGATTCTTAAGCTCGCCGCTGATAGCTAAATGATCCCTCGACAAACTATTAAACTTCTAATACAAATGGTCTTCAATTAAAAAAAACATTAACCCAGTTTGTATCAACCTCGGATTGTCTTGACGTTGATAAATATATTTTCCCGATATTCTGAAGCTATGTGTTCCAATGAGAAAATGATGTTCCATGTTCACAGCTTTTAGCATCCTTCTCTAAGATTGGTTACTTTTTGACATGCTTGAGTCTTATTTGGAGCAAATATCAATAGGCCATGACCCGATGCAGCTCTGTCGTATTGACAACGGGTAATCATACGCAAGTCAATAATGAATGTAATTGGCGTATTCACATGCTCGCGGTTAAATGATAAAACACCTGTACATTTGTACATGTGTAATAACATGACCATATCGCTGGCTTAGAACCAGAAGGTCGTAACTACACAATCGATATATTGAGAAAACAAGAGAAAAATGTCTGTAATTTACTCTTTACCTATGGGAAAACACGTTTTTAAAACTTTATTTTGGTCAACATGACAATTTCAGATTTTCATGAAAATAGGATTATAAGAAGCGCCATGTGAAGCAGATTTCAAATATGTATAAGTCTTATAAGGTCGTAAGTGGGAGTTATGACCTTCTGGTTCTAAGCCATCGATATATCTTTCCTTTGGTTTTCTAGCTACAATTCAGTATTCTTCGTCGAGGTTGATGAACGGCAATCACGGACCTGAAATAATTTCGAAATAGTCAGCAATATATAGTGTTTCCCCAATTCATCATAAGGCACAAACGTAGTTCACACGTTTAGATTTTTGACGTTCTGGTAGGTTATTCATGTACGTACATGTACTTAAGTATATATTATACAGTGTCCACCTTTAAGAAGTATAAACTTTTTGACAGGTGCAGAATTATAATTGGCTCTATTATTAAATAACTGTTTATCAGATGGGCAAAACTATAGGAATTTTGGAAACTACAGTAACAGTGGTTACATGTACTGAATGAGTATAAAATGACGTAAAAAAAGATAAAAATGTTAAAAATTAAAATAACTATGGCGTCATTGGGATTGAATTTTCTGTTATTTTCATGGCCAAGTTTACCTCAAAGGTGTAGTCCGGAAATACGTTATGTTTGTAAGTGTTGTAATCAAATATCCTGCAAAATGAACAAGTTTTCGGATATGTTGATATTCAAGGGTATACGGCAATACAACGTTTTTGTTCTAAATTAGACACGTAATTGAATAAAGTATAACGGCATTGCGTGTCAACCTATACGGTGTCACTTCACATTAGTCTGTGATTTTGTATGTATGGTACATTGCTTAACTATTCGATTCTTGTAACATTTCAGTTAACGGTGAAATTAGTTAAATTGGTTGTGTAATTTTCACAGAAACGACCACAGCGCTAATTGACGGGAAATCTTCAGGCGCACCAAAATTAATGGACAAAAAAAAATATATTGGTATTATTGAAATTTTGTGCTCATTTCATATTACATATTGTGCATTTGATATTGTGCATTTGCAATGAAGCAGAACAGCAAGTGTCAAATTACCGCAAAACATCCTAACTGTAAACATATACTTATACGTCTGCAGGCAATGCTAGCAGCATATTCAATGTACAAATTATAATGCTAATTGACGTATATCGTATGACATTAAGATGCCATACACTATAAAAACAACTAAATACCGATGTCATGGACTAGACAACATTTCACAAGAATGTCCTTGCAGCTGAACAACACCCTGAAATGTATGAACTGATGTTGAGACTCAATAACACCAATTGTGTATATCCTAACTTGTGTGTGTCTGAACAGAACATGAATTGAAGTGCACAGAAAATTATTTCTACGAACTATCATAACTATTTAGGGTAATGCAAATAGCAAAGTGTATAACTTAACAGTACAATATTACTCGCCAATTCTATACAAATGAAATGCACATAACCAAATATCACTGACAGCAGTAGGGAGCCAATGCCTTGTTGTGGATATCACTAATCAGTGTGTGCCAATGTGTGACATATTATTTATACATTGTCAGCACCTAATAACGTTTGTTATTGTGACAAAATATTTAAGTCATATATCTGGGTTTTTTTAACAACTTAGTGTCAACTATTGTTGATCGAGTGTACTATATATTTATTAAAGTGTTATTCAATTCAAAGCGGCGTTTAAAATATCACATGAGTATGTTAGAGGCATCGTTAGCAGTGCCACTTAGCTAGCTAATACTTACGATACTAATCGGCAATATGATATTGATCAATAGCAGTTGTTTCACTTTATTGCAGTAGTTTAAAACAAAATTACACACACTACGTAATTTATATGTAATTGAGATGTTAAATTGCGAAGAAGCAAATAATGTTCTAAAATTGACAGTGACAAACACTTGTATCAATAAAATACGTATTAGTAACAATTACTTCAGAACCCAAAACAAATACTAAAATATGTGTGAAAAATAACGGAAAAGTGAAATTTCGGATAAATGATGTGACATTTACTAAAACGAATACTAACAAATAGCAATTTTTAAATATAGTAATTAAAACTTATTAAAACTCCCCAATATTTGACATAATTAGTATCATCATTTAAACGGGAATTGATATGTTAAAAGTGTGCTCTCATTTACGTACCCTAAACTTATATTTACCTGAAGATTCTGTCAGTACTTTTCAGAGTTTGCGATGTTGAAACCCTTAATTTGACAGCAGGATAGACACTTGACAAACCTATCAGTAATTGAATCTATGTTTACCTTACGTTGCGTGCTTGGTAACATACGTTTAACCAGTTTGTATGGACGTTAGACTTCGAAATTGCTTTTATTGGACTAAATAGTGTTAAAGTCTTCCTTTTCGAAAACTTTAATACAATTATGTCTCACCATCAGTTGAAATTGACTTCATTTGATTGATTTTCCAGCTCGCTGTCAGCTATGTGATCCCATGACAGAACTATTTTCCTTGTCATCATTTCCAAACATTCCTTTCTAAGATTGGTCAAAGTGTAATGTTCTTAAGTTCTTTTGGAGCGAATAATAGGCAAAAAGCCCATGTTGCATTATTATATTGACTACGCGATCAAGGGAGAATAATCTATTCAAACCAGAATGAAAGCCGTTCGCGTTTGACAAGTCGAAACGTACTGCGTGATGCTTGTTGATAAGAAAGCGGTTTAATTGATCTCCCTTATTCTGCATCATTCATGTATTGTCATTATTACATTGATAGGTGGATGCTTATACAAAGTATATATTAAGTTATTTGCATTATATGCATAAATATTGGAGTGATTTAATGAAGACAACACTGTTATTATAACTTAATGTTTTAAGGTAACGTACATGTAATAGTACCATACACGATTCTTAAATGTAATGCCGTATTGTCTAGGTTTCTACATTATTCAAGGGAACATCTTCGTTATCATGCTAGTAGAAGAACTTAACATAGTACACGAGTATCGTTTAACGCTAGAAAACTCGTGTTAATTGACACATTCTATTGTTTACGTTGATGTTCGTACTTAATGAGTTTAATCGTAAGGTTCCAATTGCCGAGCAATTGAACTGGTTGTAATAGAAATACAGTACTTATGTAAGAGACTCTCTAGGCGAGTAAATTCCGTATATAGACGAGTATTTTAATTGCTTTGGAGTTTAAGTATCGTAAGCAAAATCATATTGAAGTTAAAAATTTATAATTGTATGGTTTCATGTAATATATCGGAGACTGGGGGCATTCCAATCAGTATCTTTGAATTATAGATTGTAGGTGAGCGTCGTGCCTCGTTATAGTGAATTCTTAGCGACAAGGTTTCTATTTAAAATGATAATATGATCATAATATACCGTAGGCATAATATCGAAACTTCGTACATTTCAAATGGATATAAGGATACTGCGGGAGCTTGTCATTGTATCACAGTTTCTCACAAAAGGACATATTGTTTATTAACCAGAAGAAATGTTAGACACACATTTGCTCATGTTTTATACGGAACTGTAATGCCGTTAGTATAATAAGTATTTTGTTTTCAAATATCTGCGTGCATCATAAGCGAAGTAGGTTAAATTACATTTGTAAAATTTTGAAACCACTATATTGCTATATGATGACGAGTTTGCAATCCTGTAAGGTGTGGTCATTATTTGAAATTATGAGACAAATAATATCTCTCCGGTACAATAATGTATTATAAAAGCCACACGACGTTTGGAAATAAACTGACATACGCTAATAACCCGTTCGGATTTCGATAATTGACATTCCGTCTTTACCATTTCAAGAGGGGTTAATTTCGTGTTATTAAACATCACTTGGAACTACTGCAATTCAGCGTTTTGTCTCTAAGCGATCTCTCTTTAAATACTATTTAACGTGCTTATCCACATAATACAAATCTAGGGGTACTAGTATTGACATTTTCCTATCTAACTAATTACGAGTAATTAATGAGTCATTTTATAACAAATTATTTGTCTGAGATCTCATCTTATTTGAAATGCGAGAACGTACAAATTGGTTGAGACATTGCATTAACAATAAAGAGAGACATACGCAATACAGGTGTTGTGATTTTTTGTGTTTACGGGATAATCAACAAAAAATAGTGTTATTTTCAGAAAAAAATGTTTATCAATATTCGCTTTTTCAATACGTTTTCCATTGATTGAAACATTTAAATCTTTTTCGTCAGACAACATTGACATACTCATTTCATACATTAGTTTTGCCACTAAGCATTCATTCCTTGCTAAGATAAAAAGTCCAGTGTTCCTACATTACCGGATATCGCCATTCAACAATATGCTGGGATAGTACTGGTAGTTAGTTGTATGTGCGAAACATAATTTGTAATAAAATGGCGTAAATACTGATGTTGCAAGCATAGAGGACTGAAGTTATTACTCATGTGAAATAGTGGATGAGCGACGTGAAATTGGAAGAAATGTTCACTTTATACGTTTTCAACGTACGTCTAAATGACCCCCTGATCAACATATTTTCCCAAATATATATAATAATTATAATGACTGTCTAAATAGAATTTTAAAAACATGTGATCCCTTTACAGTGCAACATTTATCATCAGTTTCTACTAACATTATTTTCTAAGACTGGTCAACCTGGGATATTGTTGTATCTTACTTTGTGCCAACAACAGGAACCAATCGAATTTCGCTCTGTCCAATTGACTACGTGAAATCTAGCGGATAATCAACTTTATTATAAGTTTTCAAATCAGATGGAAAGAGAGAAGTTACCAAACTCTGTCATTGACAGGTCAATACCGAATGTAATTGGCTAATTCATAAGACAATCGTTTAAATCATCGCTCTATTTTTACACATATCATTCCTGGTTGTATTATGGTATTTAAGCTTTCTTGATTTACTTACGACAGTCACGTATCTGGCATCGATATGCATATTTGATTAGAATGATATAACATGTCATGCCTTTTGTACGGTTAAATATTTTTAAATGTCACCTAGCAAAAGCATGTACAATGTACGTATATAATACACTATTCAGCGTTTTCGTGTAAGGTCTTAAGCTTGACCTTGTCTTACATTTGAGATGCTCCAGGAGACTTGGGTCAAGACGCTTCAGTGTGCATCTAATCCGAGGTCACCACACATGAATAAAAAGAGAAGTCCCGAATGTGACTGCTATTATAATGAATTTATCAGATGAGAAAGCAATACAATATCCGACTTTCTCGTTCATTTAGAACTTTTATTCGGCGCCCCACTTATTTACATACTTATTTACTGGTAAATTACTGCTTTAGTACGGAGGATGGTCAGTTTCTTAGAAGATAAATATATAGTACTGAAATAAGTATGGTAGTATACTCTTATATTCCCGGTATGATAATGGACTCGTTTTGTAAGGCAATGGAAAAAGCAGATAAACATGTTCGGTTTCATTTTATCAGCTTTAAATTGATGTCCAATAAAATTCGATTAGTGTATGTAGTAATAATATCCTTTTATATGGCGATGGTTTTGTTAAGCAGCACTCTACTTAACCAGCAGAGAGCATAAACATAAAAACATACATGTACCACAAATACACAGCACGATATCCATATATAACCGAACGAGAAAATTAAATGCTGCAGTCCCAACTGTCAATAAGCAGAATGCCTAATGTTTGATAAAATATGTCAAAACGATGGCATCAAGTGACCAGACATAACTTTGACTTGACCTAGTTACAGATTCCATGATGACTACAAATGCATGTTCGTGGCAAAACAACTGCGAAATCAAGTATGGTATTGCCATGACTTGAGCCAGTTACATTGTAATGATGTCGGATGCATACAAGTGTAAACGCTTAGGTTTGAGTTAAATTGGCATTTTGTTACTTGAGTTAATTCATGTACTGTGCTTCAGTCCACACGAAAGCTGCGGTTCGTTCATCTCCCCTGTGTGCAAGAGTTATTTATAAAACATAAAAAAGACAGCACACGTAATTATATGTCTATTTAGGTTCCAGAATTGCTGTAGGCAATGAATTATGGTTTAAATACGACATTTGTCATAAAAGTATTCAATCAGTAAATGATAAATGAAAAGAGTAATTTCTTAATTTTGCTTTAACATAGTTATGAGCTTACGAAATAATCTTACGCTTTGGGGTCATAAGCCTAAAGACCTGTTTTAAAATTTAGGTAACTTCAGGATTCAATTTGTTTGCAACTATAAACTTAAAAATAAAGTATGAAAAACCATTGGTACATGCAGTATATCGGCTGATAAACTATTTATCGGAGTTCGTAGGCGTAGAAATCAACAAGGAGTGCCGTATGCCTGAGTAGTAAATGGAAAACGTCAGACCAACAAACCAGAGCACATCAGCCGATACACGCTACGTATTTTGAATACTTGTATTTGATTTTGATGCAAACATGATTTAAGCGCGCAGTGATATATAAATACGGTTTCACTTTAGGAGCTTATGTTGCTGACCTAAAGTGTTTACCCGCTCGACGTCACAAACGACGTCACTTTCGCCGTATATCGGCTGGTATAGTATAATTTATAATCATGGCTTTATTTGTTCTGAAACTTTATCTTTATTTAGGCAAATTAGCCTATCATATAAGATTAAATTTTGAATGTTGTTTCATATATGAATATGATCATATGTATATTGTGATCATGCAAGAATGTTTTCGCATTTGAAAACAGGAGTGTTGTCTATTGTAATTCTATAAATAGTTGTTATTTCAGAGAAATGTGTATACTTTAATTGCTTGAATACTTTGAATATGCTAAGTCATTAAGGTTGGTCGTATAAAGTTGAGTAAACGATCCATGCTTTTTCGCAGTGTTTTGTGGCACGCACAGTTTAATTTGCATTTAAAGCTCATTCTTAATCAAACGAGGCATCCGAATAAAGAAATCTCATTTTGTACAACACAGTAAAGAAGGTCATGTTCAATCATGACTTCCTCTCGATTAATTACTCTTCATATGTACTTCGCGGAAGTATCGTTTAATGTTGACATGACAATAAGTAGAACATGGTGTTTTAAAAGGTGTCGGATATTCAGCGCTGTTCGTTTGTGTTTCTACACAGACAAAGATTGTGGCCCACGCAGCCATCACAAGTGGTACTGTAACAATCTCAAACCGTTGATGCGACTGAGCAGTGTTTGGTTCATGGGTTAGATAGTATATGATATTGCAGTCATATCCTCCCCATACGGATTACATGTAGTATTGCTTGACGTTTTGGATTACAAACACATATTGTTTTATTTACTTTTACATGTACATGTATGTACTTCACTTTAATTAGTTATCTTAAATAACAGTGGCACATTATTCGTTCAAATGTCGAATGGAAATGAAGTAAAACTATTATAAGGGCACCGGCATTTACTGTAATTTCTAATTCAAACTTTAAAATCACTTTGTGACATTATTACGGTCATTACATTAATAACCGTAATTTTCAATAAAGCACCTAAATTCAAAATTATAACCCTCACTTTAAAACTGCTGTCCTATGAATTATTTATTTTTTTCAACATTATAGTTCTAAGTATCGCGGTCATTGTCATTTTACATCGGTTCACTTTCATCCAAATACTCGACTTGAAATAAGCAAGCGATGTCAAATATTAAAAAATAAACCATATAGCAATATATCACATAACAACAGTATCTATTCCGCAAATGAAATAATGAAACATATTGCTGGTTCAACATTTTACTATAACGACATTGCATCAAAACCTATTCGATATCACTCCGCATTAGTCTGTGCTTTTGTATAAGGTATATAACTAAATTATTCGATTCCCGTAATGGTTAACTTTCAGTGAACGGTGAAATCAGTTAGATTGGTGGTGTAATTTTCACAGCAATGACCACTGCTGATTGACGGGAAGACGTTCACATCGTCAGGCGCACCACAAATAATCCACAGAAATATATGAATTGGTATTATTGATTTCACTTGCCCATTTTATATTGCAGTTTATGCATTTTATTCACAACCATTGCAACTAAGCAGTGCAGTAAGTGTAGAATTACCGCAAAACTTGCTAACTATAAACATACGTGGGTGAATCAAAAAGTTCGTAGAAAAATATCATAACTCACAAACCACAGCTTCAAATATTTTTAAATTTTAGTATATCGTGATCATAAGTATTACAAACAATTTGTCAAATTTTATTGAATTAGTTAAAACTACATTATTTTTACACCGAATCGCGCACATACTGTATCAGTATACCGGAGCAAGTCAGCGTTATTTGATGAACGACGTCAAACTTACGCCAAGATTATCAATACTTACGTTTACATTTTGACTCATTTTCGCTTTTGGAAGTGGCTTATATGTAGGTATTTTTGGATTACCATCCTGAACATAGTTTCCGCATTTTCAATTGTTTGTTTAATAAAGTGTGCGCTGTCCCATAAGATTATTCTTAGTGCTTTGCTATATCCGCTGTTATATAGCGCTGGTCCTCTTCCACGACGCTGCGAACCAACGTCACCAAACTCGGGTGTATTTTATTCAGTTTTCAACCTCTAGTATCCTACAGGTAAGCACCATTTCCACTTATAAATCGATGTCTATTTATTTCAGGATAAATACCCTCACTTTTTAAACCATGTATTGTTTCTGATACCGAACGTATATTCCAGTTTCACGCAGATTTTGATAGCAGCCCGTAATTCCGTAAATTCCAGTAGACCCGTTTTACGCCGATATTTCTATATAGTTCGATTATTGAATGTCGACTAAAACATTATTTATCGGAGATGACGTCTGAAATTTTAACAGACTTTTGAACATGATATCATGCAATCAGTCGTAACATTTTGACGGTGTTTAGCGGTCCTACAGTCGAGATATTATAAGAAATTTAATAAAATGTATTTCAAATTATCCGTGTGCCTGGTATACGTTATCGCCCTTGTTTAAGATATGAATATTTTTAAAACGGTTATTATTAGGTCGCTATAAATCAGTGTATGTAAAGAAAATACCAATGCATGCATACAGTATAAATATGAAGACAGTAACTCTAAAAATAAAAAAGTTATGGCAAAATTCTACGAACTTTTTGATTCACCCACGTACACTTGTAAATCTACAAGCACTACAGTACTAGCAGAAGAACCAGCTATATTCAAGTTGCACATTATGTAATCTCACTTGACGTCTACCGTATGACATTTGTATATCGAACACTATAGAAACAACTAAATACCAGTGTCATGAACAAGACAAAATTTAACGGGATCTCAATAATATGTCATTACAACTGAACAACATCCTAAAATGTATTGAACAACATTATAGCTCAATAATACAAAATATGTATAACCTAATTTTTGAATGTCTGGACCGAACATGATATGAAGTGCACAAAAGTGATATCTAAAAAAATATCATAACTAGTCGGGTTAATGTAATAATACTAGCCTATTGTATACATATGAATGCACATAACCGAATTTCATTGACAGCAGTATGGAGTAAATGCCTTGTTGCGGATAACACTTATCAATGTTGCGTCAGTGCATTACATATTATCGGGTGTGTTCTTGTGTCAAAAAATTAAGTAAAAGTTTATCTGAATTGTATAAAAACTTAGTGTGAACTATTCCTATTTTAGTATACTAAGTTTACGAACAATTCAAAGAAGCGTTTCAATGAAAACAGGAATCTGTCAAAGGTTGCGTTAGCAGTGCCACATAATGTAATGCGACAAGATAGTTGCTATGCAACGTATACCAATTTCTAATACTGACGATACAAAGTGGCGTTATGATACCGTTTACCATCTTATCAATAGCGATTGTTTCACTTAAAAAGACACTTACTACGCCTGTAATTGAAATGTATAATTGCGAAGAAGCAAATAATGTTCTCAGAATAACAGTGACAAACACGCGCTTATGATAATGAAATACGTATTAGTAAGACTTGCTTCAAACCAAAAAGAAAAATAAGATTGAAACACAACGGAATATTGATGTTTCTAGAACGATACTGACATTTATTGGACTAAATAGTCTTATATTGGTCCTTTTCGTAAACTTAAATGTAATTGTGTTTCTAATTCTGATCAAGTTGCCTTCATTGGATTAATTTATCTTTTCGCTGATAGCCATGTGATCCTATGACAGAACTTTTTGCCACATCAGCACTTCCAATCATTCTTTTTTAGATTGGTCATAATTAAATGTGCATTTGTGAGCTCTTTTTGGAGCGAATAATCAGATGTAACATTGTCATATAGACTACGCTATGAAGGGAGAATATTTCCTGTTTAGAAGAATGGGACATTTTTTAAATATTATTATATACCGTAGGGATATTATCGAAAACTCGATCGAATCCATTTGAATATAAGAAAACAGCGGGACCTTGGAATTGCATCACATACTTTTACAAAAGTACATGCTGTTTATTAAGCAGTAGGAAATGTTAGATAAATGTTTGATTATTACGTTATATACGAGGCTTTGCTGCTATTTGTATAATAACACTTATGTTTAAAAACTGCGTACATCATAGGCGAATTAGAATAAAGTTGTATTTGTAAAACCACTATATTGCTATATGCTAACGAATTAAAAATCTTCTAAGGTATGGACATTGTTTGAAATTGTTACATAAATATAGTCACTCCAGAAAAATATGTAGAATAAAACCGCACGACGTTTTGAAATACGCTGACATACTCAAATAACCGGCTTACGTGTTTCACAAACATCTCTCGTAACTATTGTTTATATTGTTTGACAATGAAGTGTTTTGTCTCAAATATCAAATGCTTATCCACATGATACAAATCTAAGGGCACCTGCATTGACAAAATTATCAAACCAATTACGACTAATTAATTGTTCATTTCAATACAAATCATATTTCACAAAAACTAAAAATTAATTACCCTCACGTCTCATTAGTTATTTCAATTTCATTATATTTCTATACGTTTTATTATATTACATGTATGAAGGTCATATTCAGCTTTTTGTACACTTTCTGCATTGTCTCGTTTAATTGCATCCGTAGTCATGAATAGTGTAAATTCTATTTGAATATGGTGTATGATGTGTGTTTCATTTCGATCGATTTTTGTGCCAAGAAATGCTATTTCTAAAAAGCTCACATATCGTACATTTGTCTGTGGTCAAAGATAGATATGTGTTACAATAGTTTCCTCCTTTCCTCTGTAAAACAGTTGTACACGTGTACTGCACGAGGTTTTGTCACATGTGGTACTATCATGGATCGATACATATCTTAAAATTGATAACTGTCATAAATGTATATCAATTACATATCGCTCTACATATGTGCAGTTGAATCATCATAACTTGGAAATCGTAATACTTTAGTAAATAATATACAGAATATATTGTTTTATACCCCGTGTTGTGTTTCTAACACCATCTGACTTTAATACCTCATCGTGCTACCAACCTGGCACCATACTATGTTGTGCACTTTAAAGATGGTTTTATTACACTGAATGGATGTCAAGAAATAAATTACGCATGTACGTATAAAACCATCCATGCGGAACGGGTAGTGCAAAATGGCTTACGTACACGTGCCCGACATGTTTGATTTTTACAATTATACAGAATGTATTCTCTGTCAATTGGCCTGAATGCAAAACATTAATACTGGCGAAAATGAGTAATGTGGGACATTCTGAAGCTTCTGAGGCTGTCAGAATGACGAGTACCAGCACCAAAATTCAGACATGTGCGTCAAAACATCATTTTGAAAAATGCGAAATTTATAATAACGTGGGATTTAGCTCAAATTACTGCACGAAACATATTTTCTATCAATAAAATTGAACAGTATCGGGGTTTCGATTATTTGAACTCTTCTAAAAGCATTTTTAAAAACAACTTATTAATAAAAACATGTGACCAAGCAGATATTCGTTAAATGTATGCATGCATCTGACGTCATGACCGCGTTCCACATGGCCCATACTCGCAAATTGGTGTGTCCTAAGAAAAGTCAATCGATAGGAACAAATTCATACCAAGTACGATAGTATTCCAAGCTGTGCACGAGGTCAACGTGCAAAAACGCAATTTTGCACCAACCGTTACGCATGGATGATTTTGTTCATGAATACGCCATTACTTTCCGGAAAACGAAAAATTAGTGCGTGGAATGATATGAACAAATAGCACAGCCTTGGATATATTGATCATATATATAAGATGGCATAATATTTTTTAAGATGGCCAATTAGAAATTCGGTTCAGTGTATATGATAGCGAATTTTAATAACAAAAGATCTTCCCGGTGCTTTATTATAACCCCAGCCGATGTGTTTAAGAAAGACAACGAATTGGCAAGTATTGGACTAAACAATCTTCCTATTATAAAATGTTAATCCGATTTGTCTATGACTGATCAAGTTGACTGCAATGGATATATTTCCCTGATCTCGTAAAGCTATGCTTTCCTATAACATATAAAATTTTCTCCTAGTCGACAACTTCTAGCATTTTTTTCGAATTATTTGGAGCAAATATCAATAGACCATGTTCGCATAATGGTATCTCATATTGACTACAAGACATAGTGCGAACAATAAGTGTATTAGTTAGATCGGCATACTCATGTACAAACGGTCAAAAACTATCTTTGTCTATAAAGTAACATGCATCGTTCCTGTAACTACAATCCACTGTTCTAGTGTGTAAGTGGTATAAGAGGACCTGAAATAAACAAGGGGTGAACAAGAAAGTGTCCCTAATTCTACATAAGGCACACATGTAAGTAGTTCACATATGTAGATGCTTAGTGACGTTCCAGGTGGTCATACATGCATGTACGAGGGGTGTACCAGAATTACGTAGACTTTTGTCATAACTTTTTTTTTTTGGCATGTATTATCACCAAATTTGTCGTAGAAAAACTTCAAACCCTTTTCAAGAGTATTGGTAAAAATATTTTCTAACAGAATGTTAGAAAGCCATTTAATCTGTCGCTATAGTAACCAATAGTTGGGTAGGCGGGGCAGCGAATTTTAAAAACATTTTTGGCATTATTCAACTGCTTATACATGTACCTCACTCATATCAAGTCTAATTTTAACGCGACTTCGTGACATACAAGCACAATATCTTTGGAACGTATGCCATAAATTTCGACTTTATAAAGGTAACCGTTGTTGATGAATGGTACAAAACAAGCAACAGCTGCTGCGCGTCACCAGTGAAAATATGACGTTAGCGAAATACACTGGAAATCGCATCAACATGAATTTTTGTGTGAACCTCGGGAAGACGCCAGAACAAACGCAATAAATGTTGAAACCTGTTAACTATAAATATGTTGTATCAAGTTACCTGATTTCCAAACGACACTAGCGCATCAATCATGGTCGAAATCAAATAAAACGACATAGACCGACGGCGAAAACCAACGACGAATGCAGCGTCACCAAGCGTTTTCTGTGACCACATAGACCTGGATCGACGCTCTATTATAAGGGTTATATGCGACATTACTGGTTATATTTTGGAACTTTTCTCACAATAAAGGTAGTAAATAAACATTCGTAAGTTTGGTGTACGGTTGTGCCCATATTTATAGCTACAATATACAGAGTAAGGAGCTTCGCTTATCCTTGAAGTTCCGCCGACGTCGTGACGTTCCGTAAACGTGCCCCGCATACCGTATCCCTATATATCCCCGGAAGCTGCAGAATTTGATCCCAATAAGATATGGCTTTGGATTTTCACATACTTAAGCAGTAAATATTATTTGCACTACACACAAAATTATTTGTTTGTATGATGAATAGTATGGAACGTATGACAAAAGTCTACGTAATTCTGGTACAACCCTCGTATACGTATATGCGACCAGACTGCATTGTACGGACAGCGCGGACATAGTGTATACGTTTATACCAGAGGTCTACAATTACACGGTGTATACCCGTATCAGCACCCTCTCTGTTCAAAACGCTGTATCGGACAGAGTGGGTGCCGATACAGCGTTTTGTACAGAGAGGGTGCCGATACGGGTATACACCGTGAATTATAACAGGTAAAGAGTTAATGCAACCTATAAATGACAACTAATTGCAGTCGGAAATACCGTATGTTCGTGAGATTTATAATCAAATAACAAAAGTGATCAGGTTGCACTACAGGAACATGACCTTTTTATTATTTGACATTATTACCACAACCTTTAAGCAAGATATGTGGATAGTGAGCTCTTATTTACGTTCCCATTCACGGGTCATAGTTCAATTACGTTTTGTACAAGAAAGTGATATTGTATTGGATATTGGGTCATATGTTCTCTGTTTCTTTAACATTATACGTCTCTAAAATGTACATTACTTATCAATTCCTGCCTTGTTGAGACCCTTAATTTGACAGCAGGATAGAAATTTTACAACGCTAATTGAATTCACGTTTACTTTAAGTCGCATGGTTGTAAGATACGTTTAACCAGTGTGTATACAAGTTAGACATCGAATTGGCATTTATTGGACTAAATAGTCTAAAAGTGTTCTTTTCTAAAACTTTAATGCAATTGTGCCTCTACTTATGATCAAGTCGGCTTCCTTGGATTGATTTCCCATTCGCTGAAAGCTATGTGATCCCATGACTATTTGCCATGTCTGTATTTCCATAGCATTTCTCACTATAATAAGATTGGTCAAAGTTGAATGTTATTGAGTCAGATTTGGAGAGAATTATAGGAAATAATCAGATTTTTGTCTGTCATATTGACTACACGAAGAAGGGAGTACAATATATTACATTGTTTAGATTCAAATCAAATTGAAAGCAGTTCATTTTTGACAAGTCAATACAAGCTGTGATTTGTTTATAAGAAAGCAGTTTAAAGTATCTCCCCTATTCTGTATTTATCAATCCTGTTACTGTCATATAAACATCGTTCTGTTGCAGATTATAAAACGAATATATTAAGGTATTTGCATTGTTTGGATTATTTGTATAGATAGTGAAGTGATTTAATAAAGGGAAGCTTATGTCACCTGCAAGTGTTTTACGATATACATGTACTTGATATAAACTATATAGTACAATGATAGTACCATAAACGCTTCTTAAATTATTAGTTGGACATTTTTGTTATCATACTACAAGAAGAACGGTACGTAAATGCAAACGTTTCGTCTACGCATTAAGACACATTTTTATTTTCACATACTATTATTGTTTCCGTTGACGTTCGCACTTAATGAGTTTAGACGTTACGTTTTAATTTCCTAAGAGTTTAACTGGTTATTTAGAACTAATAATGCAACTGACTCTGCAGGCGGAGAAATTCGTTTAAAGGCGAGTTTTATAATTGCTATGAACTTTTCATACCGTAAGCAAAATTATATCGAAGTTGAAAATTTATAATTGTATGGGTTTGTACATTATGCCGGAGACTGGGGGCATTCCAATCAGTTCCTTGTTATAGTGAATCCTGCAAGACAAGGTTTCCATTTAAAAATGATAATATGATCATAATATACCGTAGGCATAATTTCGAAACCTCGTGTAATTCAATTTAAGAAAATTGTGGGACTTTGGCATTGTAACACAAATTCTACGGACGTATGGTTTATAAACTAGTAGGAAATGTTAAACACGCGTTTTTTCATGTTTTATTCGGAACTTTAATTCCGTCTATCTAATAACAATATTGTTTTAAAATAGCTGCGAGTATACAAATGTAATAGGCGATTTAGATTACATGTAAAATTGCGTTTGTTAAGTTTCGAAACCACTGTATTGCTAAATGATAACGAGTTAGATATGATCATCGTTTGAAATTGTGACACAAATAATGTCTCTCCAGTAAGGTATGTAGTATAAAGGCCACACGATGTTTAAAAATAAGCTGACATACACACGTAGCCGCTCCGTTTCGATAATCGATATTCAATCTTCACCATTTCAAGAGGGGTTAAATACGTGTGATAAAACACCTCTTGTAACTATAGTCCCGTATGTCGTAACGTTTTATCTTAAATATTTTTTTCAAGCTCAAGACTTATATATTTGGATAGAAGAGAGTCTGGGGATTTCATAAAACCATTTCTTGATTGTTGCCAACTTCGCGTTTTTTAAATATTTACTGTTGTTTCTGGTGTTTTTGTCAAAAATCGCGACCCAACGTTATTGATATATCGTCATTTTTGGAATGGATACTCATTAGAAATCAAACATATACCTATGTACTTTTATAGTCAGTTACTTAAACTGCACGAAAAAGTTAAAGATGTATCTGTGATTTTTTTCTATTGTTCACTACAAGCCTGTATTTTACGTTACCAGCCATTTTCTACGCATTGGACCATCAATCAGTTAGTGCTAAAACAACATGCATTATGAATTCCGATCAATTTTCATATATTTTGATAAATTATTATATTTTAAACATACAAAACGTTTTATGGGTGGATATATTCATGTAAATGGTATTGATAGGGTACTTTTATACTGCATACATAATGCTAAAATTGGTTATAAACGGACAAAACACACACATCAACTATACATGTATACTGTCTGAAAAGATTTGCAAGACACCTGTACTCTTTTATTTAGTTTCTATTTGTTTTGTGTAAAAATGTTTGTCTTTTGCAGTTAAATTCATTCCGTATGTCTTCATTATGTTGTAATTTACGTTACATAAGCGTATCCATAGATGACAACTTTATTGTGTTGCTTGCTCAATTTAATATAGTTTAAACACATTTATTTAAAAAGGGATATGTGCTTGATATTTCAATAAACTACAATGAATATTTATTCAATTTTCTAAAGTTACATTCTTGTAGAGCATATAAGAAACACCATTTTTAATAAGAAAACGTCACACATTCTCACAATTTGAGTCGAAATGGTATAATCGAAAAAAAAAGCTGAGATTCAGATTCATCATAAACGTCCATAAGGCACGAAAGTCGATCCCCTATGTGAACATGTTTCAATTATTGGCACATCATAAAGCCTACAATTTTTATGCCGTTTTTAACCTCTGTTTTCACCAGTGTAATTTACGTTACGATAGTATGTGTATCATACTTCTTAACCTAAAGGACACAAGAAATAAGTTCAATAATTGGGGTTTTTACATAAAAAACTACATATCTTCTCAAATTAACTTTGCAAAAAGATGGACTTGTCAATATGATAGTACTCATGATACCAGTATGTATATTATTACATGCACGTTTGTTTACCCTCTATTTTACATACATGTATCACATAAAATTATTATATGTGAATTTGAAGTACAAAAGTACAAATATGACTATTCAATGTTATATTCACTAATCTGACCTGGAACCAAATGCACTACTTGATAATATAGAAAAGTATGTAAACATAACCTGGCTAAAAATGAATAGATATATATTCTTTATTTACGTCTCATTCATGTACATTTACACATATAAAATTTCATATCATAATAAAAACATATCAAATGTACATAACCATTCAAAATTGAATTACAAGAGACATTAAGGTACTACAATTCTCATATATGAGTACCACATTAACTTAAACATATTCACAGTATAATATTATAGGAACTATTAAAATATCACATACATATATATATTAATAAGACTAAGAAACTGTTGTTAATGCGTTGTATTAAAAATGTGTTAAAATTGATTGATATAAGAAAATTGAAATTTGTAAATAGGCACTAAAGCGCTTATTAAGGAATATCTTAAAATATCAATTATCACCCCGGTCAGACCGTAGATGAACTGATTAACAACAGTCTCTTAGATGGAAGTAAAACACTAGCAAATATTAATATTGTTTTACATTATTCACATAAAATACATTACACACGAAAATATAATAAGAATCGTGCTTTATACATAGTACAAACATAAATAGGATCCATCCATAGGACCTTAATCTGATTACCTTTTTATGAAAACACACTATTTACAAATATAAAAAGTTCTTCGTTTTAAAATATCGTAACAGGTTTTGGCACTTATCCTTATCATATCAGATGAGTTAAAAAAGAAAAAAAGTTTATCATTTCTAGACATTCTTATAAAATTATCATTCAAGTCAACAGCTTTATTGTACATATTCTGTCTAATGTCATCATATAAATGACAATCAAATAAAACACGAAATTCATCTTCAATGCTGTCACAGAATGGGCATTTACGGTTGATTACCGGAATACGCTCATATCTACCTGTCTCTATACGTATAGGGGCAACGCCGCAGCGAAATTTACTATAAGCCGCCCTATGACGAGGTGGCATAATCAATTTACAATATTTCTCGGTACATAAATCTGTTTTAAAAAGACGATATGTGCGTAACTTATTGCCTCCTTGCCCAGACGTCCCTGTATCAGCATTGATAGATTTATTCCAATCCAAAATGTATTTTGAGAGTAAAGCAGAAGTGACTTTGTCAACCAAAGCATGTTTAGGAATATACACTTCAATATCACAGAATTCACGCAAATCACAGACAGTAAACATATTTATCACAGTGTGGAACCAATTTTTACATGTTGTATTAGCTAAGGAGTAAGCCCAAAGTGCAATGCGTTTATTCACACGGTTATTTTCCATACACGACAAGCGAGACCAAAACAACGATATAGATTTCCATTGCCTTATATTCGGGGCAATCCATGCCATTTCTCCAACTACAGCCGCATTTGGTGTGTATCTCCCGACACCGAGAAAGAAACGCATTGCACGGTTTTGCACCGCATTTATACACGAATAAGATTTATGACCCCAAATAGCGGCACCGTAGCTAATAGTAGGCCACACAACAGAATCATATAGTTGCGTATAAACGTCAAACGGTACACCTCCGACGGATTTGCATTTGGCTATAACAAGGCCAAGGGCGCGACTTGCACTTTGGGCCACACACTTTGCTGTGATATAATAATCCAAGTGTTCACTCAATACTAGACCTAAGTATGTATACTTATCAACAATATCCAACTTATCTGTACCAAAGTAAAACTCAAATAATGTTCTATGAACAGACATTGGACGAAAATGAACAATTTGACTTTTCTCACTATTTATAGACATACTATTCAAAGAACACCAATCCTTAAGTGCATTTAGTAAACGCTGTAAATCATTTTCATTTTCAGCAAGTAAAACAATATCATCAGCATACAGTAAAATACATATTTTTTCTGTACCACATTGAACACCAATATCGAATGATTTGAGGTAAAGTGCTAGATCGTTAATAAACAAATTAAACAAAAGAGGGGATAAAATACACCCCTTTCGTAAACCTGACTTTACCTCAAACCAGTCAGTACATAAACCATTTACTCTGACACACGATGACACAGAACTGTACAGAGACTGTATAGCTGTTAACATTTTGCCTTTAATGCCCAAATTAAACAATTTATTCCAAAGTAAGTCTCGATGAATATAGTCGTATGCTTTTTTAAAATCTATGAACGTACAAAAAGTTGACAGTTTCTTTCTCTTTCTAGTATCTATAATATTCGTAATGGTAGATAATTGATCTATAGTGCTACGTTTCTGTCGAAAACCATTTTGCTCATCAATGACAATATTATTCGATTCGGCCCAGTTTGATAGCCTATTGTTCAAAATATTACAATATTGAATATGTCAGTACATGATTTGTGCTGAAGTTTTCATCACGTAAACTACAAAATAAACTAATATATACGTTTAATGAGCAAGGCTTACCTGAACCAACTTTTGGGTAAAAACGAACTAAATAAATACAATCAGCGTATATATTGTTTCTAGCGACATATTTAGGAGTAGTATGAAATGTGGTCATGTGGAATACTAATTTACTATATGGAAACACTTGCATAATCACTAAACTGGTACCAAACAGGCACACATTAAATATCTATGAAATGTCTAAACACGATTTCTCTTTAATACATCTTTGAGAGCGGTGGATAGTTGGATACATGCTTCGGTATCTAGATGTTTCACATGATATACTCCACCAAAGTGTATATTGGTACGTCGCATATCGGAATTGGCTTCATCACCCATATAAGACAAAAGTCTCCACAAGGAGACGCGAATGCAGCCGTTCTGTAACATGTGAAGTCTATTTTACGTGACACTGTTTTGTGGATGTGATAGCTATGTCCACATATTACTTCAATTAACTAAACTAGGTCGTTTACAAATATTTCCTAATGATAATTGCACATATTGTACAACAAAACATGCACAAGTCATTAATAATTTCGTCTATTTCATGTTTGAACTATACCGAGTAATTCATGTTGTATTCTTTTGTGGCGCCCACAAATCGCTTATCTATTACGGAATATATAAACGTTAATAAATATAGAGTATGAACCATACTAGTATTACGGAATGATTATTGTTTATTCCCGATTTCATTAATGACATCATCTGAATTATACTGTATGAAAAATTACATCTTCTGATAGCGACAATAGATAAAAAAAAACATGCTACAAAGACTACAAAACGTTTTACGTGACTCTCTCTCTATATATACAGTTAAATGACTTTTATTTTTGTTAAAATAGGGTTGACAACGATATAAAAAGAAATACATCTAATGCTGTGCCATTTTGACGGATTTGGATTCTACAATTAATATGTAAACGAAAATACTGCATAATAGGCATAAGGTTGAAATTTTATGGTACATATACTATGCATATTTTATTATTTGCTCGTCAACAGGCATAATCAATCGTTGACATATGGAGCATACTTTATTTTTATTCTTGACAGAAATTGGTAAATTGTCAATCATTGGGATAATTATTATGTGGCATACTTTATATTTATTCCTGAAAGACATTGTTTTTAATCAATTATTATTCGATTTTTATGCAGATAATGGATGTCTACGGCTTTGTCAGTAAGATCTCATTCGTCACGTAAAATACAATTTATTGTCACGTAAATTTTAAGTAAAATACTTAATTGTATTTGGATTTCTTTATTGACATATTTTTGCTTTTTTTATTGGGGATTTACATCACAATTTTAGAATATAATACGTTTCAATAACTAGTATGTGTATAGTTGACATGTTAAACAATCAATATTAAAACATTTGATGTTGTAAGAGTAAAAAAGTATAAACTTATCGGTCCGTGCAGTTACATAAACTGTAACAAATTACTGCATTTAGCGGTTTTGGTGAGAGGTAATGCTATCTATATCATTTTTTATATATACTTCTTGATGACCTTTCATTACTTGGAAAATTAGTGTATGTCATGACAGCAATTACGTGCATAATGACCGTATAATTTTCGTAACGTAGAATACAAAATCATTCCAGAGTTGTTTGCAGCAATATAACAATTATTTATTGTCATGTGTGCAGTGGTTATTGTCGTACTTGCTCATTTAATTGTTATTATACAATATTACCTTTCATTTGATATAAGAAGAAACAAAAACTTCACACGTTTAAAGACCCAATATGTATTTTGAAACAGATGCATGCTTTCAAAACTTTCATATGACTGAACAGGACTCACGTCGAAGCAGCAAAGAAAAAAAATGACATGTTACTGGAGAGATATCAGAAATAATACAATATTATGATATGACTAAGCACAGGAGTTTTGCTTGTATGATAAAGGTTGAACATTTGTTAATTGTTGTTAAAACGATTAAGGGCTTGTATTTTACGTTACCTTAAAACATATTCTATTTTAAAGCTCTAGACAATGCTTAACATTTTAAGCAGTATGACGAGGGTTATTTTCAGCAGTTCAACTGTTGCCATTTTAATAACCTCTGGACATTATGCTACCTAAGGAAACATTCGTTCGAGTCTCCCTGGTGACACTTATATCTCTCCTGAGGATGAGCAGTGAATATCGATCTACGGCGCCCAAAAATACGTATACTTACCTAGCAAGTACCAATTTTTACATTGGTAAAGTAGAGCATGCGGGACCCCTGGATCCCAAAGCGCGCACCCTACATCTACACCGCCGCTTTCAAAGACGTCTTATAGGGAAATCGTGGTTAGACATTCCATATACATTTAATTTGTTTTGTTTTGTTTTAGTCTTGTGTATTATTCTAGTTTGTTGCTATTGTAGTATTATTCCTGACCCCATTTCATAATACTCGAAAACATACCACAAAAGCAATGTATGCATTAATTTGATTTTTGGCACACTTTTACCATTTTATTTTACTTTTATTATGAGGCCGGAATTGTCTCTTAAGCACAACTTGTTTCATTGTATTCATTATCGATAGATAAGTTTATTTTGTATATTACGTGACGAAAACTTCGGTAAAATCGTGTACCGGCATTTTATATTTAGCTGGTTTTGTTTTAAAAATCTGCCATATTCTCAAGTAGTGCCATTTGTGCTGACTTTGATTGGTGAATTAAACATTGAATATCCGCACGCTTTTGCACTACTAATTCAAATATGATGTATGATATATGTATGTCAAATAGAGTGTTAACAAAAGTGCATTTAATGATATACATACCGGTTTCATAAGTATGTTGACAATTTAATGTTTTCACAGAGTTGGTGTAAGAAGATATGTAGTATTTTTAATAAAAAGAAGTATTGAACTTCTTCCTTATGTCCTTTATGTTAATTAATAAATCTGGTACATATACTATCGTAACGTAAATTACTCTGGTGAAAACAGTGATTAAAAACGGCATAGAAAATGCGTAGGATTTATGATGTGCCAATAATTGAAACATGTTCACATAAGGGATCGACTTCCATGCCCTACGAAAATATGGACGTTTATGATAAATTTAAATATCAACTTTTTTCTATTCTTCCATATTGACTCAAATTTCGGGAATGTGTGACATTCTCTTATTATAGGTGGCGGTTCTGAGACAATCTACAAGAATTAAATTAAGAAAAGAGAGTACATATCGATTGTAGTTTGTTGAACTATCACAAACATATCTGATTTGAAATAAAAGTGTGAACAATCAAATGATCATGCAACACAATACAGTTGTCATGTATGGATACGCTTATGTAACGTAAATTACAACATAATGAAGACATACGGAATGAATTTTACTGCAAAAGACAAACATTTTTACACAAAACAAATAGCAACTAAATAAAAGAGTACAGGTGTCTTGCAAATCTTTTCAGACAGTATACATGTATAGTTGACGACTGTGTTTTGTCCGTTTATAACCAATTTTAGCATTATGTATGCAGTATTAAAGTACCCTATCAATACCAATTACATGAATATATCGACCCAAAAAACGTTTTGTTTTTTTAAAATATAATAATTTATCAAAATATATGAAAATTGATCGGAATTCATAATGTATTTTTTGTTAGCACTAACTGATTGATGGTCAAATGCGTAGAAAATGGCTGGTAACGTAAAATACAGGCTTGTATTGAACAATAGAAAAAAATCACAGATACCTCTTTAACTTTTTCGTGCAGTTTAAGTAACTGACTATAAAAGTACATAGGTATATGTTTGATTTCTAATGATTATCCATTCCAAAAATGACGATATATCAATAACGTTGGGTCGCGATTTTTGACAAAAACACCGGAAACAACAGTAAATATTTAAAAAACGCGAAGTTGGCAACAATCAAGAAATGGTTTTATGAAATCCCCAGACTCTCTTCTATCCAAATATATAAGTCTTGAGCTTGAAAAAAATATTTCAGATAAAACGTTACGGCATCTCGGTCCACTACCTTTTATATAGTTTGCTAATGAAGCGTTTTGCCTCTCAAAGATCTCACTTTAATTACTATTTAACAATCTTATCCACATGCTACGAATCTAAGGGTAACAGTATTTACATGTACCTATCAAACTAATTACAACTAATTTTTAAAATGGGTAATTTCATTACAAATTATATTTCACAAACACTCCCGTTAAATCAGAAATAATTACCCTCACGCCTCATTAATTATTTTGATTGCAATATCTGTGGATATGCTAAGTTCTATTATTTAAGTCATTTTCAGCTTTCTTGAAGTTAATTGTGATATCAGCATTGTCTCATTTTCTTGCATCCTTAGTCATTTAAATGAGTTTTAATTTAATCTGTATCTTGTGTAAGATGTGTTATTTCATTTCGATAGCCCGAAATTTATGGCATAGCAACGATTTATATTGTATATTAAATATAATGTAACCATAACATCGCGAAATAGATGCGTTTTATTCTAGATTATACTCCGATACGCCCTGTGACTCCATTGATAAAGTGTACATTATTTTCGTAAGTGTACACTTTTTGATTTGTAAGAAGTTGTTTGTACAAAACATTTACTCAGAAAATAATTGGTCAATCATGACAAACCCGCTTATAAATACATGAACAGTTAAATAAATGTTATACTGTAAAATCAATAATATTAGAGGGCCATTTAATTTTGTTAATTTTGTGGATGATTTCAACCACGAAAATCCTTTAAATTACATTGAACTTTCCACGAAATGGTCTTTTTCACCAAATCCACAAATTTTGTCACATTGAAATTTAATTATTTTTACTCGTCAAAAACATGTAGCTAGAAAATTGTAAGTCCACCCAAAGATAGTGCAATATTAGACTGTACTACTGTAAAACCATCTTATTTGTGGCTTTTACTGAATCAATAGTGTAGATAACTAAATCATAAATTCCAATATTCTTGATTTATTTAGGCTAGAACAAATTTTAGAGAAATTTTTTATTGTTTTGTAAACCACAAAATGGGGAGCAAAATTTATATTCTTGTAATGACCAAGAAAAGTAAAAATTAATTATAGCAATTGAAGCAAAGTAACAGAATATTCATACCAAGCAAAATTTATTTTCTTATTATTCCCAAGAAAAGCAGTGCTTTTACAGTATTTTTGAAAGTATTTGTAACAATTTAAGCGAATTTAAGATTTAGCTGTAAAAATTCATTGTGCAATTAATTACATGTACAAGAAACCTGAATATATACAGAATACAAATAGTTACTATAATTGTCTATCAGGTGAACTTTATTCTATATATTAATATGACTGTGAGCGTCAACATGGGCAGTACAAATATAACCTTGTCATGTGTATTAGAAATAAAACTATACCAATATTTTCATAGAAATATGACAATTGTGAAAATAAGATGCATAAATTTCTACCTTTGTGCACTAAGTCCTTCATCAACGAATGAAGAAAACTAGATGCAAGTGTATTATAAGCACTTATAAGGTGTATAAACACATTGACACTTGTGTGAATTTTAATCACAAGCTAATTAAATCTATGAATGGACATTTTTGGACAGTTAACTTAATCTCTTTGGTACATTATAGGCCAAGCACATTTTCTATGCTAGTTCTATTAACTATATTTTCTATGCTGCAAACGATGCTCTGTTCATGGATTGTGCATGGAACTTTTGGATAACCATGGTCTCTCTGGGGATCATTTTGCTTTTTGTTGGAGTATAAGTCAGATACAGAACTTGTTATCACTCAAAAGTGTCTTCTTACAAGTGTTATTGTACAGTTTCGGAAGGACGAACAACAAATTATCCTCGGCTTCGCCTCGGACAATTATGTTGTTTGTCCTTCCAAAACTGTACAATAACGCTTGGAAGAAGACACTTTTGAACGAAAACTAGTACTGTATCTTATACTTGTTTCATCACTGACCTTTATTTGATTCGGTCCTAACATCACACAGTGGTGTCGTTAATATAGTCCATGTTTCCCGGGAGGTATATTCTGGACGGACATTTAACATATGGTGACATAAAGCTCACTAGCATACAGGCCAAACACGCAACAAACCAATAATCTAGACACTGTCATATTAATTGGTTATCCTCGTTCACAACCAAACGTTTTAATGTTGTAAAAAGTAAGCATGTTTCGGACGGACTGATAAATAATGTTCCCAAATATGCCACCCATTTCGTAACTTGAAACGGAAACGCGTAAGCAACAATGCAGTACGATTTTTCTCCTGTTGATAACTCGTCGACTATTTAGTGTATTTAAAATTTGGACAACCTATTACTAAGTAAATGTTTACTGCCTACAAAACTGGGAAATAAATTACATACGCCATTATCACACACATATATATCACTAGCCGGACAAGTTCTATAGTTAAACAACACCAGCATCCATTAATCACATAACTATCTTAGAAATATACTAGCCCGAATGAGTTTGACAATTACCATGTTCAATATGTTCTTTTCTGTCATAATTGCCAAGACAATTTGGCCCGCATGTTAATTGAAGTAACGACATTTCTGGACGTTTATCGAGTTACTGTGTTTCGCTATCCTTTTCTTATGCATACCTGGGTTAAAATTCTATGACAGTGTCTGCTAGAATTCTCTAGATACGGTATTTATATTAAGGACACAGGCACTAAGAAGTAGACTATACGTGCGTTCAAACATTCTACTACCTGTCACATAAGCACTTAGGCATACAATAGAGGATTTCGTCATGAAACAATCTTGATATTAATGTGGGAAACGCAATGTTCAAATGTCAAGTGCGTCAACATTTGTATTTTATCAGGAGAGTGAAACATAATTATATTAAATAAAATGGCGTAACCCATAGATAAGGCAGAATGGTGGCCGAATGGGCCAACAGGCCTGAAGCTAGCGGGTAAACGTTAACTATCTGATGACATAGTGGACATGAGGCGTGCAATTGGAAGATACCTGTGCGCTTAAGACTTTTTCAACACACGTCGAAAGGTTCATTTTTCAACAACTTTATTTAACTGTACGATAGAAAATGACAAACATATTAAATGCATTCTGCACACTTGGTAATAACCATAACCGATGTTTATGAGAATGAGACATCGAATTGGCATTTATTAGAAAGAAGCATCCTCCTTTTTAAAGCTGTAACACAATTATGTCTTAGCTACATGTAAGTGATCCCATGACAAAACTATTAAACTTCTAATATTGATGGTCTTCAATTAAAAAAAATATTAGCCCAATTTTTCTCAACCTCGGATTGTGTTGACGTTGATAAATATTTTTCCCGATATAGTCCATGTGACAGACCGAAATCCATTACCAAATTGGTGAACAGATCCAACAATGATTTTCGGTTAGCTTGATATCTAAGCTGTCCGAAATCAGTTGATGGACTTGCGGGACATTTTGCCAAATGACCATTTAGCGGCCATCTTTAAAGATGGCCGTCGTTATTTTAAGCAATCAGAGGGTTTAGGAAAACTTCGATTATTCCTCACTCACAAGGGCTATCGTCTTGTGATTTGTCTTAAAATGTTTGCAATTGAAATGTGCATATAGCAATATATTAATATAAATAATATAATGTGGTTATTAATTAATAATTATTGATTTTTTAAGGAAATTATGATATTTTTCGATTTTTGTCGTTAATTTTTCTCTATCAATTTGGATCTGAGTGTGTATTTGACCATTTGTTGATTGTTATATACAGAGGAGGGCTCTAGGCGTCCATTATAAACATTACATTGACAGATTTTCGTTTAAAAATCCTTCATGAGCCCGGAATTTTGGAAACCTTAAAGTTAAATAATAGTCCTGTCTATAAATGGGATATTTAGGTTAGACCCAACATTGGATTGTACAGTGAATATTTTTTGGTTTTCTGTTAGAGAATATGTTGCTATTGAAGAATGTGAATGATGACCAGCTGTCATCATTGAGCATTTTGTAAAAATCAAAATGGCGTCCAAAATGGCCGCCAAAATCAGAAAAACAATCAGAGATGCCAGATTTTGGTTACAAATTTCTTTTTTGCCGATTGGTTGTAGTAAAAATGTTTTTAACACATGTATTTATATTATATCTATTATTATTCGTCGATTAAAATATTGTGGGATGGCATCCATGTCGGCTAAAATCAAAATGGCGGTTACAACGGCCGCAATAATTGACATATTGATATATTCTATTTAAACATTTATTGAAATGATTTTTGTTGATATCGGAATTAAAGTAGTTAACTAACATTCAATTAAAAGTTCGATTCGATTCAATTTACCCGTTGTCTTATTCAAAATGGCGTCCAAGATGGCCGCCAAAATCAGGAAATATGTTGGTGGTGCAAGCGATTAGTTACATAAATTACTATTGTTGCTAATTGGCAGTTGTGTATATGGTAAACATAGTATCTATTCAAGCATATCATTATTTATTGTTAGAAATAATTTAAGATAGCATACTAAGAAATCAACTACCGGCAGTAATGGCCATCATAATTGCTGAATAAGCATATTTTATTACAATCGTATAGTATGTTCAAATAGTTTTTATTTGTATTAAACATTATATTTATCAGACTTGCATTATGGTTTAACTTCAAAACGGCAGCAAAGATGGCCACTTAACATTACATAAGTGGTGGATAAATTGCAGATTATTCTTCTTTCTGTATAGTATATATGGTCGTCCTCTTGGGCATTATCGTGCCATTGATATTCAATTACAAGATCGTGTGAGCGGCGAGTTATTTTTGTTAAAAACAAATAATCATGATTATCCACAATAAATAAGACCCCTCGAGAAGGCATAAACGCTGTCGACAATGCTCATGAATCTGGTTCTAGAGTTTCCAACCCAAGTCACCAATGATCTGCCTGATGTTGCTTGTTGTGCTAAAGTACCGTTTGACGAATTGCGTCCAATATGCTGAACTGCCTCCAGCTGACAAATATTTGCCCTGGTTGACCCTTTGCCGAATTTGCGTATTCAAGGATTGATTTGACAGGTGTCTGGTAACATCGTACCCTAATCTGTTTCGATAGTGGGTCAGGGTTGTCCAGAAGAAGGCGATGCTGTTGTTAGCTTTCCTCACAATGGTAGCAACATTGGTACTCAAGGAGACCCCATCTATGTATACCCCGATGTACTTATCTCTGCCACAACTTGTAACGTGTCATGCTGTTGTGGATGAAAAACGGAGTCTCAACACGAGTGCTCTTCCTAGTGATGCGGGTGACCATATACTTAAATGACATGAACCATGGACCCTCCCATTCATTGTTGTAGTCTGTCAATGTCATCTTGTTAGCCTTAAGCATTTTCTTTAGTAATTACCATGTTCAAGAGGTTGTTGTCAGCAAGCAGATGGTGAGTAGATGTTGCATGCATGAAAAATTAACGACAAAAATCGAAAAATATCATAATTTCCTTAAAAAATAGAAGAACATAACAAAGTGCATCATTTTCGAATAACGCTAGAAGACTCGTGTTAATTGGTACATACTTTTGTTCGTACTTAATGAGTTTAAACGTCAGGTTTCAATTACCGAGCAATTGAACTGGTTGTAACTAACGTTAGTGACTCTGTAGGCAAGGAAATTCTGTATATAGACGCATTTTATAATTTCTTCGACGTTTAATTACCGTAAGCAAAATCATATTGAAGTTAATTGTATGGTTTCATGTAATATACTAGTGACTCGGGGTATTCCAATCAGTATCTTTGAATAATAGATTGTAGGTGAGCGTCGTTCCTTGTTATTGTGAATCCTTCGCGAAAAGGTTTCTATTTACAATGATAATATGACATAATATACCTTAGGCATAATATCGAAACCTCGTACATTTCAATTGGATATAAGGATATGCGGGACCTTGGCATTGTATCACTGTTTTCACTAAAGGACATATTGTTTATGAACCAGTAGGAAATGTTGGACGAACGTTTGTTCATGTTTGTTTTATACGGAACTGTTATGCCGTGAGTATAATGACGATTTTGTTTTAAAATATCTGCGTGCATCATAGGCGAAGTAGGTTAAATTGCATGTGTAAAATTCCGAAACCATTATATTGCTATATGATAACGAGTTTGCGATCCTGTTAGGTATGGTCATTATTTGAAATTATGACACAAATACTATCTCTCCAGTAAAATAATATAGTATAAAAGCCACACGACGTTGGGAAATAAACTGACATACACTAATAACCCGTTCGGATTTCAATAATCGACATACAATCTTTACCATTTCCAGAGGGGTTACTTTCGTGTTTTAAATCATCACTTGGAACTTCTTTTTATATAGTTTGGCAATGCAGCGTTTTGTCTCTCAACTATCTCACCTTTTTTAACAAGCTTATCCACATGATACAAAACTAGGGGTACCAGTATAGACATTTTCCTATCTAACTAATTTCGAGTAATTAATAAGTCATTTTATAAAAAAATATATGAGAAAGTTAGCATCCATGTGGCATAGTTTACCAGCGACGTGAAATTGGAAGAAATTGTCATTTTATACTTTTTCAACATACGTCTAAATGACACCTGTTCAACTTTTTTATCCCAATTATATATAATAATCATAATGACTGACGTAATATAATCTAAACACACGTGATCCCTTAACAGAGCTATATTTATCATCAGCATATACTAACATTATTTTCTAAAACTGGTCAACCTGGGATATTGTTGTATCTTACTTTGTGCCAAAAATAGGAACCAATCGAATTTTGCTCTGTCCAATTGACTACGTGAAATCAAGCGGACAATCAACTTTATTATACGTTTTCAAATCAGATGGAAAGAGAGAAGTTACCAAAGTCTGTCATTGACAGGTCAATACCGAATGTAATTGGCTAATGCATACGCCAATCGTTTAAATCATCGCTCTATTGTTACACATATCATTCCTGGTTGTATTATGGTTGCATTTAAACTTTCTTGATTTACTTACGACAGTCACGTATCTGACATCGATAAGCACAATTGATTAGAATGATATAACATATCAAGCATGTACGTATATCATACACTATTCAGCGTTTTCTTGTAAGGTATCAAGCTTGACCAAGTCTCACATTTGAGATGCTCCAGGAGACTTGGGTTAAGTCGCCAAGTGTGCATTTAATCCGAGGTAGCCACACATGAATAAAAAGAGAAGTCCCGAATGTGACTGCTATTATAATGAATTTATCAGATGGGAAAGCAATACAATATTCGACTTTCTCGTTCATTTAGAACATTTATTCGGCACGTCACTTATTTACATACTTATTTACTGGTAAATTACTGATTTAGTACGGATTTAGTACGGACGATGGTCAGTTTCTTAGAAGATTAATATATAGTACTGAAATGAGTATGATAGTATACTCTTATATTCGCGGTATGATAATGTACTCGTTTTGTAAGGCAATGGAAAAAGCATTGGTACATGCAGTATATCGGCTGATAAACTATTTTTCGGAGTTCGTATGCGTAGAAATCAACAAGGAGTGCCGTATGCCTGAGTAGTAAATGGCAAACGTCAGACCAACAAACCAGAGCACATCAGCCGATATACGCTACGTCTTTTGAATATTTGATTTTGATGCAAATATGATTAAAGCGCGCAGTGATATATAAATACGGTTTCACTTTAGGAGCTTATGTTGCTGACTTAAAGTGTTTACCCGCTCGACGTCACAAACGACGTCATTTTCGCCGTATATCGGCTGGTATAGTATAATTTATAATCATGGCTTTATTTGTTCTGAAACTTTATCTTTTTTTTAGGCAAATTAGCCTGTCATATAAGATTAAATGTTGAATATGATCATATGTATATTGTGACCATGCAAGAATGTTTTCGCTTTTGAAAACAGGAGTGTTGTCTATTGTAATTCTATAATTAGTTGTTAATTCTGAGAAATGTGTATACTGTAATTGCTTGAATACTTTGAATATGATAAACGGAATACGCGGCACGCACATTTTAATTTGCATTTAAAGCTCATTCTTAATAAAACGAGGCATCCGAATAAAGAAATCTCATTTTGTTCAACACAGTAAAGAAGGTCATGTTCAATCATGACTTCCTCTCGATTGATTACTCATCATATGTACTTCACAAAAGTATCGTTTAATGTTGACATTACAATAAGTAGTACATGGTGTTTTGAAAGGTGTCGGATATTCAACGCTGTTCGTGTGTGTTTCTAGACAGACAAATATTGTAGCCCACGCAGCCATCACAAGTGGTAAAAATCTCAAACCGCTGATGCGACTGAGCAGTGTTTGGTTCATGGGTTTGAAAGTTTATGATATTGCGGTCATATCCTCCCCATACGGATTAGTATTGCTTGACGTTTTGGATTACAAACACATATTGTTTTATTTACTTTTACATGTACATGTATGTACTTCACTTTAATTAGTTATCTTAAATAACAGTGGCACATTATTCGTTCAAATGTCGAATGGAAATGAAGTAAAACTATTACAAGGGCACCGGCATTTACTGTAATTACTAAAATCAATTCAAAATTTAAAATCACTTTGTGACATTATTACGGTCATTACATTAATAACCGTAAATTACAATAGAACACATCAATTCAAAAAAATTACCCTTACGTTAAACTTGCTGTCCCATGAATTATTTCCTTTTCAACATTATTTAAAGTTCCAAGTATGACGGTCATTGTCATTTTCCATGGGTTCAAGTTCATCCAAATACTCGACTTGAAATAAGCAAGCGTGGTCACATGTTTCGATGGCCATTAGTAAAGAAAACAAACCATATAGCAATTCCTTTAGCCCAGTGAATTGGATATAGAGTCGATAGCTATGAATATTTTAAGGTTTTTTTATCTTCGACAATGCTCATCCAGTGTATTAATCTGTGTTTCTTGGTTTATTTCAGGAACTATCAAACCGTTCGATATGCGGGTGACCCGTATGAATTAAAGAAAATTACAGTTGCATAGCCCTACCCGACGAAGAATTATTGCTAATCTGGAGTGTAAAACTAAACTTTGAATCAATAAAAGCTATTAAATGCACTATTATGTTTTTTTTAATGATATATACGTCAATTTGAGACGGAATGACAAATTTTAAAATAGTCCGCCATTTGTGGGCGGAGCCAAAAAGTGTTCTCAGGTGGCTTTTGACTTGAGAACACATACTTTTCTCGTGCCATGTGTTTTCAGGCAGTTACCATGGTAGTTGCATGATAAAATATATAACAACATACTTATAGAAACCCATATATGTTCTGAACCTAACCTACTGGCTGGGTATGAATACAACAACGCATGTATAATCATGTGAAGCAGATACACGAACGAAACCAATACATCAAATGATGTTGTTTCCAGCATGCGGGTACATGTGATGATAGTTGAAATACAGCATTTACACACTAATGCAATGTAGTTCAGTTACAAAATGTCAAACAATTACTCTATATCAGCTGAACAATACATAAAAATTATTGTTTAACTACTTTGCTGTACGTGCCTCTTTTAAAACATTGGGCGCACTGTTTTAAACATAACAAAGTAGTAATTTAATATGAAAAAATGAAGTAACTAATACCAATACTGAGGGATCTTTTTTAAAAGTGTATGTTGAAACTTTGAAAAGAACTACTGGTACATGTACACAAACTTCATCAAGTCATGTTTATATCAATCGCACCTTAACGGATGTTGATAAGTGAAGTCGATAGTTTGGTTTGTAATATTCGCTCCTACTTACGTACACATACAAGGGTCATATTTAGATTACATTTGGAACAGATAACTAAAGAAGACCCGAATGCTATCTTAAATATTTTCTTTTGTTCTGTTCTATAACACCTACTCTAAAACGTTCAATGTTTGTCATTTCCTCCTGTAATGAAATCCATAATTTGACAGAACGATAGAAAATGAAAAATTAAATAAATTAATTACGCCGTGTGCTTGGTTATGACCTAACCGATGTTACTACAAATGAGACATCTAATTGGCACTTATTGGACTGAAACGTCTTCTTTTTCTAAAACTTTTACTCAAGTTTGTCTCTACTTCTGCTCCAGTTGACCCCGTTGGATTTATTTTTTTCACCTCTCTGATAGCTTAGTGCTCCCATGACAAAACTAGTATGTAATGGTCTTCAATTAAAATAACAACCTTTACTCAATTCTGTCTGTAACCTCAGATAATGTTGACGTCGATAAATTTATTTTTCCAAAACCTATTCGGTGTCACTCCGCATTAGTCTGTGCTTTTGTATAAGGTATATCACTAAACAATTCGATTCCCGTAATGGTTAACTTTCAGTGAACGGTGAAATCAGTTAGATTGGTTGTATAATTTTCACGCAAGTGACCACACCGCTGATTGACGGAAAAACGTTCAGATCGTCAGGCGCACCAATTTTAATCCACAGAAATATATGAATTGATATAATTGATTTTACTTGCCCATTTTATATTGCAGTTTATGCATGTTATTCACAACAATTGCAACTAAGCAGTACAACGAGTGTAGATTTACCACAAAACTTTCTAACTGTAAACATACACTTGCAAATCTACAAGCAATGCTCGCAGAAGTACCAGCTATATTCAAGTTGCACATTATATAATCTTACTTGACGTCTACCGTATGACATTTGGATGTCGTACAATATAGAAACACCTAAATACCAGTGTCATGAACCAGACAAAATTTAACGAGAACGCAATAATATATCATTACAACTGAACAACATCCTAGAATGTATTGAAAAACATTATCGCTCAATAACACCAAATGCGTATAACCTAATTGTTGAATGTCTGGACCGAACATGAATTGAAGTGTAAAAAAATCATAACTATTAGGGTAAATGGTATAACTAAACATCACATTATTACTCGCCAATTATTTACAAATGAATGCACATAACCGAATATCATTGACAGCAGTAGGGAGTTAATGCCTTGTTGTGGATTACACATATCAATGTTGCGTCTGTGTATTGAATATTATGTATACATTGTCAGCACCGATTCGCGTTGTAATAATGTCAAACAATTTAAGACATATATCTGATTTGAGTTAGTGTCAACTATTACTGCTTGAGTGTACATTTACTGAGTTTACGAACATTTCAAAGAGGCATCTTAAAGAAAACAGGAATATGTCAAAGGTAGCGTTGGCAGTGCCACTAAGACTAATGCGACAAGATAGTTGCTATGCAACGTATACATAATGCTAATACTTATGATAAAAATTGGCAATTTGGTATCGTTTACCATCTGATTAATATCAATTCTTTAACAATATTCGAATATTTGGGAACAAAAAGACACTTAATACGTATGTAATTGAGATGTAAAATTGCGAATAAGCAAATAATGTCATCAAAATAATAGTGGAAAACACGCACTTATGTCAATAAAATATATATTGGTAAAAATTACTTCTTACCAAAGCCATATACTAAAATATGTGTTAAACATATCAGAAAAGTGATGTTTCGGGTAAAATGAGGTAAATACGAATGCTAACAAATTACAATATGTAAATTTAACATTTAAAACTAACTAAAATTACTCATTATTTGACATTATTAGTATCATAATTTAAACGGGTACTCTTACGTACCCAATCATGGGTCACAGTCCAGTTACATCTTTACAGGGAAATAGTATTGACGTGCTGATTCCTTTATGTTATCTCCGGTTTTTATAATTCTACACTTATGTGCAATATTGATCATATCATCCAATATTTAAAGCCTTAATTTTGCATGGAGATAGACATTTGACCGACCTAATAAAATCTACGTTTACTTCAAGTTGCGTGCTTGGTAACATACTTTAAATCAGTTTGTATTAACTTCGAATTGGCATTTATTGGACTAAATAGTATTAAAGTCGTCCTTTTCGAAAACTTTAATGCAATTGTGTCTCCACATCAGATCAAGTTGACTTCGTTTAATTGATTTTCCCGCTCGCTGACAGCTATGTTATCCCATGACAGAACTATCGGCCTTGTCAACATTTCCTGACATTCCTTTCTAAGATTGGTCAAAATAGGAATAATCGGGATCTTCCTGAGTCCTTTTGGATCAAATAATCAGATGTTGCATTGTTATATTGACGACGCGGTCAAGGGAAAATAATCTATTCAAATCAGATTGAAAGCCGTTCAGGTTTGACAAGTCGAAACGTACTGCGTGTTGCTTGTTGATAAGAAAGCGGTTTAATTGATCTCCCTTATTCTGTATGCATCATTCATGTACTGTCATTATTACATTGTTAGGTGGATGCATATACAAACTATATATTAAGTTATTTGCATTATACGCATACGTATATATTGGAGTGATTTAATGAAGACAACACTGTAATTATAACTTAATGTTTTAAGGTAACGTACATGTAATAGTACAAAAATGTACCATACACGATTCTTAAATGTAATGCCGTATTGTCTATGATTCTACATTATTCAAGGGAACATTTTAGTTATCATGCTAGTAGAAGAAATTAACATAGTGCATGAGTTTCGTTTAACGCTAGAGGACTCGTGTTAATTGACACATACTATTGTATTAATTGATGTTCGTACTTAATGAATTTAAACGTAAGATTTCAATTGTCGAGCATTGTTGTATTTTGCTTTGTGCCAAAAAATAGGAACTAATCGAATTTTTCTCTTTCAAATTGACTACGTGAAATCCAGCGGACAATCAACTTTATTATAAGTTTTCAAATGAGATGGAAAGAGAGAAGTTACCGAACTTTGTCATTGACAGGTCAATACCGAATGTAATTAGATATTCATATGACAATCGTTTACATCATCGCTCTATTGTAACACATATCTTGCCTGGTTGTATTATGGTTGCAATTAAGCTTTTTTGATTTACTTACGACAGTCACGTATCTGGCATCGATAAGCACAAGTCATTTGATTAGAATGGTGTAAGAATAAGTTCTGCTTTTTTGTACGCTTAATTAGTTTTAAATGTCACCTAGCAAAGGTATGCAGCGTTATCTTGTAAGGTTTCAAGCTTGACCGAGTCTCACATTTTAGATGCTCCATGAGACTTGGGTCAAGACGCTCAGTGTGCATTTAATCTGAGGTTAACACACATGAATAAAAGTCCCGAATATGACTGCTATTATAATGATTTTATCAGATGGGAAACAATATCATATCCGACTTCCCCGTTCATTTAGAACACTTATTTACATACTTATTTACTTGTAAATGACTACTTTAGTACAGACGATGGTCAGTGTATTAAAGGATAAATATATAGTACGGAAATAAGTAGGGTACTATACTCTTATTATTCCCGGTATGATAATGGGCACGTTTTGTAAGGCAATGGAAAAAGGAATTAACTTGTTCAGTTTCATTTTATCAGCTTTAAATCTATTCCAAATAAGTATCGATTAGTGTATGTAGCAATAATATCATTTTATATATGGCGATCGTTTTGTTCAGTTTCTGCATGGAAAACAGCACTCTTTTTAACCAGCAGAGAGCATAAACATAAAAACATAGATGTAACACAAAACACGGCACGATGCCCATATAATTTTTATTAAACCGAACGAAAAAATTAAATACCGCGGTCCATACTAGCAAAAAGCAGATTTTTAATATTTGATGGAAATATGCCAAAACAGTGACATCGAGTGACCCGACATTACTTTGACTTGACCTAGTTACATATTTCGGATGACTCAAATTGCATGTACGTTGCAAAAATAACCATGAAACCAAAAAATGGCATTGTAATGACTTGACTCGGGAGCATACAAATGTATACAATAGGGTATAAGTTAAAATGGCATTTTGTTACTATTGTTAATTCATGTATTGTGCTTCAGTCCACACGAAGGCTCCGGTTCGTTCATCTCCCCTGTGTGCAAGCTTTATTGATAAATCGTAAAAGAAGACAGCACACGTAATTCTGAGTATATTGAGTCGTAGGTTTCAGAATTGCTGTAGGCGATGACTTATGGTTTAAATACGACTTTTGTCATAAAAGTATCCAATCAGGAAATGATATATTAAAATAGTAATTTCCCAATTTTGCTTTAACATACATTGTGGTTATGAGCTTACCAAATAATCTTACGCTTTGGGGATCATGAGCCTAAAGACCTGCTTTTAAAATGATTGATTTAGGTACCTTCAATATTCAATTTGTTTGCTACTTTGACCTTAAAAATAAAGTATGAACAACCGTAAGTAGTATATCGTCTCATAAAAAATTGTTTGGAGTTCGTAGGCGTAGAAATTAACCAGTTAATGCCGTATTCCAGAGTAGTATTTATTTAGATCCGAACATGATTTAAGCGCGCAGTGAAATATAAATACGGTTTTACTTTAGGAGCTTATGTTGCTGACCTAGAGTGTTTACCCGCTCGACGTCATAAACAACGACACTTCCGTCGTATATCGGCTATTATAGTATATAATGGATTTATTTGTTCTGAAACGGTATCTTTATTTAAGCAAATTAGCCTGTCATATAAGATTAAATGTTGAATGTTGTTTCATATATGGATATTGTGATCATGCAAGAATGCTTTTGCATTACAACACACGAGTGTTGTCTATTGTCATTCTCTAAATATTTATTATGTCTGAAAAATGTATAACCCATGAACCAAACACTGCTCAGTCGACATATAGACATGAGCAGTGTTTGGTTCATGGGTTAGAAAGTTTATGCTATTGCAGTCATATCCTCCCCATACGAACTAGTATTGCTTGGCGTATTAGATTACAAACGCATATTGTTTTAAAAAAGTTTTACATGTACATGTATGTATTTCACTTTAATTAGTTATCTTCAATGACAGTAGCACATTATATATAATTCTTTTAAATGTCGAATGGAAATGAAGACAATACTAATATAAGGGAATCGGCATTTACTGTTATTACTAATTCGAAATTTGAAACCACTTTGTGCAATTATTACGGTCATTACATTAATAACCGTAACTTACAATAGAGCACCTAAATTCAAGATAATTACCCTTACGTTAAAACTGCTATCCTACGAATTATTCATTTTAGTTTAACATTACAGTTCCAAGTATGGTGGTCATTGTCATTTTCCATCGGTTCACTTTCATCCAAATACTCCACTTGAAATAAGCAAGCGATGTCAAATGTTTCAATGATCATAAGTAAAGAAAATAGACCATATAGTAACATATCACATAACGATAGTATCTGTTCCAACTTCCTGGTTCAACTTTTACCAGGCATCAAAATGCACATACACACTAGATGCAATAACCGATTCACCGATTTAGGTGTACTTTTGAAATACACAGTCACCAACCTTATACCGAAATTATACTCTGCTTAATGATTTCACCATAATGATTGTATTTATTACTGTCACATTGTTACATTTTTTGCGTCTGTTAAATTCCCCGGCATTATCGGTTAAATAATCGCGCACATGATCATGTCATATGACGCAATACATATGTTCCACTTTATATCAAACGCGACAAAATTACGTAATTTCGATACAGGGACAAACACTATTAGTTGCTAGTAGTTGAAAAAAGAAACAATTAGAAACAAATAAGACAATCGGACAAGGCAGGCAGCACTGAATAAACAAGCCGAGTACACAAAACATGAGAGAAATATCACATAACACAAATACACGACACGATGCCAAAATACATCCGAAAGAAAATAATAAAAGTCCAAATCACAAGTTTCAAAGTTTATTGCTCGAAACAGGCCACCGGCCAATGCACAAGGCATAGATAACATACACATATGAGAAACATGCATAACAACATATGAAATTTTAGTTATAATACGTGTAGACATTTCATGGTAAAAATATGATACTTATGTTAATTTGAATTTACAGGTATACTTTTATTTTCTCGGTTACGCAAATTATATACATTGCTACATGATAATGCACAGTGTAAGCATTTTGTGCGGACTTAGGTTTATAGCTTAGTTACGATGTTAATGCTTATTGGACCACTCTCTGTGCGAATGGGTTTCTAGCCGATCGCCGTTGGTCAAAATCGTCCTTTACACCATCGTTTTGCACAGATAGGGGTCAAATACGCATATACGAGGGGCGTTTCAAAAGTTCCAGGAAAAGTGCTCTATAATGTTTATCGTATGTTCAAATTTCTTCAAACTTTGCATTTAATACGCATTGCATGTAACTTTTTGACTTTTTAGGAAATGGCATGTCACAGAATCCGTCGAAAGTAGGCTTATGTTGTAGAGAAACATCATATTTTTATATGAATTTTTAATATTTTTTGCCACTGAGGTCTGGTTGTCATGGAAACGGGGTGTGAAGATTTAGGCCTTCTGATTTTAGTAAAATGTCCATAGAGATAGTTCTGTCTAAATTATTTCATAAATAGTCAACCGATCTTTATTATTCTTTTTTTAAATGATTGTTCTTGTTCTTGTCTACGACTCAAAATAGTTTTTTGTATCTTGAGATGCTGGTTTTACTCTGAACTTTACCGTTAAAGTCGGGTAATAGTATTTTATTGATCGCTGATATGGTCTCTTCTATGCCCGTTTTCACATTGAAGACCGATTCCTTTCTAATATGTTGAAAACAATAATACCAAACAAAGACTTGTTCTATTCGTTTATTACGCCGGACCTATTCCGATTGTCCTAAAACTAGTGTAATATCGCGTTTAAAATCGGCGATTTGCGATAAAATGCAGTCGACACGCAGGTGGTTTTTCTGTTGCTAGGCAGAAGAGTTGTCGCCCGTTGTTATTACTCTTCAATTGGAGGTAAAGATTGTGAATTTAGCGGTAAACAAAAACTCCTCGCCGTCAGTTTTGCTGCTGTTTTGTCGGAAAGATAGAGGATTATGGCAATGTTGCACTTATTTTTGACTGCCAACATCCACATACATCGATGGTATGACATAATTACTACAATAGAAACCAGTTTGATCAATTCAGATCGTTTAAAAGTTGACAGATCGATTCACCAACTTTTATTCATCAGACTCAGGTCATTTTGCTGAATTTCCCAGTTTCCAAGAGATCCAATTCAATTGTCATTATGTTGACAGTTCTGGTATTTGCACTTAATGTAGTCACACCAACGTTTCATGCGCGGTGGTCGAGTGTAAAACACACCTGCCCTGGTTCGACCGTGGGGGGGGGCGGGGGCACTTAGTCAACTAAGAAACGCTATTTTATGTTTCCCACCCAACTAGAGATGATCTGGTTGGAAACCCAGAGGTAGTGTTGCATGTACCAGTGTTCTACACGGGGCACATAGAAGAACAAAGGAATTTATTCGTAAGTCAGTCTTCACGAAAAACGTTTCGAAGTGCTAGCCAGTCGGGCTACCGACATGACAGAACTTACTAGCCCGAGAAGATATTTACTAGTCAGACCATTAAATCATTAGATCTACAATTATTTTACATTTTCACTAGACTTTCGGACTAGTCACCTAGAGACAATTACTTGCCCGAGTCGACCCAGTTTTTACTAGCCTCAGGCTTCGGGCTAGTGGCCAAATTCGAAGACTGGTAAGTTGCATCTCGCATCTTTCTCTTCAAAAAAAATACCAACATTTCCCTGTCAGTGCAGGGGTAGCTGGAAGGTAAAAGCACAGCTGTTTCCCAGCTATCCTCTGAGGGGAGATGAGGATGCAACTAACTGGTACATTATTTAGAGATTAATAACTGGGCGCGCTGTGGCATTGAGTGATAATATCCCCGGCGCGTCGATAATGGCTCGAGGGCTTTAGCCCGAGTGCCATTATCAAGAGCCGGGGATATTATCACTCAATGCCACAGCGCGCCCAGGTATTGAACTGTTTAATACACTTGTTCCGGGGAAGGAAAGCTATAAAAGCACTTAATGTCAACTGACTCAGTGATTATAAACATTGGAGTACATAGAATCTACTCCATTCTCCAACTTATAGATCTACTCCATACTCCAATAGGAGCATTTCTTAGTTACAAAAACTGCTGTAACTTCTTTATTACTGAATGGAAACATATGAAATGGGGGTTCATTTTCTTAGTTAGATCATTTGCTACAATTTGGTGTTGGTTTTGATGCACATTTCTCAAATAAACTGTTTTGCAAGTTGGAGCGTCTACGTATTTCTAACGTAAAACCCGCGTAAATAACGTCACGTCGCGCGTGCGCTCGATCGCAGGGCGATTATCAATCACGTGATCGATAATATCCTCGGTACATTATTTAGAGATTAATAACTGGGCGCGCTGTGGCATTGAGTGATAATATCCCCGGCGGACCGATAATGCGGATTTTGTCAACGCAAAAATGTTACTATATATAGTAACAGGTGTATTAAACTGACAGAACTGTTAGTAACCATGACAATGTGCGTAGTGTTTATTTAATGAGTTTCTTTATCCTCGCTACCGGATAATTCATATGGGCGAGGCCTCCAGAAGAGTTTTAGTTTTTGGGGGATAGTGAATGATACCGAATATGCCCCAATTCAAGAAGCATCCCTGGTTTTTTTACATGCCAGTGTATAGCACCATACATGGGACCTCGGTTTTAAGTCTCATCCAAAAGACTGTTAGTAATTTTAGTTGGCCAGCCAGGGATTCGAACCCACGACCCCAAGATCAGTAGTGACTACCAGTCTCGCGCTCTACCTACTGAGCTAAGCGGGCTGGTTGTGTCTGAGTGTGTTGTGCACTTGACACTTATGTGCTTACAACATATCGAGGGCTCAGTGCAAAACTATGGTAACTACATCAATTTATAGAGGCACATACTTCTTGTGTATTCATGGGTATAAATAATCAGGATTAATCATAAAACAGCCATTCAGTTCAATATAATCAGGTATTACTATACAATTACTACAAAGAATCAATAATATCAAAATCTGGTCGAGTTGGGCCTGGTCGAGTTTTTTCTGCGGTCCGAGTTGGGCCGGCTGAGTTGGTTAGTGGGCCGAAGAATACCGGGCCGAGTTCGTTACTAGGCGGAGTTGACCCTGAATCTGGCACGCACCTCGCACATATGGGGACAAACGCGTAGCCTGACTGCAGATCAAAGCAGTGAAAGCTCCTACATGTAACCTGCATTGTAACAGTAATACGCAGATACCACATAATATTATTTGCACATACACTCAGTTTTGACTGCCGCTTTTAACTGAGAGGTTGCATAAAATGGATTTAATTTGAACATGTGCTTTGATATGTACATGTATAAATGAATTATTGATTGTATCTTAATTTCATTTCGTCTGACATGATGCATCCATGATGGACCTTTTTATGATTTAGGTTATTTATTTCAGATCTTGCCGATTGTTCACAAGAAGTTTTATGTGACAACCAGTCATGATGTCACCCATGATAATTTGTTTCGACAAAAGACTACAAAAAGTCATATCAAATACTCATGAAAACGACTTGTTCTGTATGGTAACATTTGGTGATGCTACTGTATGCCTGCGGAAAAGGTAATCATGATAACTTGGTTGTACACAAATATATATTTAAACTAAGAATATTGATTCTACTAAAGGTGTTATGATCTTGTATAGCTTCATGATTGCATGCACTTAAATCTCTTCCTCCGTGATGTCAGATTTGTACCTTGCAGAGTGCTCAAATAATGCATAATAATAACGGTGGATTATTCCCCGATAATTTCACTGTTCATAATTTCACTGTTCATAATTTCACGGCAAACAGACTATTTTTTAAAATCAAATTTCCTCGCCGTCAAAAATAAAATAATAAGCATTTTCACTTGCTCTCTTAATCTTTAACAAATAACACAACATTATATATACATAAATGTAAAACAAATGGACGAAATTGAAGCCATTGCAGAAGAACTATTTGATTGCAACTCGACGCGTGCATGGCGGGAAAACGACGTCACGCAAAACATTTGAGTTATATAGTGGAGTATTTCCATCATTTAAGCTAGACGTTACATTATACGTTTCTGCTTGATTTTGTGGTACTTTCGAATACTTTGCAAACGGAACCTGGAAGGCATACCTTCAAGCGAGGCATTCTTTTAGAATATAAATCGTTGGTGTTATTGTAGCAGGTATATTTTGTGTGTCCTTTGACTGACTAAGTTAGATTTAGTCAGAGCATGTTAATAACGTACGGTCAAATATAACATTGCCCCGGGTAGCCATAACTGACGTTACTATGGCAACCGTGTCATTTTGTACGGCACTCCCTCGTGCGTTCAATTCATAGCACACTATGTATCATGTGTTCTATGTAAATTCAAAGTTTGAAGTATATTGACCATAAGATAAATACAATAGAGCACTTTTCCTGGAACTTTTGGAACGCCCTACGTACACCGCGTTAGATAAGTATTTGAGTAAATGTTTCACACATGCTACTGCTGGTAATCGTGATACGCTGAATACACTCGGTCATACTTCAAACAAAGATATATGTGAAAATAGTACAGGGAAGGCAGCACATAACTAGCCGATCATGGAAAACATTTAAATAAATATCACATAAAACAAATACACGCCACAATGACCTCACATAACCGAACGAGAAAATGAAATGTCAAATTCACAGCTATTAATATATGATTGAGCCAAGGTTGCATAAATTTTGTAACCTCTAGTGACCCATCAAAGCTCCTCCATAATTTGACCAAGTGACCCTGACGCTGACCTAAAATGCCATGCAAAAACTGCGACATCCAACGACCAAATAATGCCTTTCTATGACCCGAAATGTCGTTTTACAACGTGTGCAATACATGTATATACAAATATATAACAACATACTTATAGAAACCCATATATGTTCTGAACCTAACCTACGGGGTATGAATATAACAACACAATTTAAAAAAAGCTGTATACTCATGAGAAGCAGACGAAACGAAACGAAACCAAGACATAAAACTGATGTTGCTTCCAGCCTGCGGGAAAATGTGATAATAGTTGAAATACAACATATACACACTGATACAAAATGTCAAACAATTACTCTATATTATCTGTACAATACATATCGTTTTACTATTTGGCAGTAAGCGCCTCTTTAAACACTTTGGGCGCACTGTTTTAAACATAGCAAAATAGTAATTTATTATGTAAAATGAAGTAACTACCACCAATACTAATGGATCTTTTTAAAAGTGTATGTTTGACTTTGAAAATACCTACTAGAACACAAACTTAATCAAGTCATGTATAGCATAATATCAATCGCACCTAAACGGATGTTGACAAGTAAGTGGATAGTTTGGGTTTTAATATTCCCTCCAACTTACGTACACAGGCAAGGATCATATTCAGATTACATTTGGTACAGATAACTAAGGAAGACCTGAATGTTATCTTAAATGTTTTCTCTTGTTCTGTTCAATAACACCCTACTCTAAAACGTTCAATATTCGTCATTTCCTCCTGTATTGAAATCCATAATTTAACAGAACGATAGAAAAATCAAATAAATTTATTACGCCGCGTGCTTGGTTATAACCTTAACCGATGTTTATACAAATAAGACATCTTATGGGCATTTATTGGACTGAAACGTCTTCTTTTTCTAAAACTTTAATTCAATTTTGTCACTACTTCAGCTCCAGTTGACCCCGTTGGATTTATTTATTTCAGCTGGCTGATAGCTTAGTGGTCCCATTACAAAACTAGTACGTAATGGTCTTCAATTAAAAAAACAACCTTTACTCAATTTTGTATGTAACCTCAGATAATGTTGACGTCGATAAATATATTTTTCCAAAACATATTCGGTGTCACTCCGCATTAGTCTGTGCTTTAGTATAAGGTATATCACTAAACTATTCGATTTCCGTAATGGTTAACTTTCAGTGAACGGTGAAATCAGTTAGATTGGTTGTGTAATGTTCACAGAAATGACCACACCGCTGATTGACGGAAAAACGTTCACATCGTCAGGCGCACCAATATTAATCCACAGAAATAAATGAATTGAAAATTATTGATTTCACTTGCCCATTTTATATTGCAGTTTGTGCATTTTATTCACAACCATTTTAACTAAGCAGTACAGCAAGTGTAGAATTACCGCAAAGCTTTCTAACTGTAAACATACACTTGTAATCTACAAGCAATGCTAGCAGAAGAACCAGTCATATTCAAGTTGCACACTATATAATGTTACTTGTCGTCTACCGTAAGACATTTGTATGTCGTACAATGTAGAAACAACTAAATACCATTGTCATGGACCAGACAAAATTTAACGAGAACGCAATAATATGTCATTACAACTGAACAACATCCTAAAATGTATTGAACAACATCATCGCTAAATAACGCCAAATGCGTATAACCTAATTGTGAATTATTGGACCGAACATGAATTGAAGTGTTAAAAAATCGTAACTACAGTATTAGGGTAAATGGTATAACAAAACATCAAATTATTACTCGTCAATTGTATACAACTGAATTCACATAACCGAATATCATTGACATCAGTAGGGAGTTGACGCCTTGTTGTTGATAACACTTATCAATGTTGCGTCAGTGTATTGAATATTATGTACACATTGTCAGAATTGATTCGCGTTTGTTATAATGTCAATCAATTTAAGTCATATATCTTATTTGACTTAGTGTAAACTATTGCTGCTTGAGTGTATAAATGTACTAAAATTTCAAAGAAGCGTCTAAAGAAAACAGGAATATGTCAAAGGTAGCGTTACCAGTGCCACTTAGGCTAATGTGACAAGATAGTTGCTATGCAACGTATACCAAATGATATTACTGATGATACAAAGTGGCAATATGGTACCGTTTACCATCTGAACAATATGAATTGTTTCACTTTATTGCAGTATTTGAGAACAAATAGGCACATAATACGCCTGTAATTGAAATGTATAATTGCGAAGAAGCAAATAATGTTCTCAGAATAACACTGACAAACACGCACTTATGAAAATAAAATACGTATTAGTAAGACTTACTTCAAACTAAAAATAAAATATGCTTGAAACACAACGGAATATTGATGTTTCTGGTAAAATTAGAGCTCGATGCTTATTCTAGTCTAGTGAACTGCAATTTGTAAATATTATATTTCAAACTTGTCAAAACTTCCCATGCTTGTCATAATCATTATCATCATTGAAATGAAAGTTGATGCATGGATAGTCCGCTCTCATTTACTTACCCTAGCATGTGTTACAGGTCAATTTCTCTTTTTACAAAAAAATGGTATTGAATTGAAACTTCTCTCATGCTGTCTCTGTTTCTGTAACATTATGTGTCTGTACAACAAACAAAGTTATCCCATTTTTACTTGCTGAAGCTCTTAATTTGACAGTATGCTAGACATTTGAAAAGTCTAATTAAATATGCGTTGACGTTTAATCGCGTGCATGATAACACACCTATAACCAGTGTGTAAAAAAGTTAGATCACGAACTGACATTTATTGGAATAAATAGTCTTATATTGGCTCTTTTTGTAAACTTTAATGCAGTTGCGTCTCTAATTCTGATCCAGATATCTTCATTGGATGGATTTTCCTATGTGCTGATAGCCATGTGATCCTATGACAGAACTATTTTCCATATCAGTATTTCCTATCATTCTTTTGTAGATTCGGTCATAGTTGAATGTGCATTTATGAGTTCCTTTTTGGAGCGAATAATCAGATAAACACTGTCATATTGACTACGCGATCACAGGAGAACAATCTTGTAAATTATTTAGATTCAAATACAATGTAAGATTGAAAGCCATTTACTTTTCATTGACATTTGAAGCGTACGATGTGTGCTTATTAATACAGTAAGACAGCAGTTTAAGTGATATTCCATATTGCATCTTGCAGTTTTCATTCCTGTAACTGACGTGCTATTGTTGTGTTAAATACCATACAGTTTACAACGTATATATTACCTTAAAGGTAGTTGCATCATTTGCATGTATATTTGTCAAGTGGTTAAATGAAGGCCACATTTTAATTGAAACTATTAGTGTTTAACGGTATACTTGATAAAATAATAGAACCATGGAAGAACATTGTTGATACCATACTAGAAGAAGAGCATTAAAAAATGCACAATTTTCGTTAACGCTAGAAGACACATTTTTATTGGCAGATAACCCCTATAATTCTCTTTGAGGTTCTAAGTAAATGCGTTCAAATGTTACGTTTCAACTACCCGAACATTTTAAAAGAGAACTACTAATGCAATCTACTCTGTAGTCTGGGAAATTCCGTATATAGACGAGTTTTATAATTGCTATGAATTGTTCAATACTTTAAGCAGAATCATATTGAACTTAAAAATTTATAATTGTCCGAGTTTATGAAATATAATAGAGACTGGTGGTATTCCAATAAGTGTCTTTGAATTATAGATTGTAGATAAGCGTCGTTTCTTGTTATAATAAATATTTTACGACAATATTTCCTGTTTAGAGGAATGGTACATTTTTAAATATTATAATATACCGTAGGCATATTATCAAATACTCGATCGAATTCCATTTGACTATAAGGAAACTGCGGGACCTTGACATTGCATCACATTCTTTTACAAAAGTACATGTTGTTTATAAAGCAGTAGGAAATGTTAGATACATATTTGTAATGTTATATACGAGGCTTTGCTGCCGTTTGCATAATAACAATTTTGTAAAATCACTATATTGCTTTATGATCTTGTAAGGTATGGTCATTGTTTGTTATTATATACTATTGTAGCGCTTTTGTTCTTTGGACAAGATTAAAGACACAGGTAAAACAACTCCAAGCACTATTAATCAACTGTATTTTCCTAATACGATAACAACATGACAAAATAATCCAATAATAGTATCCAAATGCTAGATCCATAAAATATTACAACACACGTGTCCTGATGGTAAAACAGACTGACGTTAACACTGTCCTGGTGGTAAACTAACTGACTGACTGACAGTACACAAGTCAAGCATTTATATACTGCCAACTGATCCGATAAGTCCGGCAAGTCCGACAAGTCCGGTAAGTCCAATAAGTCCGACAAGTTCGACAAGTCCGGTAAGTCCGACAAGTCCAGTAAGTCCCGATTCGTTACATTATTTATATTGTTTGACAATGACACATGATACAAATCTAAGGGCACCGGCATTGACATTCAATTATCAAACTAATTACAAGTAATTAATAGTTTATTTCAATACAAATTATATTTCACAAAAACTAAAAATTGATTTCCCTCACGTTTCATTAGTTATTTCAATTTCATTATATTTCTATACGTTTGGTTATATTATGAAGGTCATATTCAGCTTTTTGTACACTACCTGCATTGTCTCGTTTAATTGCATCCGAAGTCATGAACACGAGTGTTAATTATATTTCTATTTTGTGCAAGATGTGTATTTCATTTCGATCGATTTTTGAAGCAAGAAATGAAAATTATTTGGAGCAAATATCAATAGACCATGGTCGCATTATGCTCTCTCATATTGACTCCAGGAAATAGTGCGGACAATCGAGTGTATTAGTTTGATTGGCATAATCATATGCAAACGGTAAAAAACAATCTATGTATATAAAGTAACATGCATTGTTCCTGTAACTACAATCCTTTATTATTGTGTAAACGGCATTAGCGGACCTAAAATAAACGGGGAGGGGGTGAACAAGAATGTTTCCATCATTCTACAAAGGACACACATTTAAGAAGTTCATATAGCGCGGACATAGTGTATACGTTTATACCAGAGGTCTACAATTACACGGTGTATACCCGTATCAGCACTCTCTCAGTACAAAACGCTGTTTCGGACAGAGTGGGTGCCGATACAGCGTTTTGCACAGAGAGGGTGCCGATACGGGTATACACCGTGAATTATAACAGATAAAGAGTTAATGCAACCTATAAATGACTACTAATTGCAGACGGAAATACCGTATGTTCGTGAGATTTATAATCAAATAACAAAAGTGATCAAGTTGCACTGCAGGAACATGAACTTTTTATTATTTGACATTATTACCACAACCTTTAAGCAAGATATGTGGAAAGTGAGCTCTTATTTACGTTCCCATTCATGGGTCATAGTTCAATTACGTTTTGTACAAGAAACTGATATTGTCTTGGATATTGGGTCATATGTTCTCTGTTTCTTTAACATTATACGTCTCTAAAATGTACATTACTTATCAATTCCTGCCTTGTTGAGACCCTTAATTTGTCAGCAGGATAGAAACTTGACAACGCTAATTGAATCCAATTTTACTTTAAGTCGCATGGTTGGAAGTTTCTAGTAACCAGTGTGTATACCAGTTAGACATCGAATTGACATTTATTGGGCTAAATAGTCTAAAAGTATTCTTTTCTAAAACTTTAATGCAATTGTGCCTCTACTTCTGATCAAGTTGGCTTCCTTGGATTGATTTGCCCGCTCGTTGAAAGCTATGTGATCCCATGACTATTTGCCATGTCTGTATTTCCATAGCATTTCTCACTATAATAAGATTGGTCAAAGTGGAATGTTCTTGAGTCCGATGTGGAGAGAATTATAGAAAATAATCAGATTATACTCTGTCATATTGACTACACGAAGAAGGGAGTACAATATATACCATTATTTAGATTTAAATCTAATTAAAAGCAGTTCATTTTTGACAAGTCGAAATATAGTGTGATTTGCTTATTCATAAGACAACGGTTTAATTTTTCTCCCTTATTCTGTATTTATCAAACCTGTAACTGGCTTTATAGCTTTGTTGTGTTAAAGACTGTACAAATAATATATATTAAGGTTTTTGCATTATTTGGATCATTTGTTTAGATAGTGAAGTGATTTATTGAAGGGAAAGTTATGTAACCTGCAAGTGTTTTACGATATAGATCTACATGTACTTGGTATAACTATATAGTACAATGCTAGTACCATAAACGCTTCTTAAATTATTGGAAGGGCATTTTTGTTATCATACTACAAGAAGAACTGTACGTAATTGCATAAGTTTCGTCAACGCTTGTAGACACATTTTTATTTACACATACTATTATTGTTTCCGTTGATGTTCGCACTTAATGAGTTTAAACTTTACGTTTTAATCACCTAAGAGTTTAACTTGTTATTAAGAACTAATAATGCAACTGACCCTGCAGGCGGAGAAATTCCGTTAATAGACGATTTTTAATTGCTATGAACTTTTCATACCGTAAGCAAAATTATATTGAAGTTGAAAATTTATAATTGTATGGGTTCATACAATATACCGGAGCCTGGGGGCATTCCAATAAGTATCTTTGAATTATAGATTGTAGGTATCACGTTTCTTGTGATAGTAAATCTTTCCCGACAAGGTTTCTATTTAACAATGATAGGCTGATCAGCATTTACAAATGTACCGTAGGCATAATATAGAAACCTCTTTCATTTCAATTCAATATAAGGAAACAATGGAACCTTGGCATTGTATCACAGATTCCAAGTACGTATGGTTTATAAACCAGTAGGAAATGATAAACACACGTTTTTTCATGTTTTATACGGAACTTTAATTCCGTTAAGCTTATAACAACATTGTTTTTAAAATAGCTGCGTGCATAACAGGCGAAATAGATTGCGTTTGTAAAATTTCGAAACCACTAGTTTGCTATATGATAACGAGTCATATATGATCTTTGTTTGAAATTGTGACACACGTCATGTCTCTCCAGTATGGTATGTAGTATAAAAGCTACACGACGTTTGGAAATAAGCTGACATACACACCTAGCCGCACCGTTTCGATTATCGACATTCAATCTTGACCATTAACTATTCTATATTGAGCGGACCCAGATATCAAACATATGTTTTTGAAGACAGTTAGTATAGGTGTTCATTACGTGTGTAAAGGCACCTCTTGTAACTACTTTTTATATAGTTTGATAATGAAGCGTTTTGCCTCTCAAAGATCTCACAATAATTACAATTTAACATTCTTATCCCCATGATACGAATCTACGGGTACCAGTATAAACATTAATCTATCAAACTAATTACGACTAATTAATAGGTCATTTCATTACAAATTATATTTCACAAACACTCTGGTTAAATCAGAAATAATTACCCTCACGCCTCATTAATTTTTTCGATTGCAATATCTTAAGATATGCTTAGTTGTATTATTTAGGTCATTTTAAGCTTTCTTGAAGTTAATTGCGATATCAGCATTCAATTTGTCTCATTTTCTTGCAGCCGTAGTCATTTAAATGAGTTTTATTTTAATCTGTATTTTTGTAAGATGTGTTATTTATTTTCAATAGCCCAAAATTTATGGCATAGCACATACTTATATTGTATAATAAATGTAATGAAACCATTAAAATCGTGAAATAGATGCGTTTTATTCTAGATTGTTTCACCACTGACCTTTATTTGATTCGGTCCTAACACCACACGGTGTCGTAAATATAGTCCATGTTTCCCGGGAGGTATATTCTGGACGGACATTTAACATACGGTGACATAAAGCTCACTTACAGACAGGCTTAACACGCCACAAACCAATATTCTAGACGCTGTCAAATTAATTGGTTATCCTCGTCCACAACCATACATGTTGTACAAAGTACGACAGAAAATGACAAACATACTAAATGTATTCCGCATACTTTGTTACAACCATAACCGATGTTTATAAAAATGAGACGTCAAATTGGGATTTATCGGACAGAAACGTTCTCCTTTCTAAAACGGTAACTTAATTTGTCTCTTCTAATCCAGTTGGTCCCATAGGTTTGATTATTCAGCTCGCTGATAATTAAGTGATCCCATGACAAAACTATTAAACTTCTAATATTAATGGTCTTCAAATTAAAAAAATAATTGGCTTATTCACATGCACACGGTTAAATGATAAAACACCTATACAGTTGAAGTTACAAATGTACATGTACATATATCTTTCCTGGTTGGTTATTCATGTACGTACATGTACTTAATTATATATTATACAGTTCCCACCTTTAATAAGTATAAACATTTTGACAGATGCAGTATTATAAATGGTTCTATTATTCAATAACTGTTTATCAGATGGGAAAAACTATAGAAATTTTTGAAACTGCATTAACATGTGCTACTTGTAAATGAGTATAAAATTACATAGTAATAAAGATAAAATGTTCAAAATCAACATAACCATGGCGTCAAAGGGGTTGATTGTTTTGTTATTCCAAGATAGAATTTCAAAACAACAACTGACAGCAGTAATAACAATTTAATTTTATAATTATCTTTATATACAAAATGACTAGCGAATATTGTTTATAATACATGTAATATATATAGGCTTGCCTTATTGCGATTATGAATTAAATTAAAGTGGCGAAGAATGGCCATGTTGACTTGTACTCTAACAGGTAACGCTGTTAGAGGTGAAAACGCCTTACGCAAGGTAGCAACCGAGGGCATATAAGATTTATTATCAAACTTTAACATTAATTTACTGTAACAAGAAACCGAGTACACTCCGATTACACATAGAAACCGAGTACGCTCCAGGTACTCATAAAAAATACCGAGTACACTCCGAGTACCCATAAAAGAGACCGAGTACGCTACAGGTACTCATAAAATACCGAGTACACTCCGAGTACCCATAAAAGAGACCGAGTACGCTACAGGTACTCATAAAAATACCGAGTACACTCCGAGTACCCATACAAAAGACCGAGTACGCTACAGGTACTCATAAAATACCGAGTACACTCCGAGTACCCATAAAAGAGACCGAGTACGCTACAGGTACTCATAAAATACCGAGTACACTCCGAGTACCCATAAAATACCGGGACGTACGCTCCAGGTACCCCGTAATAAAACCAGGTACGCTCCATGCACCATATAAAGAACCATGTCTACAGTTAGTATGTATTTTAACCAAATGTGACTTATCTAAACAGATGAGACCTTTTAAGAGATGCCATTTTTCTAGTTGAGTCAACGCTCGGACAAGTCTTAAACGCTCATAAAAAACTACAGTCAAGTGACTGAATTTTGTAACCACAGGAACCTCAGTCTCGACTGGTAACAGCTGTCGAAACCGAGAGAAAACCCATGGAAATGCAAAATATATGTTTTGTATTGATTCATTTTTAATAAAAATAATAGATATGCCCTCGGTTGCATCCCCACTACTGAATTTTACGCCAACATGACAATGTATGTAATAAATGATAAAATATCTACTATAATTAGATAAATGCATGAGTAAGGCAAGTGCTATATCTAGATATGGTTATTAATTGTTTATTGGCTATTAAATCACCGTTAAGACACAGTTCTGGTCACTGGTAGAACGACTACTATCACGTCCTTTGCTACAAATGTACTTTCTGAACTTCACATTATAGGCTTCATGTCTTTTCCTTTTCAGCATCTAATATATACACATTCACGACACTAAGAACATCATATTAAACACTAATATTATCATAATTAACACTGATACCATGGTAATCACAACACAAAAACACATTATCAGCATTATTCCCGTACGTAAGAATCACCTTGCACACGAAGAGTTCCTATACGTGAATTCCATGAAGACTGGATGCTATCTGATGCCGGATCTGTCCTCATAGTTACCATATTGAACCATCTTGTGTCGTATATTGTGTAGTTTACTTCCAGTACAACCTCAACGTGACCATGTGTCTGTTCTGACCAACATACGTATGCCAATGTTACTGACTCTCTCAATATCAAACTGAAATAACAACAAACGGATCGGCAGAAAAATGACTCATACAGCATAATAATAGTAACTGCTATTTGCCATTAAACATAGTTAGACTATTAACATTGATAATTAATAATTATGACTGATATTGCCTGAAGGGTGCGGTAGGGTGGGTTTAAAGTTCGTCGTTTGCTGCCGAACAAGCAAGTGAGCCGACGTGGCAATCATGTGAGTTCACGCTCAGTGAATATCGTATTCTCGCGAGAATTACCATGGAAACGATAGCGTCGCCGGGTAGCGATAAACGCACCATGTGTATATAATACCCGGAGATCCCGTGAAATTCCGCCGTAATAAATTAGATTAATGCATTGGTGAATTAATCTTTATTATTCCAAGATAGCATTTCAAAACAACAACTGACAGCAGTAATAACAATTTAATTTTATAATTATCTTTATATACAAAATGACTAGCGAATATTGTTTATAATACATGTAATATATATAGGCTTGCCTTATAGCGATTATGAATTAAATTAAAGTGGCGAAGAATGGCAATGTTGACTTGTACTCTAACAGGTAACGCTGTTAGAGGTGAAAACGCCTTACGCAAGGTAGCAACCGAGGGCATATAAGATTTATTATCAAACTTTAACATTAATTTACTGTAACAAGAAACCGAGTACACTCCGATTACACATAGAAACCGAGTACGCTCCAGGTACTCACAAAAAATACCGAGTACACTCCGAGTACCCATAAAAGAGACCGAGTACGCTACAGGTACTCATAAAATACCGAGTACACTCCGAGTACCCATAAAATACCGGGACGTACGCTCCAGGTACCCCGTAATAAAACCAGGTACGCTCCAGGCACCATATAAAGAACCATGTCTACAGTAAGTATGTATTTTAACCAAATGTGACTTATCTAAACAGATGAGACCTTTTAAGAGATGCCATTTTTCTAGTTGAGTCAACGCTCGGACAAGTCTTAAACGCTCATAAAAAACTACAGTCAAGTGACTGAACTTTGTAACCACAGGAACCTCAGTCTCGACTGGTAACAGCTGTCGAAACCGAGAGAAAACCCATGGAAATGCAAAATATATGTTTTGTATTGATTCATTTTTAATAAAAATAATAGATATGCCCTCGGTTGCATCCCCACTACAGAATTTTACGCCACAAAATGAAAAATATAATTAAGCTTCGATATCCCTATTTCTTATTTATCTATTTTTCATTTCCCCAAAATTTTTATAATATATTTATAACTTAAAAAGCCTTCGCGAATGGCGTCATTATAGAATTCCAAACCAACGTCGGACAAGTGTATACCGTCATCGCGGAAGAAACCGAGTGTAAGAACGTCGATGTCGACCGTAATATGCCCGTTGGATTGTTTTCGGCCCATCTGGTTCACCCGTTTACGCTTTTTCTCTATGGCTTTCAAACTACAGGCGTGTTCTCCCCAAGTAACTCTGGGGAGAATGTCAACCCATATTATTTTTACTTCTGGAAATGCTTGATGAACATAAGTAACAGCCTCTATTATTATCTTAAAAATACATTTTAAGGAATGTTTTGTAAGATCATTGCCACCTAGATGGAACAATATAACTTTAGGACAACTCCTAAACAGGACGGGAATTTGCAAGGAGCTAATTAAATCGTCCAAACTCATACCCCGCTTACACCACCAAGCCATGGTAAGGTTGTCCGGCAACTTCAAATTCGGCATTCCTCTTTCGGCGGCTCGCACCCCAGCCCAATATGGAATTGAATCCCCGATAAACCATACGTCTGTAAAGACATTATTAAAGCCTGTCAGTTACGATAGTCCTATCACCATAGCGACACTATTGCTATACCGTGCATGATAATTGTATATATATAATACCATGAATATAATCACCCGCTAGACCAACCTGGCCTAAAGTACGGTTAAACCCGTATGTATGTGTTATAGGCGGGGGAGTGCCACCTTCCCAGTTTCATAATGGCTGACTCCGACAGTCCCATTAAAGCTAATTGCGTAGCCCTGCCTATGCGAAAACTATGGGTTTTAACATTTGCGTGGTTATACTGAGAACGGTCAATACATTTTTTTTTCAGCACTGCTGCAAATTGATATCTGGTGGCTACTGCCCCGTTACTATGAATGAACAGCGGACCGGTTTGACTCGATTTATAAAAAAAAGATATTTCTGTAACGAATGAACAGGACATTTGCTTCCATCCCGCTCACACGGTAACTTTAAAATCACCGGATTACCACGTTGATTTGTTTTAAACCTACTCATGGAAATCAAAACATGTTTGTTTGGTATATCAAGAGTTACGTCTCTTGATTGTAACATGTTAACTTGACCCTTGGTAGAGACTAATTCTCCTACGCGAAATAGGCCAAAATATGCCAGGCAAAACATAGCCTTAAATAACTGATATTCGTAAGCATCATGACAGATCGTGGGTAGAAGCTTACATATTTCCTTTAACATATCCATAGTGATCGGGGCTCTCGTATCGAATGTGCGGCGTGATCAATGACAACCCGTCATGGTATTTAATATATGGACTACTGCCTGATTAACGCAGTAGAAACGAATTTTCTTGTTACGTAGCTCATTACCCCAAATAAAAATTGCCGCGACAATAGGAAACAGTTCAAGCACTGTAATGTCTTTGGTAAAGCCATTTTCATGCCACACGTCCGGCCATTTCGCGTTACACCAATGCCCCTTAAACCAAATACCAAACCCTATAGCACCCGCGCTATCTGTATGAAATTGCTCGTCATCATTAGACACCCAAAAAACGGTCGTGAAAGACTGAGACACCATTATGTCCACTGAAAAAACGCATCCACATTTTGAGATCAGATTTCATTTCCTTATTAACACGCACGTAATGATACATATGTTTTACGCCGCATGTGGCATTTATAAGGCGCCTACAAAATGACCTACCTATAGGAATTGCCCGACAACAGAAGTTCAAAGACCCTATAAGTGACTGTATGACCCTCAAACAAACCTTCTTTTGCGACAGAACGAACTCGATTTTTTGAACGACTTCCGTTATTTTATCGAGAGGTATCCGAACCTCCATTTTTATTGAATCTAGCTCTAAACCTAAGAAAATAATAATTTGAGTCGGGCCTGCTGTTTTCTCGTCCGCTAGCGGAACGCCCAAGTTGTCCATAATTGATTTGAATAACACCATCAACTCTTTACAAGACTTGTACGTTTTTTCGCCCCCTAAGAAATCGTCTAGATAATGTATTAGGTGGCCCGATTTCATTTTGGTTTTAACGCAAAACTCAAGGAAGGTTGAAAATTTTTCAAATAAACTCGGGGAAATACTACAAATACTACAGCCGAATGGAAGAGCCTTATCGAAGAAAATTTTATCCTCCACCATAAATCCCAATAGTTCGAAATCCTGTGGGTTAATTGGTAGCAAACGGAATGCATTTTTTATATCCGATTTAAACAAGTAACAATTTTTTCCCAGTTCCTGAATGATATGAATTGCTTGGTCGAATTCTGTGTATTTAACCGAACATAATTTCGGGTCAATGAAATCGTTGATCGATGACCCCTCTGGGTAAGAAAGATGATGTATCAGCCTAAACTCCCCGGGTGTTTTCTTTGGTACCACGCCGATCGGAGATATTTGAATGTTTTTCATCGGACTAACGGTAAACGGGCCAGCCGCACGACCGGCATCGATTTTTTTTTGTACTTTTTGTAGGACAATCTCGGGGAATTGTCTAGCCGACACCAAATTCTTTGAAAAGCGTGTCCCACGTGGACCAGTATAATTTAAACGAAAGCCGTGTGTAAAACCTCCTAATAGTATTAGTGCATCACGGAATTTGTAATCAGACAACCAGTGGTTTAAAGATTGGATATTAATAGGTGAAGGAGCTAATTACGTCGGATTATTCATAAGCGACGGTATGTTATTATTTACTATATGAAGCGCGTTGACCACGGGACTGGTTATATCCCCGCCCTCTGTATGGGCGGCGGCCTCGAAAGGGATTTCCAGTAAAACCTTGTTGGGTATTATGACCCGCATTATATGTTTGCGTTTGACCGTAAGTACCCTGTTGGTACCCGAAACGTGACGGACCTGACTGAGTACCTGTGTGACAGTTCATTATGTTATGCGTGCCGCCACAATTAATACATGCGTGGTTATATTTACAACTCGGCCAGCTACATGAGCCTTTATTAAAAGCTACACATATGTTCTGCGATTGACCATGCTTCCGCGACTCGACCCCAAATTGTTTATACCTATATGTATCTTGCATTGAAGGCAAACACCTAGACCACAAGCCTTGATTAATCACCGACCACGACGACGGTGTGGTAGCCTGACGAAGGCGAAACTGCTGGTCGTATATTTTCCAAAATTGTCCCCCCTGGCGGGACGCACATTCTCGTATAACATAAAAATAGTGCAACATTTCATGTATCTTTGAGGGGTGTGTCGACAAATAGATAGACATATAGACAATAAACGCGTCTGTCCAGCGTTCAATAGTTCCGATATCATCTTTACATACCGTGGGCCGGACGGCAATCGTACCGTCGGTATTTAATTTGAGCGTACTACCGGAATATAGCTCGGCCAGTTCCACCGCACCCTTTATGAGCAAAGAAAGATTGACGTACTCGCCTTTACAGATTTTTTGTTTTAGAGTAGGCGGTACATGTAACGTAATATCGTCTTGGGCGACACGTGTCGGCTCGTGACCTTCAAAAAGCATGTTTTCAACATTTTGTGTTTCATTAAACGTGAACATATTAGCACTGGGTTGCATTACAGGCGGCAAACATGTACCGTTATCTGGCAACGCCCCTATATCTAAATTTCCTAGAGGCAGGGTCTGAGCATTACCGGCGTTAGACAAAATACGGGTCTCCACGGGACTAGTATTAGTGATGCTACTGTTCAAACTAGCATTAACCTGGTCTTGTTCCGCATGAACCTGAGCCTCACAAATAATTTCATTAAAATCTATAACGTTATGATTTATACCTCTCGCTGGCTCCGTCCCGTCATCCAACGCCGGTCTAGCTCGCTTAGCACTGGCCCTAGTCCTCGGCCCCGTTGCTTCTGCACCGCGCCTTCTCTTTGCACCTTGTCCTCGACCCGGCATCATAAAGTATTGCTAGATAGCCAAAGTTTTAATTAATTTTCTTTAAAGTTCGTCGCTTGCTGCCGAACAAGCAAGTGAGCCGACGTGGCAATCATGTGAGTTCACGCTCAGTGAATATCGTATTCTCGCGAGAATTACCATGGAAACGATAGCGTCGCCGGGTAGCGATAAACGCACCATGTGTATATAATACCCGGAGATCCCGTGAAATTCCGCCGTAATAAATTAGATTAATGGATAGGTGAATTAATCTTTATTATTTTCATGACCAAGTTACCTCAAAAGTGTAGTCCGGAAATACGTTATGTTTATAAGTGTTGTAATCAAATAAACTGCAAAATGAACAAGTTTTCGTATATGTTGATATTCAAGGCTGTAGAGCAATACAACGTTAATGTTCTTAATGCGACAAGTAATTGAATTTTAGTATAATTTTGCCATCTCATACGCTACAGCATTCATAGGTTACAGTCCAATGGCATTGTCTGCTGTATCTCTCATAGCCACGGCATTTATTTTAAGAAAACAGGCGTCAGGCGTTAAGAACCCGGTTTTATGTGCCTTCAAACATTGTCCTACCTGTCATAAATGCAGTTAGCCATACAGTTAAGGGTATCGTCATTTTACAATCTGTTGTGTGACATTCCTACGAGAAACGCAATATACTAGATTTTCAATGTTCTAATATTAAGGACGACAGCACTTGTAGTTACTTGTATGTGCGAAACATAATTTGTATATACTGGAGTTGCCAGCCTAGAGGAAGGAAGTTAGCATTTAGGTGGTCTAGTGGACAAACGGCGTGAAATTGGTAGACATTTTCACTTACAAATGTAATACGTTTTCAACACACGTCTAAAAATGTATGAGAAAATCAGAGAGGGAAGGAAGAACTCCACCTAACCTGCCGAGCACGGATATCAGAAACACCACTACACAACTACCCTGAGCAATGCCCGCACACAAGCCAAAGAAACAATCAAGTATCCAAGTCCCCGCCGATAATATGCAAGATGACTCTCTTTCACAAAGAAATTATAGAATAGCGGTTATTGCATGGAACCGAATGAAAAGCAGCCAAGACTCAATCATGCTCCTCTAGCCCCGCTAGTTTAGAATGAGAAGGTCGTAAGTACCATATAAGGCTAATGCATTTTTACAATTTTCGTTATAATGCGCTTCTTATGAGCCTATTTTCTTGAAAATCAGAACTTGTCATGTTGACCAAACTAAAGTTGAAGAAAAAGCTTGTTTCACCATAAGAATACAGTGATTGACAGTTTTCCTTGTTTTCTCAAAATATTGATTTTGTAGTTACGACCTTCTCATCCTAAGCCTGAGAAATGAAATGCCCCTACATGTATCCAAATTATACATAATAATAACAATAATAATTACTGATTTAATTCGGTCTTAAGACATGTGATCCCTTGACAGAGCCATTTTGATCATCGGGAACTTCTAACATTAGTTACTAAGACTGGGCAACTTGGAATATTCGTGCGTCTTACTTTGTGGGAAAAATACGAACCAAACCTATTGACTATGTGAAAATCAGCGGACATTCAACTTTATTATTAGGTTCCAAATTAGATTGAAAGTGAGAAGTTTCCAAAAGTTGTGTGTAACCGAATATAATTGGCTTATTCATATGAACATCGTTTAAATCATCGCTCTATTGTTACACATATCATTCCTGGTTGTATTATGGTTGCATTTAAACTTTCTTGATTTACTTACGACAGTCACGTATCTGGCATCGACACGCATATTTGATTATAAGGCTATTAAAATAGACCGTGCCTATTTTGAACGCTAACATATGTTTAAATGTCACCTAGCTAAAGTATGTATATAGTTATCATATACACCATACATCGTTTTCTTGTAAGCTCTCAAGCTTGAACAAGTCTCAGATTTGAGATGCTCCAGGTGACTTGATCGAGTCCGGACGCCTACTGTGCATTTAATCCGTGGTTACCACGCATGTATAAACAGAGAAGTCCCGGACGTAATTGCTATCATAATGATTGTATCAGATGGGAAACAATATCCGACTTTCCCGTTCATTTAGAACAGTGTCACTTAGTTACATACTTATATACTTGTAAATAACTGTTTCAGTACGGACGACGGTCAGTTTCTAAATGTATAAATATATAGTACGGAAATAAGTATGGTGCTATACTCTTATTATTCCCAGTAGGATTATGGACACGTCTTGTAAGGCAGCCAAATAAGCAGATAAACATGTTCGGTTTGATTTTATCAACTTTAAATTGATATCCAATAAGTATCGATTAGTGTGTGTAGTAATTATATCCTTTTATATGGCGATCGTTCTGTTTAGTTTTTTTAACGCAGGGAAAGCAGCACTCTACTTAACCAGCAAAGAGCATAAACATAAACAACATACATGTACCACAAATACTCTGCACGATGCCCATATATAACCGAACGAGAAAATTAAATGCCGCTGTCCCAACTGTCAAGCAGAATAACCTAATGTTTGATACAAATATGTCAAAACGGTGACCTCAAGTGACCAGACATAACTTTGACTTAAACTAGTTACAGATTCCGGATGACTCCAAATGCATGTTCGTGGCAAAAAAACTGCGAAATCAAGTATGGTATTGCCATGACTTGACCAAGTTACATTGTACTGATTTCGGATGCATACAAATTTAACGATAAGGTTTGTGTTAAAATGGCATTTTGTTACTTGAGTTAATTCATGTATTGTGCTTTAGTCTACACCAAATCTCCGGCTCGTTCATCTCCATCGTGTGCAAGAGTTATTGATAAACTATCAAAGAAGACAGCACACGTAATTATATGTCTATTTAGGTTCCAGAATTGCTGTAGGTGATGACTTATGGTTTAAATACGACGTTTGTCATAAAAGTATATATGATATATGAGAAGAGTAATTTCTCAATTTTGCTTAAACATAGTTATGAGCTTACGAAATAATCTTACGCTTTGGGGGTCATAAGCCTAAAGACCTGTTTTAAAATTAAGGTACCTTCAAGATTGAATTTGTTTGCTACTATGAACTTAAAAATAAAGTATGAAAACCCATTGGTACATGCAGTATATCGACTGATAAACTATTCTTCGGAGTTCGTAGGCGTAGAAATCAACAAGGAGTGCCGTATGCCTGTGTAGTAAATGGCAAACGTCAGACCAACAAGCCAGAGCACATCAGACGATATATCCTACGTCTTTTGATTACTTGATTTTGATGCGAACTTGATTTAAGCGTGCAGTGATATATAAATACTGTTTCACTTTAGGAGCTTATGTTGCTGACCTAAAGTGTTTACCCGCTCGACGTCACAAACAACGTCACTTTCGCCGTATATCGGCTGGTATAGTATAATTTATAATGGCTTTGTTTGTTCTGAAACATTATCTATATTTAGGCAAATTAGCCTGTCATACAAGATTAAATGTTGGATGTTGTTTCATATATGAATACGATCATATGTATATTGGGATCATGCAAGAAGGTTTTCGCATTTGAAAACACGAGCCTATTGTCATTCTATAAAAAGTTGTTGTTTTTTCTGAGAAATGTATAAACTGTTATTGTTTTAATACTTCGGATATGCAAAACAGAATAAGTCATTAAATTTGGTCGTATGAAGTTGAGTAAACGATCCATGCTATTTCGCAGTGTTTTGCGACACGCATAGTTTAATTTGCATTTTAAAGCTCATTCTAAATCAAACGAGGCATTCAAATAAAGAAATCGTATTTTGTACAACACAGTAAAGAAGGTCATGTTCAATCATGACTTCCTCTCGATTGATTACTCTTCACATATACTTCACGAAAGTATCGTTTAATGTTGACATTATAATAAGTAGTAAATGGTGTCTTCAAAGGTGTCTGATATTTAGCGCTGTTCGTGTGTGTTTCTATACAGACAAGGAGTGTAGCCCATGCAACCGTCACAAGTGGTAACAATCTCAAACCGCTTATGCGACCGAGCAGTGTTTGGTTCATGTGTTAGAAAGTTTATGCTATTGCAGTCATATCCTCCCCATACGGACTAGTATTGCTTGACGTATTCGATTACAAACACATATTGTTTTACTTACTTGTGCATGTACATGTATGTACGAGAGGTGCCCCACCTATATTTGAACAGTGTTGGACATCCCAGTTTTTTCAACATGACATTGTATAGTCGAAAAGTCTTTACTCAATCGTATACATCAATGTGTCAATTAACGTATACACCCATTCGCTTTGTATTTGTTATTAAGTTAGAACTAAAAATGTACATTATTGTACGGGCATCTTTTTGAGTATTTTATGAATGAAAAATCCAACTAATGCTGTCAATATGTGTCAAGTGTAATCAAAGTTGCTTCTTCCTTAAGATTGCAATTATTTGGGTGCAGCACTGTTTGACTTTGGTCTGTACTATTCTGATGCAATAAACATGAAAAATCTGTTCTTGAGGTACCGAATGGTGTGATTGTGTTGGTGTATGGTGCTGGGCTTTGACCAAAACATCATGCTTTGGACATTGTCGCCAGGAAAGCCAGATGAGATACATTATGCCAAAAAACGTTTTGAACATTAATGACGTACTATTGGGCGCTGGTTTGTCCGTTTGTAGAATAGATATTAGCTCTATTTGATTAGTTATAATAAACAACAACACATGTAATGAAACAGGCTGCATACACATGTAGCTTAACGAATGTCAACTTGTTGGTGGGCTGTATATATGTCTCAACTAGCAGTCTGGTCGTGTACCGTAAATATCTTAATGGTATGTTTTGTCTAATCAAAGGTGACAAAGTTATTGATATAACCGTTCCGTTGTAGTATATATGGAGGTTTAAGACGAGTGTCCTCCTTCAATTTTTGTGTTGTTGTTGCGCTTTTGAACACCGATATTTTCGGAGTTTGGCATGTAATATTAGCGAAATTTCTGTTTTGATAGTTACAATGGATACCCATACCTTAGTTGGAAACCACATTTTAGTTATTTTGTTGGTCCCAGTCATCATACACCTAATGAGTACATTTATGAAACAAATAGTCACTTTTTGGCATTTTTTATATTTTGTGTTATTTCATTTATGAGCCCAACATGACAAAAACCACCCTTCTAGTGACGAGTACTACTGATTATCTTCTTGGCGATTCACCTTCAAAAAGCCAAAAGCAACATCATCTACAGAATTAACAATTTCAGTTGGAACCATATTGGAAATATCCAAAACAGTTATTGCATATGATGCCTGGCACATAACTTCTCACTGTGCAAAAGAGATTTTTCATTTATATCGTGTTATATTGAAGATATCGGACATCATGCACTGTTCAAATATAAGAGGGGCACCTCTTGTATTTCACTTTAATTAGTTATCTTCAATGACAGTCGAACATTATTCTTTCAAATGTCGAATGAAAATGAAGAAAATATTAATATAAGGGCGCCGGCATTTACTGTAATTACTAATTCGAAATTGAAAACCACTTTGTGAAATTATTACGGTCATTACATTAATATCCGTAATTTACAATAGAGGACCTAAATTCAAAATAAGTACCCTTACGTTAAATCTGTTGTTCAATGATTTATTAATTTTTCAACATTATAGTTTTAAAAATGACATTGTCATTTTCCATGGATTCACTTTCATACAAATATTCGACTTGACATAAGCAAGCGATGTCAAATATTTCGATGGCCATTAGTAAAGAAATTAAACCATATAGCAATATATAACATAACAACTGTATCTGTTCCACAAAGGAAATAATGAAACATACTCCTGGATCAACTTTTTTCTATAACGACATTGCATCAAAACCTATTCGATGTCACTCCACATTAGTCTGTGCTGTATAAGGTATATCAATAAACTATTCGATTCCCGTAATGGTTAACTTTCAGTGAACGGTGAAATCAGTTATAGATTTGGACAAGGATTGTAAATAAACGGCCCTCTGCTTTTTTACTAAAAGCAATATTTATATTTTGCTCATAATTGATAAAGTTTACCCCACCCACTACGGAAAACAACACATTGTCCACAAAAATACGAAAAAATACCAAATTAAGTGGAAACATTACAATCAATATGCACAATAGTATAAAAAATTATCAAGAAGATAAGAGAGTTAGTATTTGCTAATATCTTCATATTTTTCACCTCAGGGGTAGATTTACCCCACCCACTTTATGCACGTCTCAGAGCATAAAGGCACACAAAGTTGTGCATTTTAGACATTCATTTTCCTAATCATGTTATTATCTAAAGAATAAAACCATTTAGACATATCATTCGCACTGAAAAGTGTACTTAAATAGTTGACAGGACAAAAAGAAAAAAAATGCACTAAAAATCGCGATATTTTGACCATAAATGTGCCTGTATTTTTTCCAAAATGACAAAAATTCTTTCAAAAACAGTTTTAAACATAGGTTTGTTCCGTTTTTCAACCTAAAAGTACATTTTAAAACATATTTGTGAATAACTATACAATACGGGTCCGTATAATTGCACAGAATCATTTTCGCAGAAAAACGGCGGCCATCTTGGACGCCATCTTGGATGCAGAGCGGTTGTGAAAGAGAAAATTTGTAAGAAATAGATTTTCTTCATGTTCGGTCATATGACCAACTGTGGTGCAAGTTTAATCGATGGGCTCAAATTTTGAATAAATCGCCCTCAGCTCTTAGGCTATAGTGTTTTACTGCTTTTGAGCGCTGTTGGCAGAGCATTACAGAGTTTCTGTGCAGCAGCAGTGAATCATCGGTCACCGTAGGTCACAGTCCTCGTCCTTGGCACAACTGAAAGAGCAGACTCATTTTGAGACATTAGCTGTCTTTGTGGAGTGTATACTTCCAACATACTTCTGATGTAACAAGGCGATTTTCCATGTAGTGCTTTGAAACAAGAGTGAAAACCTTTTACTCTACCTTGTCCAGGTAGCCAGTGAAAATTCTTCTGCACAGGAGTGATATGTTCGTAACGCGGTGTCCGTGTGATGAGGCGGGCAGCTGTATTTTGAATAATTTGAAGTTTATTCAGAATGATTTTCGGGATGCCACATAGTAATAAATTGCAGTAATCCATTCTCGATGTTACTTAAGAATTGATCAGGGATTTTGTTGCATCAACAGTCAAGTATTGTCTGATTTGACCTATTTGTCGGATCTGCGTGAAACACGAGATTGAGTTTACATGTTTGTCCATGTCCAAATGCGAATCCTACTTGGCCCCGAGGTTTCTCACCACCGACGTAGGTCTGGCAACAGCTCACTAACATTTACCTTGAGATTGTCGCCTGAACTTGCATTCCTTTTCGGTACAAACAGGGTTACCTCTGTTTTTTCGGCGTTAAATTTCAGCAATTTTTCTTTTATCTAGTGCAATATATCCTTCAACCAAGCTTCAAATCGTTGCTGTGTTTCATCTCGCCAGACACAATCTTTTGGTTTGAATGCCATATACAGTTGGGAATCATTGGCATAGAAATGATGTTTCAATTGATGTTTTCTACAGATTGCACCTACTGGTTGTGTGTATGTAGTTCTTCGGACCAAGCACAGAACCCTGTGGTACACTATAGCTCATTTGAACAGGTTTTGACAGTTCTACATCTATACGGAGAGTCTGGTAACATTCACACAAATATGATTTCATCCACTCTAATTGCTTGCCTGTTATACCAAAACGATTGTCAAGTCGGCGTAATAGAGTATTGTGATCAATGGTGTCAAAAGCTTCTGATAAATCCAGCATTACCAGGACCGTAGCTTTATTCTGATCAAGAGAGCTTATGTCTAAACCAATGTGTACGTTCTCAAGCAACTGCATTCTGCTTAAAGGGTGGATAACTCTTTACGCCTACATGCTTACTCAGGCCAGATCATCAAATGTTTTCATATGCGTTCTCATATTTGTCGGCATTTAAAATAAGATGATATCTTAGACATATAATTTGTTTTCAAATGACTTATTAATTACTCGTAATAAGTAAGATAGAATACAATTACAACCTGCATGCTACTAGAAGAAACAATAATGCTGTACCTTTAACGCTTTTTAGAGTTTCGCTATTGTATACGCTATCGCATTCTTGGGTTACAGTTCAATGGCATCGTCAGCTGAAACTTTCATAGCTGCGGCATTTATTTTACGAATACATGTGTTAATAAACCGATTTACGTGTTCAAACATTATCCTACCTGTCATACATGCACTTAGGCATGCATTAAAGGATATCACCTTTAAACGATAGGCTGTGGGACATTCATACGAGAAACGTAGTATACTAGATTCTCAATGTTCTAATGGTAAAAATAATCCTGGTAGTAAGTTGTATGTGCGAAATATAATTTGTAATACAACGGCGTAAATACTGCAGTTGCAAGCATAGAGGACTGAAATTTGCATTCATGTGAAATAGTGGGCGAGCGGTGTGAAATTTGAAGATATTTTCACTTTAAACTTCTTCAACATACGTCTAATTGACCCCTGTCCAACATGTTTATCCCACTTATATATAATAATCATAATGACTGACTTAATATAATTTTAAAAACATGTGACCCTTGACAGAGCTATATTTATCATCAGCATCTACTAACATTATTTTCTAAAACTGGTCAACCTGGGATATTGTTGTATCTTACTTTGTGCCAAAAATAGGAACCAATCGAATTTTGTCCAATTGACTACGTGAAATCCAGCGGACAATAAACTTTATTATAAGTTTTCAAATCAGACGGAAAGAGAGAAGTTACCGAACTCTGTCATTGACAGGTCAATACCAAATGTGATTGGCTAATTCATATGACAATCGTTTAAATCATCGCTCTATTGTTACACATATCATTCCTGGTTGTATTGGTTTCATTTAAGCTTTTTGATTCACTTACAACAGTCACGTATCTTGCATCGATAAACACATTTGATTAAAATGGTATGATAATAGATCCTGCCTTTTTGTATGCTAAACCATTTTTAAATGCCACCTAGCAAAAATATGTAATGACTGCATATAATACACTATTCAGCGTTTTCTTGTAAGGTATCAAGCTTATCAAATCTCACATTTGAGATTTTCCAGAAGACTTGGGTCAAGACGCCAAGTGTGCATTTATTCCGAGGTAACCATGCATGAATAAAAGGAGAAGTCCCGAGTGCTATCATAATGATTTTATCAGATGCGAAACAATATCCGACTTTCTCGTTCATTAAAAATATTTATTTAAATACTTATTTACTTGCAAATTACTACTTTAGTACGGACGATGGTCAGTTTCTTAGAAGATAAATATATAGTACTGAAATAAGTATGGTAATATACTCTTATATTCCCGGTATGATAATGGACTCATTTTGTAAGGCAACGGAAAACGCAGATAAACATGTTGTGTTTCATTTTGTCAGCTTTAAATTGATATCTAGTAAGTATTGATTAGTGTATTTAGTAATGATATACTTTTATATGGCGATCCTTCTGTTTAGTTTATTTTCGAAGGGTAAGCAGTACTCGACTCTACCAGCAAAGAGCATAAACATAAAAACATACATGTACCACAAATACACGGCACGATGCCCATACATAACCGAACGAGAAAATTAAATGCCACAGTCCCAACTGGCAAAAAGCCGAATCACCTAATGTTTGATAACAATTTGTCAAATCGTTGAGATCAAGTGACCAGACATTACTGTGACTTGACCTAGTTGCAGTTTCCATATGACCCCAAATGCATGTAGTTTGCAAAAAAACTGCAAATCTAAACATGGCATTGTAATGACTTGACCCAGTTACTGATATCGGATGCATACAATAGTATACGACAGGGTTAAAGTTGAAATGGCATTTTGTTACTCGTGTTACATGCATGTATTGTGCTTCAGTCCACACGAAGGCTCCGGTTCGTTCGTCTCCCCTGTGTGCAAACATTATTGATAAATCAACAAAAAAGACAGCTTACGTAATTATCTATATAGTCTATTGAGTTGTAGGTTTCAGAATTACTGTAGGCGATGACTTATGGTTTAAATACGACGTTTGTCATAAAAGTATTCAATCAGGAAATTATATATTAAAATAGTAATTTCTCAATTTTGCTTCAACATAGTTATGAGCTTACGCAATAATCTTACGCTTTGGGAATCATGAGCCTAAAGACCTGTTTTAAAATTATTGATTTTAGGTAGTATATCGGCTGATAAACAATGTTTTGGAGTTCAAAGGCGTAGAAATTAACCAGGAATGCCGTATACCAGAGTAGTTTATGGCAAACGTCAGACCAACAAATCAGAGCATAACATCCGATATATCCTACAGCTTTTGAATATTTGATTTTGGTGCGAACATGATTTAAGCGCGCAGTGATATATAAATACAGTTTCACTTTAGGAACTTAAGTTGCTGATCTAAAGTGTTTACCTCGACGTCACAAACGACGTCACTTTCGTCGTATATCGGTGTTTATAATATAATTCATAATGGCTTTATTTGTTCTGAAATTTTATTTAGGCAAATTAGCATGTCATATAAGATTAAATGTTGATTTTTTTTCATATATGAATACGATTATATGTATATCGTGATCATTTAAGAAGGCTTTCGCATTTCAACACACGGGTGTTGTCTATTGTCATTCTATAAATATTTGTTATTTCTGAGAAATGTTCAGGTATATATTGTAATTGTTTGAATACTTTGAATATGCTAAACAGAATAAGTCTTTGAGGTTGGCCGTATAAAGTTGAGTAAACGATTCATGCTATTGTACAGTGTTTTGCGACACACTAACACTTTATTTTGCATTTAGAGCTCATTTTAAATCAAACGAGGCATTGAAATAAAGAAATCTCACAATAAAAAAGGTCATGTTATATCAAGACTTCCTCTTGATTGATCACTCTTCATATGTACTTGACCAAAGTATCGTTTAATGTTGACATTGGAATTAGTAGTAAATGATGTCTTGAACGGTGTCGGATATTGAGCGCTGTTCGTGTGTGTTTCTAGACAGACAAAGATTGTAGCCTACGCAACCGTCACAAGTGGTAGCAATCTCAAACCGCTTATGCGACAGAGCAGTATTTGGTTCCTGGGTTAGAAAGTTTGTGCTATTGCAGTCATATTCTTCCCATACGGACTAGTATTGCTTGACGTAATTGATTGCAAACACATATCGTTTTACTTACTTTTACATGTACATGTATGTACTGGTATTTCACTTAAATTATTTGTCTTCAATGACAGTAGCGCATTATTCTTTCAAATGTCGGATAAAAATATTTACTGTAAATACTAATTCGAAATTTAAAACCACTTTGTGAAATTATTACGGTCATTACATTAATAACCGTAATTTACAATACAGCATCTAAATTCAAAATAATTACCCTTACGTTAAACCTGCTGTTCAATGAATTATTAATTTTTAAACATTATAGTTCCAAGTTTGGCTGTCTTTGTCATTTTCCATGGATTCACTTTCATCCAAATACTCGACTTAACATAAGCAAGCGATGTCAAATTTTTCGATGGCCATTAGTGAAGAAAATAAACCATATAACCATATATCACATAACAACTGTATCTGTTCCACAAAGGTAAAAATGAAACATATTCCTGGTTCAACTTTTTTCTATAACGGCATTGCATCAAAACCTATTCGACGTCACTCCGCATTAGTCTATGCTTTTGTATAAGGTATATAACTAAATAATTCGATTCCCGTAATGGTTAACTTTCAGTGAACGGTGAAGTCAGTTAGATTGGTTGTGTAATTTTCACAGTAATGACCACACCGCTGATTGACGGAAAACGTTCACATCGTCAGGCGCACCAATATTAATCCACAGAAATATATGAATTGATATAATTGATTTCACTTGCCCATTTTATATTGCAATTTGTGCATTTTATTCACGACAATTGCCACTAAGCAGTACAACAAGTGTAGAATTACCGCACAAATTTCTAACTGTAAACATACACTTGGAAATTTACAAGCAATGCTAGCAGAAGAACCAGCTATATTCAAGTGCATACTGTATAATCTTACTTGATGTCTACCGTATTACAATTGGATGTCGTACAAAATAGAAACAACTAAATACCAGTGTCATGGACCAGACAAAATTTAACGAGAACGCAATAATATGTCATTACAACTGAACAACATCCTAAAATGTATTGAACAACATTATCGCTCAATAACACCAAATGCGTATAACCTAACTTTTGAATGTCTGGACCGAACATGATATGAAGTGCAAAAACATGATATCTACGAAGTATTATAACTATTTGGATTAATGTAATAATAAAACATCTATACATAAACAGCATATTATTACTCGCCTACTGTATACAAATGAATGCACATAACCGAATTTCATAGACAGCAATATGAATTAATAAGTGCTATTCCTCAGAAATAGCATCATTTATTGAAGAGAATCTTTAAATAGAATTTATGGGTGTCTAGCCTAAAAGCGAGTGTTTTTCACAGCGTGTTATTTGCACAGCACAACAACGTTCCAACTTTCATCCTTGCAGGTTTGGAAATTAAAATTTATATTTTTATTTCGTGAAATTTTAGCTCGTTGCTTCGGTAAGATTTATATAATTATCGCATAGTGATGCATAGTATATAGTTAATATTGTGAAGGTTTATTGAGCTCGGATGAATGGCTATTTCCATGATTTTTGCGGATTCGTTGTGGTGAATTAGTGATCGGTGGAAAAACCGTGGTTGTCCGTTTTAATCATTCCATTTCTTATATATCGCAGATAGGGTTATAAAGTATTTGCAAAACTTAATTCTATTTTAATCAAGTCTTTCGTAATTCGTACAATAAGAAAAGTAGGCCACAGTTTCGTGGCGGTTTAAGCTAAATTTAAGCATATTGTTAATCCATCGTTTTTATATTTTCACGAGATCTGTACCAGATTAATCCAAAGTCATGGTGAAGACTAGAGGAAAAAAGAGGAAGGCCGATGATCAAGTGATTCCAGTTCAACCTGCACGTCACGTGGTTGATGTTCCACATGTAGTTTGTCCGACCAATCCACCAGCGGAGATGCCGCCATGTGTTCCACATCAGGATCATGAGCAGGATTATGGTGAGGACCCAGTGGCTATTCCCACTATAAATATCTCTCTAGGTTCGCACGTTTCCCCAGCAATCCAATCAAAGATATGCTTGGGGCATTATATTGATCTAGGCAGTTTGCTGGAGGTAGATCCTAATCAGGATTTAGATATCCAAGCAAAATGTTTAGGGCTGAGTAGTTATGGCCAGCTAGTGGTATCGCCCATAAGGGAGCTCAAAAAAATCTACACAATAGCGAAATGGACCGATGCATTTTTAATATTCATGACCATATATATTGATAATCATCCTGGTAAAACCAAGGAGCTAATTAAATATCTGCATGACATTCGCCTGGGGGCAGAGCGTCACTCGGCGGGATGGCTGCAGTACGACCAACAGTTTCGTCTGCGCAAAGCCAGCAACCCATCTATGTCGTGGGGCCAGATCGATTGTGAGTTGTGGCTTACATACATGAACCCCCAGGCAGGGCAAGGAGGCGATTAAATAACTTTGCTGCTAACGCTGTCATTAGCCTGGGTGGATGCTATCTGGCACATACTGATTTTAAATCTTCCAATAGTGAACTCCTTAGTTCAGACGGGGTCCATTCATCAGATAAAGGCAATTCTATATTCATTAACAATATCGCTTGTGGTTTGAATAATTTCTTGTGTAATGGCGTGAAAGTTCATAGGTAATAGTTATTCAATATTGTTGGCGGCTGGTTTATATGACGGGCTCTTAGGATTATCCTGGCGCTGACGCAAACATTTGTTTGGCAGTAACAGCCTAGGCGTTTTGTTTGGCTGTTATATGGCGGGCAGCGCTAGGATACATGATTTCGCGATCCTGAATACATGTTTAACAAGTGTTATTTGGGTCTGGTTGCTGTTTCCCAGGACCAGCTCATATCACACTATTCCTTTATTCAACTTCAAGTTGAAGTTGCATTTAGTTATTTGCAGTTAGTTAGGGCTTGCCAACATCATAGTTTTGAGGCAGCCCGTGCTATTGTCACATCTGGGACTGGTTGCTGTTACCCAGGTCCATCCCATATCATACTCACAGTATGTGCAATTATCTATGTTCAATTGCCAGTTAGCAATTGCCAGTTAGTTAATTTTAAAATTGCTTTACATCGAGCCACGTCATATATCATGCCAACATTAAACAAACATCAAATCTAGTTATTTTGTCAGTTATTTCTTAAGTACAAACAACGACCAAGTTGGTCCAATAGGTAATTTCCTTGACTTGGGGATGTACCCAGAGCAGGGATTTGTACCTCATAAATAGGCGAATTCAAGGCGCATCAGTTGCAATTTTACGCGCCTTCAATGAGCTGCATACTTGGTGTAAAAAGATTATTCTAAAATAATGCCTTGTTGCGGATAACAATTATCAATGTTGCGTCAGTATATTACATATAATTGGGTTTGTTCTTGTGTCAAAAAATTAAGCCATACGTATATCTGATTTGTATAAAAACTTATAGTCAACTAATGCTGTTTGAATGTACTATGTTAACGAACACTTCAAAGAAGCGTTTTAACAGACACAGGGATATGTCATAGGTAGCGTTAGCAGTGCCACGAAGTGTAATGCGACAAGATAGTTGCTATGCAACGTATACGAAATACTAATATTTACGATACACAGTGGCAATATGATACCGTTTACCTTCTGATCAATATCAATTGTTTCTCTTTATTGCAGTATTTGGGGAAAAAGGCACTTTATACGTATGTTATTGAGATGTTAAGTTGTGAAAATTCAAATAACGTCTCAAAATAACAGTGGCAAACACGCACTTAATAAAAAAAGTATTGGTAAGAATTACTTCAAATCAAAACCAAATACTAAAATATGTGTTAAAAATAACAGAACAAGTGATGTTTCGGGTAGAATTAGGTGCGTTTTACTTGACTAAATACGAATACTAACAAATAACAATCTGTAAATATAACATTTAAAACTAATTAAAACTACCCAATATTTGACATAATTCGTATCATCATTTAAACGGGTGCTCTTACGTACCCAATCATGGGTCACAGTTCAGTTACACCTTTACAGGGAATTAGCATTGACGTGGTGATTCCTTCATGTTATCTGCGTTTCTGTAAATTATGTTTCTACCATGTGCAATATTGATCATATCCTGCAATGTTGAAACCCTTAATTTTGCATGGGGATAGACATTTGTCCACTCTAATTAAATCTACGTTTACGTCAACTTGCGTGCTTAGTAACGTACTTTTAATCAGTGTGTATTAACTTCAAATTGACAACCTTATTGGACTAAATAGTATTAAAGTCTTCCTTTTCGAAAACTTTAATGCAATTGTGCCTCAACATCAGATGAAGTTGACTTAATTTGATTGATTTTCCCGCTCGCTGACAGCTATGTGATCCCATGACAGAACTATCTTCCTTGTCAACATTCCCAAACATTCCTTTCTAAGATTTGTCAAAGTGGGATGGTCTTGAGCATTTTTGGGCAAATAATTGGAAATAATCAGATGTTGCATTGTTGTGTTGACTACGCGATCAAGGGAGAATAATCCAATCAAATCAGAATGAAAGCCGTTCAGGTTTGACAAGTCGAAACGTACTGCGTGTTGCTTGTTGATAAGAAAACGGTTTAATTGATCTCCCTTATGCGACATGCATCATTCCTGTTAGTGTCATTATAACCTTGTTGAAAATTAAACTAGGTAAAGTAAAAGTGCCATTCTTAAATGTTATGCCGTATTTCTCCACGATTGTACATTATTTGAGGTGGCATTTGTTATAATGATAGTACAATGAAGAAGAACATAACATAGTGTATGAGTTTCGTTTAATGCTAGAAGACTAGTGTTAATTGGCACATACTATTGTTTATGTTGATGTTCGTACCTAATGTGTTTACACGTTAGGCTTCACTTGCCATAAAATTAAACTGGTTTTAAAAGAACTACAGTACTAATGTAAGTGACTCTGAAGGCGACGGAATTCCGTATATAGACGAGTTTTATAATTGCTTTGAAGGTTTAGTACCGTAAGCAAGATCATATTGAAGTTGAACATCTATAATTGTATGGTTTTATGCAATTGACCGGAGACTGGGGCCATTTCAATCAGTATCTTTGAATTATAGATTGTAGGTAAGCGTCGCGCCTCGTTATAGTGAATTCTTTGCGACAAGGTTTATATTTACAATGATAATATGATCATAATATACCGTAGGGATAATATCGAAACTTCGTACATTTCAAATAGATATAAGGATACTGCGGGACCTTGTCATTGTATCACAGTTTCTCACAAAAGGACATATTGTTTATTAACCAGTAGGAAATGTTAGACACACATTTGCTCACGTTTTATACGGAACTGTAATGCCGTTAGTATAATAATGATTTTGTTTTCAAATATCTGCGTGCATAATAAGCGAAGTAGGTTAAATTACATTTGTAAAATTTTGAAACCACTATATTGCTATATGATGACGAGTTTGCAATCCTGTAAGGTGTGGTCATTATTTGAAATTATGAGACAAATAATATCTCTCCGGTACAATAATGTATTATAAAAGCCACACGACGTTTGGAAATAAACCGACAAACGCTTATAACCCGTTCGGATTTCGATAATTGACATTCAGTCTTTACCATATCAAGAGGGGTTAATTTCGTGTTATAAAACATCACTTGGAACTACTGTTTATATAGTTTGGCAATTCAGCGTTTTGTCTCTAAGCGATCTCTCTTTGAATACTATTTAACGTGCTTATCCACATTATACAAATCTAGGGGTACCAGTATTGACATTTTCCTATCTAACTAATTACGAGTAATTAATAAGTCATTTTATAACAAATTATATGTCTGAGATCTCATCTTATTTTAAACGCGAGAACGTACAAATTGGTTGAGACATTGCATTAACAATAAAGAGAGACATACGCAATACAGGTGTTTACGGGATAATCAACAAAAAATAGTGTTATTTTCAGAAAAAATTGTTTATCAATATTCATTTTTTCAATAGTTTACGTTTTCCATTTATTGAAACAGTTTCATCTTTGTTCGTCGGACAACATTTACATACTCATTTCATACATAAATTTTGCCACTAAGTATTCATTCCTTGCAAAGATCAAAAGTCCAGTGTTCCTACATTACAGGATATCGCCATTCAACAATATGCTGGGGAAGCACTGGTAGTTAGTTGTATGTGCGAAACATAATTTGTAATAAAATGGCGTAAATACTGATGTTGCAAGCATAGAGGACTGAAGTTATTACTCATGTGAAATAGTGGATGAGCGACGTGAAAATGGAAGAAATGGTCACTTTATACTTTTTCAATATACGTCTAAATGACCCATGTTCAATATTTGTATCCCAATTATATTTAATAAGCATAATGACTGACTTAATAGAATTTTAAAAACATGTGATCCCTTTACAGTGCGACATTTATCATTAACATCTACTAACATTATTTTCTAATACTGGTCAACCTGGGATATTGTTGTATCTAACTTTGTGCCAACAATAGGAACCAATCGAATTTTGCTATGTCCAATTGACTACGTGAAATCCAGCGAACAGTAAACCTTAGTATACGTTTTCAAATCAGATGGAAAGAGAGAAGTTACCAAACTCTGTCATTGACAGGTCCATACCGAATGTAATTCGTTAATTCATATAACGATCGTTTACATCATCGCTATATTGTTACACATATTATTCTTGGTTGTATTATGGTTGCATTAAAACTTTCTTGATTTAATTACGCCTGTTTTCTTGTAAGGAATCAAGCTCGACCAAGTCTCACATTTAAGATGCTCCATAAGACTTGTGCATTTAATCCCAGGTTACATGCATGAATAGAAGGAGAAGACACGATTGTGCCTGTTATCATAATGATTTTATCATATAGGAAACAATATCTGACATTCTCGTTCATTTAGGACACTTATTTACATACTTAATAACTTGTAAATCATTGCTTTAGTGCGGACAATGTTCAGTTTCTTAGAGGATAAATATATGGTACGGAAATAATAAGGGTACTATACTCTTCTTATACCCGGTGTGATAATGGACTCATTTTGTAAGGCAACGGAAAACGCAGATAAACATGTTGTGTTTCATTATGTCAGCTTTAAATTGATATCTAGTAAGTATCGATTAGTGTATGTAGTAATAATATCCTTTTATATGGCGATCCTTCTGTTCAGTGTATTTTCGCAGGGAAAGCAGTACTCGACTCTACCAGCAGAGAGCATAAACATAAAAACATGCATGTACCACAAATACACGACACGATACACATACATAACCGAACGAGAAAATTAAATGCCACAGTCCCAACTGGCAAAAAGCCGAATCACCTAATGTTTGATAACAATTTGTCAAAACGGTGAGATCAAGTGACCAGACATTACTTTGACTTGACCTAGTTGCAGTTTCCGTATGACTCCAAATGCATGTACATGTAGTTTGCAAAAAAACTGCGAAATCAAACATGGCATTGTAATGACTTGTCCCAGTTACTGATATCGGATGCATACAATAGTATACGACAGGTTTAAAGTTAAAATGGCATTTTGTTACTCGTGTTAATGCATGTATTGTGCTCCAGTCCATACGAAGGCTCCGGTTCGTTCATCTCCCCTGTGTGCAAGCATTATTGATAAATCAACAAAAAAGACAGCTTACGTAATTATCTATATATATATATATAGTCTATTGAGTTGTAGGTTTCAGAATTACTGTAGGCGATGACTTATGGTTTAAATACGACGTTTGTCATAAAAGTATTCAATCAGGAAATGATATATTAAAATATTAATTTCTCAATTTTGCTTCAACATAGTTATGAGCTTACGCAATAATCTTACGCTTTGGGAATCATGAGCCTAAAGACCTGTTTTAACATTATTGATTTTAGGTAGTACATCGGCTGATAAACAATGTTTTGGAGTTCAAAGGCGTAGAAATTAACCAGGAATGCCGTATACCAGGGTAGTTTATGGCAAACGTCAGACCAACAAATCAGAGCATAACATCCGATATACTAAAGTATCCTACAACTTTTGAATATTTGATTTTGGTGCGAACATGATTTAAGCGCGCAGTGATATATAAATACAGTTTCACTTTAGGAACTTAAGTTGCTGACCTCGACGTCACTTTCGTCGTATATCGGCGGTTATAATATAATTCATAATGGCTTTATTTGTTCTGAAATTTTATCTTTATTTAGGCAAATTAGCATGTCATATAAGATTAAATGTTGAATGTTGTTTCATATATGAATACGATTATATGTATATTGTGATCATTGATAACCGTAAATTACAATAGAACACATCAATTCAAAAAATTACCCTTACGTTAAACTTGCTGTCCCATGAATTATTTCTTTTTCAACGTTATAAAAGTTCCAAGTATGACGGTCATTGTCATTTTCCATGGGTTCAAGTTCATCCAAATACTCGACTTGAAGTAAGCAAGCGTGGTCACATGTTTCGATGGTCATTAGCCCAGTGAATTGGATATAGAGTCGATACATGTAGCTATGAATATTTTAATGTTTTTTTTTATCTTCGACAATGCTTATCCAGTGTATTAATCTGTGTTTGTTGGTTTATTTCAGGAACTATCAAACCGTTCGATATGTGGGTGACCCGTATGAATTCAAGAAAATTACAGTTGCATAGCCCTACCTGGCGAAAAATATTGCTAATCTGGAGTGTAAAACTAAACTTTGTATCAATAATAGCTATTAAATGCACAATTATGTTCTTTTCAATGATATATATGTCAATTTAAGACGGAATGACAAATTGTAAAATAGTCCGCCATTTGTGGGCGGAGCCAAAAAGTGTTCTCAGGCTATTGACTTGAGAACACATACTTTTTATGCCATGTGTTTTCAGGCAGTTACCATGGTAATTGCATGATAAAATATATAACAACATACTTATAGAAACCCATATATGTTCTGAACCTAACCTACTGGCTGGGTATGAATACAACAACGCATGTATAATCATGTGAAGCATATACACAAACGAAACCAATACATCAAATGATGTTGTTTCCAGCCTGTGGGTACATGTGATGATAGTTGAAATACAACATCTACACACTAATGCAATGTAGTTCCGTTACAAAATGTCAAACAATTACTCTATATCAGCTGAACAATACATAAAAAATATTGTTTTACTATTTTGCAGTACGTGCCTCTTTTAAAGCATTGGGCGCACTGTTTTAAACATAACAAAGTAGTAATATAATATGAACAAATGAAGTAACTAATACCAATACTGATGGATCTTTATAAAAAGTGTATGTTGAAACTTTGAAAAGAACTACTGATACACAAACTGCATCAAGTCATGTTTAGCAAAATATCAATCGCACCTAAACGGATGTTGACAAGTAAAGTGGATAGTTCGGGTTTTAATATTCCCTCCAACTTACGTATACAGGCAAGGGTCATATTAAGATTACATTTGGTACATACATGTATAACTAGGGAAGACCTGAATGTTATCTTAAATGTTACTGTAAACCTAGAAATTATTTCGCGCGATTTAAGTTCGCGGTGTTCGCGGTTATTATAAATCCGCGAAAGTAAATAGCCGCGAATATGTCCAGGACAAGAAAAACGCGAAAGTTTCTCGTTTTTGAAGGAAACTCATCATTTTGGTACGACGTTTATAAGATTGTATTATAAGTGCTATTTTGTCAAAATATATAATGTTACGTGTATGTACTTTGTCTAAATAAAGCATTTTATGATCAAGGTACAAAAATGAAAACACTTTGAAAAAAATCTTGAAAACGTGTTTGACAATACACTCAATATATGAACATGCGTGTAAATAGCGCTGTTTATTACCGGGTATACAAAAGAATTCAAAATTACTGATAGTGTCAATAAAACAGTGAAAACATTACCAGCGTATTTTGCATTTTGTGTAAACAACACAATAGGTAACTATCTACATCAAAAAGAGTTTGAAAGGGTTTAACGAAGGTGAGAACTATAATTTAGAAGCAATTATATACGAACCGAGCAATGTATGTGACAGGTTATAATATCAATAATTTTGTCACTATGCGACTTAGTGTTCGCGGAGTTAGCGGGAGACTTAAAAACGCGAAAGTTTGTAGCCGCGAATATGCCGACGATCGGCAAAACGCGAAAGTTAGTAGCCGCGAAAGTTTCTAGGTTTACAGTATCTCTTGTTCTGTTCTAAAACACCTACTCTAAAACGTTCAATATTTGCCATTTCCTCCTGTATTGAAATCCATAATTTGACAGAACGATAGAAAATGACAAATCAAATAAATTTATTACGCCGTGTGATTGGTTATAACCTTAACCGATGTTCTACAAATGAGACATCTTATTGGCACTTATTGGACTGAAACGTCTTCTTTTTCTAAAACTTTAACGCAATTTTGTCTCTACTTCTGCTCCAGTTGACCCCGTTGGATTTATTTTTTTCAGCTTGCTGATAGCTTAGTGATCACATTACAAAACTAGTATGTAAATTAAAATGGTCTTCAATTAAAAAAAAACAATCTTTACTCAATTTTGTCTGTAACCTCAGATAATGTTGACGTCGATAAATATATTTTTCCATAATCTATTCGGTGTTACTCCGCATTAGTCTGTGATTTTGTATAAGGTATATCACTAAACTATTCGATTCCCGTAATGGTTAGCTTTCAGTGAACGGTGAAATCAGTTAGATTGGTTGTGTAATTTTCACAGAAATGACCACACCGCTGATTGACGGGAAAAACGTGCACATAGTCAGGCCCACTAATATTAATCCACAGAAATATATGAATTGATATTATTGATTTCATTTGCCCATTTTATATTGCATTTTGTGCATCTTATTTACAACCTTTGCAACTTAGCCACATTGCGTAACTTTCTAACCAACAGAAGAACCAGCCATATTCTAATTGTACACTATATAATGCCGTATGACATACAATATAGAAACAACTAAATACCATTTTCATGGACCAGATAACATTTAACGAGAACGCAATGATATGTCATTGCAACTGAACAACATCCTAAAATATATTGAATACTGTTAGGGCTCAATAACACCAAATGTATATAATCTTACTTTTGAATGTCTGGACCGAACATGAATTGAAGTGCACAAATATGTATAACTAAACAGCATATTATTACTAGCCTATTGTATAAAAATAATGCACATAACCGAATTTCGTTGCCAGCAGTATGGAGTTAATGCCTTGTGGCGGATAATACTTATCAATGTTGCGTCAGTGTATTACATATTATCGGGCTTGTTACAAATTAAGTCATAAACACTTAGTGTCAACTATTGCTGTTTGAGTGTACTAAGTTCACGAACAATTCAAAGAGGCGAACACAGGAATATGTCAAAGGTAGCATAAGCAGTGTCACTAAGTGTGATGCGACAATATAGTTGCTATGCAACGTATACTAAATGCTAATACTTACGAAACACACTGGCAATACGATACCGTTTACCATCTGATCGATATCAATTGTTTCGCTTTATTACAGTATTTAGGAACAAAAAGGCACTTAATACGTATGTTATTGAGATGTAAAATTGCGAAGAAGCAAATAATGTTCTCAAAATAACAGTGACAAACACGCACTTATGTCAATAAAATACGTATTTGTAAGAATTACTTCAAACCAAAATCAAATAGTAGAATATGTGTTAAAATAAAATGAGTGAGTAAGTAAGTAAGTAAGTAAGTAAGTAACGACTTTATTTATAGTAGATAACATATTTGGTAATATACCAATTTTCAATATGGTCTACATAAAGAACATATATACATTAATTACATGATAATATACAAACATATTCGAGTGAGAATTACTCGATTAAATACGAATACTAACAAATTACAATATGTAATATTTAAAACTACCCAATATTTGACATAATTAGTATCATCATTTAAACGGGTGCTCTTACGTTCCCAATCATGGGTCACAGTTCAGTTACACCTTTACAGGGAAATCGTATTGACGTGGTGATTCCTGCATGTTATCTCCGTGTCTGTGCAACATTGATCATATCCTCCAATGTTGAAACCCTTAATTTTGCATGGGGATAGACCTTTGACAAACCTAATTAAATCTACGTTTACTTCAAGTTGCGTGCTTGGTAACATACTTTTAATCAGATTGTATTAATATAACTTCGAATTGACATTTATTGGACTAAATAGTATTAAAGTCTTCCTTTTCGAAACCTTTAATACAATTGTCTCTCAACATCAGACCAAGTTGACTTCATTTGATTGGTTTTCCCGCTCGCTGGCAGCTATGTGATCCCATGACAGAACTATCTTCCTTGTCAACATTTCTAAACCTTCCTTTCTAAAATTGGTCTAAGTGAGTTGTTCTTGAGTTCTTTTGGAGCGAATAATAGGAAATAATCAGATGTTGCATTGCTGTGTTGACTACGCGATCAAGGGAGAACAATCTATTCAAATCAGATTGAAAACCGTTCACTTTTGACAAGTCGAGACGTACTGTGTGTTGCTTGTTCATTAGAAAACAGTTTAATTGATCTCCCTTATGCTGCATGCATCATTACTGTAACTGTCATTGTAACATTGTTGAAGATTAAACTAGGTAAAGTAATAGTTCCATTCTTAAATGTAATGCCACAGTTTCTCCACTATTATACATTATTTGAAGTGGCATTTGTTACCATGCTAGTTCAATGCAGAAGAAGAAGGCTCGTGTTTATTGGCACATACTATAATAATTGTTTACGTTGATGTTCGTACTTAATGGGTTTACACGTAAGGTTTCACTTGCCAGAAAATTGAACTGGTTATAAAAGAACTACAGTACTAATGTAAGCATTCTCGTTCAACCAGCGTGTTTTTCATCCGTAATACACTCTGGTCTATAACTAACCAATCCCAGCGTGATGAACGAACGTCTCAACCAATCAAATCCATTTCGTTTATTTCCTTATATGACAATTGATTAAATTCCGTCACGGGTATTTTCCAAAGATCCCTCGTCAATCGTCCTATCAAAATCGACGTTACATACAGAATATAAACCGACAGTGTCTGAAGTTTATTAAATCGACGTATGAAAACAATGTTGTGATATTTTTGCATTAATGATCAAAAGAAGATTTAACTATCATTGCACAACATAACTGGTTATTTAGATTGAAACTAGCGGTAGTTTGTCATACAAAAACAGAATTCACCTTTAACGTCAGCACTCTACTCGACTCGCCGTTTTTTTTAATTTTATTTCCGATAAATATTTTTCGAATCACCGGTAGATCTACATTTCCATTGGAGAACCGATATCAGTTTATTCTCTTATTCTTCATATTTTTTATACGCCGAATTCGATTCAATATGTTTCAACAAACAACTCAGCATTTAATTTCAATCACCGTTCGCTAATTAAATAATCCATGTTCACATTTGTGTTTGTTTATTGAAATATTCCCGCGGCTGTCGTAACGCGCGTTCTGATTGCACAATAGCGGGAATCACGCTAGTGACGAAATAGAGCTATTTTTAGATTTGCGAACGATATAAGGGGTGTTGTATCAGAGTATAGTCTAGGGACTTGACTATACACTGATTCATGAGAATGTAATGTAAGTGACTCTGTATGCGACGAAATTCCGTATATAGACGAGTTTTATAATTGCTTTGAAGTTTTAGTACCATAAGCAAGATAATATTGAAGTTAAACATTTATAATTGTATGGTTTTATGCAATTTACCGGAGACTGGGGGCATTTCAATCAGTATCTTTGAATTATAGATTGTAGATAAGCGTCGTTCCTTGTTATAGTGAATCCTTCGTGACAAGGTTTCTATTTAAAATGATAATATGATCATTATATACCGTAGGCATAATATCGAAACCTAATACTGTTCAATTTGAATAATTATAAGGAAAACTGCAGTACCTTGGCATTGTATCACAGATTTTCACAAAAGGACATATTGTATATGAACCAGTAGGAGATGTTGCACAAATGTTTGTTCATGTTACACATGTATATACCAGGATTTGATGTCGTTAGTATGATAACAATTTTGTGTTATAATGACTGCGTTCATCTTAGGCGAATAAGACTAAAATGCATGTTAAGATTTCGAAAATCAATATAGTGTTATATGATAACATTTTAGAAATCTTGTTAGGTATACTGGGTCAATGCCTGAACTTGAGACACAAATAGTGTAAATTCGGTAGCATAAAATCAACAAGTCGTTTCGTAATAAACTAACATACAGTGGAACTCGGTTATAACGAAATCCTCGGGACCTTGAGAATTGTTACGCTATATCCGATTTTCGCTATATCAGTACAACGAAATTTCGTTAAATGTGTACGGATATAACGGTTTTCGTTATACACCATCCCCATGTATACATGTATAGCCTGTCGTGGAACAAAGTTATGTTGTACTCAACACAAACATACAGGTTGAACAGTATTTTAATATGAAATACATATCGCGTATAGTTACTGTGTACATGTAATATTATGTTGATTAACAGTATTAATAAACACACTATTATGATTAAGTTTCAACAGAAACTAGTGTATCTAGTTTTTACGTACAAAAAGTCACTAATTTTCATTAGCTTTGATCCAAGTGAGTGTGTTTTTTTCTGTTCCACGACATTGAGCGATGAGAAAACATGTCCTTCCACGTGAATGAATTACACACACAATAATGATAGTGTAACTATGATCCCCATCGTGTAAGTTTTAATATATTCAGGAGTTTATTATATCATTAAAGGGTAATGTTGAGTTGATTTGTTATTTAAGTTCATTATATTGTGAAAGTTGCTCTACTGTGATGAATAAATGTAACAGTTATGCAAAGGATTATACTAATAGGTAAGATATATCGCAAATTTGTATGCCAACGGCGCAAACACTTAACACCTTATTAAGATTGTTTGCACAAACACATCGCTCGGTTACACCTAGTCACAACATTTTAATTGTATTTTTTATAACCGATCATGAATACATACAAAATACTTTATCGGGCCCTAGAAATCATTACGCTATAACCGAGTTTTCATTATATCCGATTACGTTATAAGCGAGTGGTGTTACAGTTAAATAAAGAAGAGACTCGGTCGGGGATTTTTTTTTGTTACGCTATAACCGAGTTTTCGTTATAAGCGAGTTCGCTATAAGTGAGTTCCACTGTACTAAAATAGCCCACTCAGTGTTCCATTATGAAGGTGTTTGGTTAGCAGTATTATCCGTATATCAGCATTTATTTCCAAGTATATTGCGAAATCCCTAAATATTATGAAGAAACGTGGTTTTATAAACCGACAGACGAATCAATAACATTCCAAAATTACCCAAGTGGCTGGAGACTGCAACGTGTAAGATACAACACCACACACTTTAATAACTAAGTAGTACCACTTCTATTATTTCCTGTAAATAAAACTCATCTACTATTTAGAGAACAGTTGACAACAGTTAATTACAATGTATAACTAAATCAATGTTTATAATGCCAACACAACTGGGCAACAAAGTACACACGTCATTAACTTACAAATGTATAGTACTAGCTGTCCACTATAGTTGAATAACACCAGCATTATTTAAACGTATTACTATCTAATTAATATATAACTCGAGTGATTATGCGAATTACCATGCTCAATGTGTTCTTTTCTGTCTATATTGCCAAGAAAATTAGAACCCGCATGTTACCAGAAGTAACAGTTTTCCTGGACTTTTATCGTGGTACAAAGTTGTGCTATTGTTTACGTATGCATTCCCACCCCATTCGTACCTTGTCATATCTTAACTAGGTCAAGTCGTAGTTGTGCCTCTTTAGGTCGCATAACGGTAGGTCACTGTCCATAGTTTTTTAACCTAGGTCACGCCCCGGGGTTGTTCTGACTCATTTGGTCGCCATTTTGGCATAGGTTTCTGTGGGCATTGCTCAGGATAGTTGTGTCATGGTGTTTCTAATTTCTGTGCTCGGCTGGTTGGGTTGAGTGCTACCTTCCCTGTCGGATTTTCTCATACCTTTTTTATTTACAGTTCAATATCAGTTTCTGATGAAACTCTCTTGGTTATTAAGGAAACATAAGATACCGATTTAACGTGCGTTCAAAAAATTGTACTAGCTGCCATACTTACACAGTACCGAATATTGTCATTAACCATTCTGCCTGGGGAAATTCGTACGAAAAAAGCAGTATTCTCGATTCTCAATGTTCTCATTTCAAGCGCGACAATATTTGCATTTAGTCGGATCAGCGTAACAGTTTGTAATACAACGGCATAAGTACCTGGATTAGGCAGTCTGGTGACTAAATCTCTGGTGACTGAGTTGACAGTCTAGCGGGCTGAAGTTAGCATCCAGGCGTGAAATTTGAAGATATATGCACTTTGTTTGTTTTAAAAACACGTCTTAATATTCCCCTTGTTAATACCTTTATCCCAAGTTAATATAATAATTACTGACCTAATTGTATTTTAAAGACATGTGATCCCTAGACAGTGTCATTGATATCACCGGCACATTCTAACATTATTTTCTAAGACTGGTCAACTGGGAATATTCTTGTATCTTACTTTGTGTCGACAACAGGCACCAATCGACCTTTGCTCTGTCCAATTGACTACGTAAAATAGAGCGAACAATCAACTTCATTATTCGGTTTCAACTCAGATGGAAATAGAGAAGTTCCTGAAAGCTGTACTACCAGTGACTAGTCAATACCAAATGTAATTGGCTTCATCATATGGAAACGGTTTATATCATCGCTGTATTGTTACTTGTGCTTTTAACTCTAGTGTTGAGCTTTACGACGGTTATTGATTGACATATCATCGACAGGAACCTCTGTTTAGAAGGCTAGCGTTACCATTTTCTACACTAAAAGTATGTTACAATTTGATGTACAATAAAAACCGATTAACGGTAATATCGATTAATGTAGTAATAGTTCAGTTAATCGCCGCGTGACATTATAAATAACGTATTACCCCAAAGAACGACGGCAAGCTCATCTGGTGTACGTGAAATAAGGTCAACTGTTTATTCAACATTATGAATTGCATGTATGCACAAACTGAAATAGATAATATAAGCGTGTCTCGACGTGTCTTCTACGTTGTCATAGGTGTTCATGATTCGCTAGATCCTCACGGTCATACGCCAAGCAAATATATATGAGCAAATGTTGCAGGAAAGGCAGCATTTGACTTAACATGTCGAGAACAAAAAATAAATGTACGGCACGATGCCCATACAAAGTACACAACAGAACGATAAACTCACATGCCCAAGTCCGAGATTTGTAAAAGCAGATTAATAAAAATAGCTAATAAAGATGACATTAAGGGACCAATAATTACGTTGACGTGACACGGATGACCCCAAACACCTTGCCAAAAAACAGTAAAATCCAACAGGATGTTACTATGGCTAGACCAAGTAAGTGATCCGGATGCATACAAATGTATAGTGTTAAAATGAAATTATGTTACTTGTACGAAAAGGTCGGTAATACATCCAATGTGTTTAGTCCACACGAAGGCTCCAACTCATTCATCCCCCCTGTGTGCCGGCGTTATTGATAAAAAAGTAAAAGCAGTCAGCATAGTTACGTAAATTATAATAAGTCTACTGAGCTGTGGTTTTCAGAAATTCTGTAGGCGATGATTTATTGTTTATAGACGACGTTTGTCATAAAACTATTCAATAAGGAAATGATATATTAAAATAATAATTTCTCAATTATGTTTTAACGTATTTATGAGCTTACGTACAATGTAATATTATTTTGCTTGGGGATCTCGAGACTTAAGACATGTTTTAAAATGATTGATTTGTGAGCCTTCAAGAGGCAATATGTTTGCCAGTATACACTTAAAAAATAAACGAGGGAAACTGGTAGTATAAAGGCTGATAAACAATTGTTTAGAGTTTTTTTACGCGTAGGAATTAACCACGAAAGCCATAGGCTTGAGTGGTTAATGGCAAACGCCAGACCCACACACCATTGCATATCATACAAACATATCCTACCGCTTTGGACTATTTATTTCGATTCTAACATGGTTTAAGCGCACAATGATATATAAAAACAGTGTTACATTGGGGGATAATATTGCTTACCTTACTTGTTTACCTGCACGACGTGTCACATAAACGACTTTACGTCACGTCTTCACTCGTATATCGGCTGTTATACAATGTTATGATGTGTTGTTTAAGTTTGTCTTTATCTAAGCGAAATTGCCGATCACATTAGAATCAATGCTTTTCGATGTTGCTAATGTAAGATAGGGACGTTGCTAATGGAAGAAAGATCTATCTTACATGGGCACACACGCGACTTAGAACGGGATATTTTAGTTTCGAAATGTACGTGTTATTGACGCTATTTAGCTAACAAGACGAAGCCCATTAGGCTCTATCACATTTCAAAGGTCTTTCTGGAGCACAACATAACATAGTACGCTTTGTTTACGTCGATATTCAGGATTATTTGGAATGCGAACGTACTGAAAATGCCACGTTATAATAATGTAAAAAAAACTAAAATTTTCCCGAATTACGTCGTAGAAAATGATCCATCATGAGACAGTATATGTAGGATAAGGACATCTCACTCTCGGTGGTCGGAGCAACATGACAAAACAATCTAACACGTTATAATGTCAAGTGTTAGCCTGTTTTAAGTCGAAATATGGAGTTTTAGAAATAGTGATTCTGCTTCAAACAGAAATATTATGTAGTTCTGTAATTCTAAGAAGACCGTATTTGTAAATGTCACAGTCAGTGATGAAGGTGACGAATTTCAATGTTTCCACCCGCCAAGGATCTGCTATTCAAATACCAAAATCAATAAGTAAATTTGGAACTAGTAGGTTCTTCGGATACTTTGTGCAGAAAATCTGGAGATATGTTTCATATTTTCGATTTGTGAATGAAACTGATCATAAAGTGCCTTCCACATAAAAATACCTCTATGCATTAGGCATATACTGTACAATAGTTATTGAGCGAAAACAGGATATATAATGTATGCTTGATTCAATTCTTGAGATCTACTCTAATGCGACTAGATTTAAGTTTCTAGACTAAAATCGCAATCTGTATAGCGAAGGGAAATATATGTTGTCAATCATATTGCAGTGCATTTATTTCGTACTTTTTGCAGGCGCTAAATCATGATGCCAATATTTCATTTAATAATAAGATCAGTGTGCATCTGGCAGCACAGATTCCAGTGATGTTTTTCTGTGAGTTTTATTTAAATCGGTTCAGTAAATTAAAAATAGAGAGCAAATTGCATTAATTTTCGAACACCCCTATTACCTTGTACGGTATAAGCTGTACATAAGTGATGTGAACTACAGCAAAAAAGTAAAGCTTGGATGTCATCCTGGTTCTCTTGCATTACACGAACTCTAAAACGCCCAATACTTGTCAATCCATTCCTTGTTAAAATCTTAAGTTCGACTTGTACGATAAAAGTTACAAATCTAATAAATACATTGTGTACAAGTGTACTTGGTTATAACCTCAACCGATGTTTATCCAAATGATACATCGAATTGGCATTTATTGGGCAACTACGTCTTCCTTTTTTAAAATTTTAACTCAATTTTGTCTCTACTTCTGATCCAGTTGACCTCATTTCATTGATTTGTCCACTCGCTGATAGCTTAGAGATTCCATGACAACATGTCACTGATTGTAAGATTGGTGGTTACTACCTGCAAAATATGATGCTTTCTCATCATGCGTTGCATTCAACATGTAGAAAGGGTTCAGGTATTTGTTTCATTGAAAAATAAATATTTACTTATCAGCGAATAACACCGTGCAATCCAAGTTTTCCAGTCTTTCTTGTTATCATTGACGCACTTTAGTATAGTGCTTTATGACTGTATTCTTGACTGTGTGAATTATTTATTGTTTTTTCATCGCAACGCAGCCTTTACTATGTCTGACTATGGTACTGCCATGTGTGTATACTTGGTTTACAAACACCAAGTGTTATTATTGTTGGTATTGTTTGATAGTTGACAATTTGACTTTCCAATGCCTAGCGTAGACCACTATTATACAATATTATGTTTATCCAGATGATATGAGGGCACCGGTATTTACATTAGTTTCCAAACTAATTACCACTAACTAAAAGGTTATTTCATTGCAACATAATGTATTACTACTATGTTTCACTAAAACATCGTTAAATCAGACATAATTACCCTCATTACTCATTAATTATTTCGATTTCTAAATATTTACTAGCTAAATTATATCGGCCGTGATACACTTTTTTGATGCTCATTAGCAGCGATTGGTGGTATGGTTCTTTTGGATAATTACTAAAGCAGACCGACTCGTATAAGTAATTGAAGACAATTGAAATGTTTGTGTTCCTTCAGTTTGTTAAGCCTATAAAAGTAGATTATTTGTTTTCGACGAATAACATTTCTTTGACATTAATAACATGCAAAAATATGGTCAAAGTGTTTTACATTTCCCAACACAAAATGTATTACTTATTTTTATAGTAATGTGTTGTGTTAATATGTGTATGCGAAGGCGATGACTTTGGAAATTTGTAATGTACTGGCCTCTTTGCGTTGTGTTTTTGGAGCAGTTTGATTTTCCCCTTTGACTCCGCTATAAGAAACGTGTTATCATGCAACTCTTTTGATTATTCTGTTGGACAATTTATATCTCGCATTTGGCTATGGCATACTAATATAATAATTTTGAGTGTATGTTGAATCAAAATGGGCTGTTTTATGCCTCCATTTTTATTTTCAGGTTATATGATCAATAAATAAAATCGTAACAACATCCAATAGATCTACTTCTAGATAATAATTGATTGGTCAATGACCTTGATGAGATGTATTTTTAACAATGCACAGTGGTGTCATAAATATATACAATGTTGGCCGGGAGGTATAATATGAACGAACATAATATGTGTGGCGTCATTGAGCTCATTAGCAGACAGGCAAAACACGCAACAAACCAATTTTCCAGACACTGACATTAATTGTTTAGCCTCTTTCTCAACCATATGGTGTACAAGCATTGCTTTTATCTTTTGTATAGTCATAATATTTTAGTCCAGTCACAAAATAAACTTAAATTTCATCAAGCATTTTTCATCGGATCATATTATATACCTGTTCTGTCGATGGAGACTCCGGGTTGTGTTTCTGGCCATTTACTGAACACCATCATACTTTACAAACGGTACTATAGCTTGCTACTGACCTGGCGACATGATCATGCTGACAGACTATTGCTATTCATTGTGGTTTATATATTTTAGTTGTTTTGTTCTATTAAACATTTAACAGTACTAATAGCATGTTCGTGTTGACAGAAGAAACCTTACAACAATATTTGGCCGTATTCACATCCCGTATCAATTGTATACATGTATGCATGTGAAGGTATGAATCGCGTTGTTCTACATGGTTATACTGTATTTGAATGTATTTTGATACTCAATACAACAATATGTTCTATTATTATGTCACACTGCTCTAATGAGCAATCACATTAAATTATACTGCCAAGCTTATTCCTACAATGTATAAGTACATTAAGTCGCTCTGATTCTTGATCACATATAATATATTTTATTTGAACATGGTTAACGTGTTAACGCCATCTACTCAAATAACTTAACATGCTTCAACTGTGTCTTGTGAGTAAAGTTTTCTGACAGGACTACTGAAAATCGCAAGTCTTATGACTAAAAAACACCAGCATTCTTTAAATATATTACTATTTAATTAATATACTAGCCTGCCTGTTTTCGCAAATTACCATGTTCAAAATTTTCTTTTCTGTCTTTATTACAAAGAAAATTACAACCCGCATGCTTCGAGAAATTATAGTATTTCTGGACTTTTATCGCGTTACAGGGTTTAGCTATCGTGTAGGTATACAATCAGGATTTACATTTCAATGCTGACTCTCTCTCTCTCTCTCTCTCTCTCTCTCTCTCTCTCTCTCTCTCTCTCTCTCTCTCTCTCTCTCTCTCTCTCTCTCTCTCTCTCTCTCTCTCTCTCTCTCTCTCTCTCTCTCTCTCTCTCTCTCTCTCTCTCTCTCTCTCTCTCTCTCTCTCTCTCTCTCTCTCTCTCTCTCTCGCTACATTTGGTATGATTTCTAAACAGATGCCCAGAAACCAGAATTAATATGATTGTGTTCTTATCAAATATCAATTCAATACCAGTGTGCTTAGATGTAGACACATACATAGTTACGGCTAACCCATCTTGTAAATGTCGGGGATAGTCAATAAACTGATGTAATGATTTTGTACTTCACATATTGCTTGACGATTGCATGAAGCAGTATAGATAAGATAGGTACATGTACTCATCCGGAGTATCTTAATCTAGACATTAAATTAATATAATGTAATGTATTTGGACTTTTATGTGCTTTGAGTTGCCAATCTAGCGCCCCAGATTTAACAGTATGACGTTTGAACGTCCTAACGACCTGTTGCGGTAAGTCTGAGGCACATCGACTGAATGTTGCAGTATGTCGGTCTAACGATCTGATGTTAGCTGCTTAGGTCACTGTCTTAGTGGTTTAAGCTAGGTCATGCCCCGGGGTTGTTGTGCCTAAATTGGTCGCCGTTTGTGTGGGCATTATTCAGTGTAGTTGTGTTGTGGTGTTTCTGAATTCTGTGCTCGGCTGATTAGGTTGAGTGATACCTTCCCTGTCGGATTTTTTGGCATCCATATAACATATTAACATGCATTCATTTGGCTGATATTTGCACGGTAACGTTTGTACACAACTTCTTGCAAACACCTTTGCCCATTTTATGTGATTATTCCTGATTACTGACTTCATTAGATTGATTTTCCTTTCAAGCAACCCCTTGACAAAATGTGTATTATCATTGGTGAGTTCCCACAGTAATTTCTAAGATTGATTAAATTGGGTTGTTCATGCGTCATACATGAAGCGAGAAATTGGAAATATCTGCATTTTACTCTGTCATATTGACTACGGCAAATCGAGCGAACAATCGCGTCTATTATTTAAATTCAAATCAGATGTAATTATCAGAATGAGTCGAATTTTCTAACCAAAGTTTCTAAAATTGGTCAAACTGGGATGTTCTTAAGTCTTCCATGGAGCGAGAAATACGAACTAACTGCATTTTGCTCTGTCCTGTTGACTGCGGCAAATTGAGCGAACACTTGCGTCTATTATTTATATTCAAATCAGACGGAACGAGAGATGTTCTTGAAAGCCGTTCACTGTCACTGACAAGTCAATACCGTTTGTAATTGGCTTATTCAGATGGAACCCATTTAAATTGTTTTCTTTTTTTTGTCCTTTCAATTTTATTCATTTATAAATACATTTACATTTATGCCATACATTATAAACATATTAACAAATAGTATAAAAATAAATGAATTTATAAATTATTTTTCGAGAGAGAGAGAGGGGAGGGAAAGAGAAAGAGAGAGGGGGAGAAAGAGAGAGCCATAAAAGTAGAATGTACAGATACTTTTTGCACCATCTCTTCAATAAAACATATTTGTGTTTTCTTAATTAAATAATATTATAAAATCATTACATTTGTTCTCAAACATTTCACTTTGATTTTATTTCTGATATTGTTTTCTCTATTTTCATTCTATGTGTCAGGTATTCTTTAAAAGGTTCTATTGTTGGACTAGTTAGTGTGTATTTTGATTTGAAAATGAAATATTTATAGATATAGACACGGGCCCCAGTTGCTATGCATTATCCAAGGGAGATAACAAATGCATGTAATCATTGTGAATTGTAATCTTTATACAGCACACAAGTCAATCAATCAAATTGTCATAATTTGATTCCAATTCAATAAAATCAAAGACGTACGTTGTTGTACTGTACTGTAGTATTGTAGGCCTACTATAAAATGGTTTATTTATATTCCGAATATAGATAATTTACAGCCTCCGATGTTTGTCTTTCGTCCTTATCGGTTTGGAAAATCGAAGATATTACATAATCGACAACGTATGGACCCACCTAGTACACAAGTTTGTCCACCACAAATAATTAATGCACCAGTCAGTTGCATCCCCAGTTCCCCCGACCACAGGGATCCATGGCGGATAGCCCGGGAGACAGCCATTTTTTTCCATCCAGCTTCCCCCGCAAGGCAGGGGAAATTTAGGATTTATTCGGCGAAAACCAATAGCCTAAAGACAGTATTTACCGGTAGATGTCAGAAAAAATGCGGGTGATTTTACCATCAGCTTCCCCGCTGGCCGTAGAAGGGCTGTTGATTTTGACAACTCAAAATTCCAGAGCGCCCTTCCCCCGGGGCTGGGGTGCTGTGGATGAAACTAACTGGTACATAAGTTTTATACACACTGACAGTAACAAAATAATCTCATTGACATTGCTTTGACAAGCTATACATTGAGACATAGAATTGTTGATTTGCATTGTTCAGTTGTTGACATGGATCGAATTGTAGCCTACTTACGTTCAAGCATCTGGTATGATTTGAGTGTTGATATCATTGTAAAACTACTTAAAAATGTCTATTAAAGACCAATTTCCTCGGAGATCGAGTACTGTCATGATAAATCGGCTATTTTAATGAAAATTTCACCTTTATTTTTGATGATTCTTAAAACATCTTCCATGTGCAATGGGCGCATGGAAGTCTCGCAAGCGCTTGCAATGAATTGGCTAGTGACACGGTCGAAGGTCATGGGTAGTATAGCGTATTTCTTACTTCATTTTGTTTTTTAAAAATAGTTTGTTTTATTTATTACACGTTTTTAAAAAAATGAAAATTAATTGAAAGAGAACGATAGGCTCAACCGTTTACAGCTTACTATTTTTTTTTAATATTCCAAGGACCATTCACCTCGGAAAACTGCCTGAAATTTTAGACCGGATATAACTTTTTTTGAAAGCATTAGTACCTGCTGAGACTCAACGAAGATACGCACGTTACCCGTATTACCGGTCTGGGTATTTTAAATAGCCTGCGCTAAGCGCTAAATCCCCTATTATGTAATTTATTAGACAGCTTTTTAGTGGATCATTACTTTGCACTGTGCAGAACGATATATCGAAATAGTTAAACGTGTTAATAGATGGAACATATACTTTTAACTAATTATAAATATTTCCCCAAAATGCTTGTATGACATGACATTCCCAGAACATATGTATGCTGCTGTCTGGAAACATAGAACAGAAATCACATAAATTAAATTAAATTAAATTGTACCTTTATTGCTGAGCGCATCATTCCTAGTCGTAGTGTAACATTTTTGTACTGCTGTTGGGTATTCTTGTGTTGAGGTTCATGAAATTTTTAGACCTGCCATTGGCAAAAATATGTAAATAAAATGCTAGGCGAGAAATGCATTGTACATGTACACTAGGATTATATCTAAATGATAACAAACAGAAGAGTTGCATATTATAAACTATTGTACCAATTTCAATACTAGGACCCCAAGCTCGGTAAACTATGCAGATTAAATAGTGTTGCACATCAATTTTAATAAATGTGTCGAACTACTGGTGATGCATCGGGTCTCTTTGGTTGGCATGAAAAGAATGGGTTTACTCCGAGGTGACCAGGCACGCTTTGAATATACATTGTTGTAAACAAAACCGTTAACACACTTCCACTCTTAAAACGGTACTGTAGTTTTCAGAAAATCTGTAGGCGGTGACTTATTGTTTATAGACGACGATTGTCATAAAAATTATTCATTCGGAAATGATGTATTATAATCTTAACTTTGCAATTAGGCTTTAAAGTATTTGTGAAATTACCTAGTATGGTAACGACAGCCTTTCGCATCAATAATTATTGTTTTTTGAATTTATTATTTTTAGATATTGCCGTTGCACATAATGAATTATTATATATATTAGGTACTCAGTGTTGGTTCATACATTTTTGTATTCAAGTACGATCAAATTTATATTGCAATACAGCATTCGAATTTAAACACAATAGTGTTATATTCCTGTTCACACAAACATCGGGTTAGATCTGAGTAATTGATAAACTTGTATTGCTTTGCCTTGAGTATATTTTTGTTTAATATTTTGAACTTACTACATTGTAAACGGTCAAAGCCAACAGGGTGGATGATATATTTTATCTAAAACGGGTGCATGTATTTATCCATTGGCTTGACAATAATTAATTTACATAACGTTTAAAATATATTTTAGAGCAAATGACACATTAAACAGAACTCAAATTTTGAAAATCCCATTGTGTACCCCACATTAAGATATACCATGTATATTAGTTAAGTAATACTTTCCCAAGCGACCACTCCTCACAGTATTGGTAATCGGATCGTGTAGTGTTTAGCGCTATTGATGTTAGCTTCAAGTCAGGTCAAACATAGTCCGTTCAGCCATAGCAAGTAGTAAAATTTACAAACAGTTTTCTAACTGGTCGGTTGTTTCTGAAATTCGAAAGTTGTTGCTACTGTGGTCAAGACCTTTATTTATGGAACCATTAGCTCGCACTTGCATACAAGTAAGCCGAAGAATTATCACATACAATGTTTTTTATTTCAACTAGATAGTTTAATTGGAAGTAGCATATCGTGATTGCAATTATTGCATAGAAATGGAGTTCGTGCAGATAAAAGGGAACCGGTATTTACGAGGGGTGATCAATATATTCGAGGACTTTCCTTCTCAATTTTGAATTATTGGAACTAGATTAATGAAATTACACGCTGACGTAGATCAATCAATTATCTCGCGATTTGTCTAATTTTCTTTATAATAACGTCACTGTTTACTTTATGACGTCACTTTTTGTAACCATGTTGAAGCGCGCACCGTCGAGCATTTCGGGCGTAACGCTATTTCTGAGAAACGACACGCTATGAAAATTAACGCGTAACTTGTAAATTCCTCGCGATACCTCGAAAATGACTTGACTAAATTGTGCATGGATTATGTGAGCTCCCAATTAGCCATTTTCATATGATTCCGTTGCTTATGTGATTGTAGGGTCTCTGCCAAACGGATGAGTCGATAAAATAAGGATAAACAGCAAAAATAACACCACGTTAGGGACATTTGCCGTTAAATTCTGCGAAATAAGACGCACAGATCTCAATCAAATGTAACTGGCAAAAACGAAGACTAGTATAGGCTACAACACATAAAATCGTTGACTCCAAATCAAAAGGGTTATTTTGATATTGCGTCCTAAAGCTGATAGGTCCTTTTTCAGTCTTAATTGAAATAATCTAATTTTGTAAAGCCAACCGCCCTTTTCCGAATTTTGATTCCAATAACGCATAGATAGTCTTTTTATTTCATCTCACATTCCAGAATCGGCTATTTGCTATTTATTTCAGTAGTAAGAGACAACCAGTCTCATACATGGAACCGGGTATCAGTCCAGAAAGGAGCTATGTGCTGCTCCGACGGTGACGCTTGGAATGACGTCGCGGGACGTCCAACGTCACGCACCACTTGTATGAATCAAAAAAAAATTTATTAGTGCATTCGGTCGGAGACATCTTACTCCGAATGATGTTAAATGGTTTTGAGCCTTGTTGCCAATATGAAATTGCTAGATGAAAAGTCCTCGAATATATTGATCACCCCTCGTACTTAAATTATCACTTCGAAAAACAAATAGTACGGTCGTTTCATTACCTAACCATGATTTACAATATACCATCTGAATCAGAAATAATTACCCTTATGTTGAGCGTGTTGTCTGATTCATTATTTACTTTTCGACATTTTGATTCCAAAAATGGCGGTCATTTCGAGTAAATACCAATGCTCAGATAGTCGTGCGACAATAAGTCATTCCAAGCTCAACAATGGCATAAAAAATGTAACTGAGAGAATAATAAACCAGGCTTATAGTTAATTTCACACTAAACTACTAACTGCACTTACCAACTCGGAGCAATGACTGATGAAAGAACCCCCGTACTTGATTGTACCATTGTATAGTATTAAAGGCTACGTTATGACGTCAAGCCAACAAAGGAACCAAACATGAGTATCGATTTAACCTGACCTTTATTCCATAACTTCAGGATATTCAATATATCAGGAAACCTCATTTCTCAATACTCGTTTAAGACTAGCTCACGGATGTTTTCGACAATGAATATTGCATCTTTAATTATTTACGCTCCACGAGGTATATGGGCTTTCTCGTAGCTCAGCTACACTTTAAGCACTTAACAATGAACGACATTCGTTCATTCAGATAAAAAGAAATCATCGTTTTGGTTAATAAGCACAATCATCATTCGTTACTGTTGTTTTACAAAATAAAAATATATTCCGATTTCAAAGACTATTCGTTAGCATTATTTCTGAATAAATGTCATTTGTAACTTGTTTTTAGCTCACCTGTCACAAAGTGACAAGGTGAGCTTTTGTGATCGCTCTTCGTCCGTCGTCCGTCGTCCGTCTGTCCTTCCGTCCGTCGTCCGACGTCCGTTCACAATTGCTTGTGAACACACTAGAGGTCACAAATTTAGCCTGATCATTATGAAACTTGATCACAATGATCATCTCTGTAAAATCTAGGTCAAGTTCGATATTGGGTCATCTGGGGTCAAAAACTAGGTCACTAGGTCAAATCAAAGGAAAACCTTGTAAACACAATAGAGGTCACAATTTGAGACTAATCTTTATGAAAATTGATCACAATGATCATCTCCATAAAATCCAGGTCAAGTTCGATATTGGGTCATCTGGGGTCAAAAACTAGGTCACTTGGTCAAATCAAAGGAAAACCTTGTGAACACATTAGAGGTCACAATTTGAGCCTAATCTTTATGAAACTTGATCACAATGACCATCTCTATAAAATCTAGGTCAAGTTCGATATTGGGTCATCTGGGGTCAAAAACTATGTCACAAGGCCAAATCATTGAAAAAGCTTGTGAACACACTAGAGGTCACAATTTGAGACTAATCTTTATGAAAATTGATCACAATGATTATCTCTATAAAATCTACGTCAAGTTCGATATTGGGTCATTCGGGGTCAAAAACTAGGTCACAAGCCTTTGAAGGCCAAATCATTGAAAAAGCTTGTGAACACACTAGAGGTCACAATTTGAGCCTAATCTTTATGAAACTTGATCACACTGATCATCACTATAAAATTTTGGTCAAGTTCGATATTGGGCCATCCGGAGTCAAAAACTAGGTCACGAGGCCAAATCATTGAAAAAGCTTGTGAACACACTAGAGGTCACAATTTTGACCTTATCTTTATGAAACTTGATTACAATGATCATAATTATAAAATTCAGGTCAAGTTTGATATTGGGTCATCTGGGGTCAAAAACTAGGTCACGAGGCCAAATCATTGAAAAATCTTGTGAACACACTAGAGGTCACAATTTTGACTCTATCTTTATGAAACTTGGTCACAATGTTTATCTCTATAAAATCTAGGTCAAGTTAGATACTGTGTCATTTGGGCCAAAATCTAGGTCACTAGGCCAAACAGGTGAGCGACCCAGGGCCCTTTGGACCCTCTTGTTATATCATTAAGACAATTTGGCGTATGTTTTATTCTGTAAACGAGTTTGGTTTTATGTCAGGCATTCATGTTTGTCATCACATACGATCGGTTTTGTCAATATTATCTTTATCTTGCATGCTCAACGTTCAATTGATTTTTACAAATACTGCGACTGAGGCAATTTACCAATTTCCTATGAAAATGTTTTAACTTGTGGACAAATTTTATCACTCGGAATTAAACCCAGCACCGAGCGATTATCTTTGCAATTGCTAACGTTTTTATGAGTTTTCATCTTCTCAATTCCATTATCTTGTAATTCGATGATTCCCTAGATGTGACCAGTATAGTTACATGTATACACCAAAACAGTTGAACACAATTTACGTAATGGTACCACTGCATCTGTAACCAATTGTTGGGAACTTACTGTTACACGTTATATTTTAGCGATATGTTTTAGAATGTATTCGTATAACTAAATGATGAAATGTAAAATGTCTTTTACTTCATACACTTTCCTTAAAATCTAAACATGCATGGAATTCAATTTTGTGTTATGAATATTTATAACAAAAAATTACAAAATGTATAGAAACCCATATATTGTCTGTCCCGTACCTACTGGGCATAAATCCAACAATACAAATTAAAATACACAGTTATTTATGTGGAACAGACACAGAAAGGAAATAAAGACATAAAACACAACATGGGAGAACATTTAATTAATTTATAACAATTAAACACCACTACAGAATAATATTGTCTGTAAGTTAACATATCGATTGAGTGCAGTAAAATTACATATCTAAGGAGCAAATGCAACATCTAAATGTATTTAATAGAGTTGCTTATCTTTACTTTTGGCCAATATCAGCTTTACGCTATGCTCCCAGTGCTATAAAACATAAACATATCATGAGTGTGCATAAAGGTTGATTTTCTCTCGACAGTAAGTATGGTGTATGTATTTAAGACTTCAGCTGTAGATGTGATCGATGAGAGTGTAACAAATCTACGACCCACAGGATAAGGCGTTGGACAAGAAACGTGCAAGCGGTTGTTCGAACATTGGGAAATATATTTTCAAATATTATTTTCAATCTCTTGATTGTATACACATTGTACGATATAATTTTGCATGTGCATTCCAATGAATACATTATTTAAAACGGAATTTGACAGTCCGAAAAGACAGTGTTATATGTTATTGTGCATAAAGACAGCACGACATCAGTATACCGATGACACTTGCAAAATCATTAAAAAATATGTATGTAGAGATAGACAAAGCTGAAGGCTCGTCAATGGACATAGCCAGTGAAATCGAGCGGCTTTGATTTGAATTTGTTGTGAAATATGCAAATTATGATTTCAAAATATATACACAAATGCAGAAACAGACAACATGAAAAGTTTAGCATTCCGCAACTGCTCAAAAAGCATTCTGAGAATTGATAGTGTGAACACTTAGATATCATTCTAAAGTGAACAGTGACAAACACGCATTTTGTCAATAATATACTTAGTTATATTAATAAAAAATACTTTACATCTGCATCATTTACAACATATCAAATAGCTGTGTGTAAACATCAACATGTTATTATGCATCCTGTAAAAATGACATTTCTACTACCGATTTGGTCTCATATTGTTTGAAAATGTAATGTCGAAACTTCGAACACAACTCATCTACTGGACCAGGTATACAATGCTCATTATTCAGTGCGTCATCCTGATCAAATTATCAACCGCATCTAAACGGATGTTGATAAGTGGACAGTTCGGGTCATCCTGTGCGGATGTGACTTTGGTGTGTACTCATTTCTTTGGGTTGTGTGTTTGCATTGCTCTGTGTAACTATGTTATGATGTTACCGTGTTCTGTCTTCTCTGTCCGATTTCCTCTTTTTGTTTTTGAAATATTTGCCTCCATTTACGTACTCAGGCAAGGGACAAATTTAAATTGCATTTCGTACAGGGAAAAGTAATACAGGCTGCAGACTGTCCTAAATGTTTTATCTTGTTATATTGTATTGCGCGAACTCTAAGACGTCTAAAATGTGTCAATATCTGCCTTGTTGAAACCCTGTATTTGATGATACGACACAAATGACAAACCTATTAAACATATTGCACCGCGTGCTTGGTTATAAACTTAACCGGTGTTTGTGAAAATGAGACATCGAATTGGCATTTATTGGACAAGAATGTCTTCCTTTTCTAAAACTTTAACCAAATTGTGTTTCAATTAGTCTCATCTCATGATCAGGTTGACCTCATTTTGGTTGATTTTTCGCTGGCTGAATAACATGTAATCCCGTGACAGAATCTTGTCAGCATTTCCTAACATTGTTGTCTAGGATTGGCCATAATGAAATACTTTGGAGCCTTATTTGAGCGAATTATATCAGTTATGTTTAACGATTTCTAACCCATTCGAACATATATTCGTTTAGAGAAAACCATATGAAGGTCAACGCAGATAAATTTTTGAGAACAAAAATATTTTTGTTTGATGATTTCACATTATGTATGTTTTTGTTACATACTAAAACTCTAAGCCCGTATATGCTTGTGTTCGTCTATCATTTTGGGATAAAACCTTACAAAATATTTAAGCTAAGCATTGCTTTTGAATCATTGACCCACACCACCATTAACTGTTGTATTGTATAAATAATAGAGTGTGAAAGGTATGCCGTTTGTTGAAGTTTACAATAGCAAACATCAATTACCTGGCTGCAAAATTTCTCTATATTTAGGGTAAAACCTGCCAAAATCTAACCAAAAACGTGAAGTTTAAGAAGCTGTTGATTTTAATGCCATTAAGATATATTTTTAGACTTTTTTAACTACGGTAGCTACATAGTGTCTTGCAGTTTGAATATAATGCTAAATGATAGTCTTTTTGGGGTAAAGTAATGTAAAACATAAATGAAAAGTGAAACTGGTTAAGTACTGTATTTTTTTTACCCCCCCCAACAAATATCAACAAAGTTTTACAATACATTCATTATGTGTCGTGATCTAACAAATCAAATATGTGTATTTTATTTACTTTTATGAAACTGGGAACTTATATTGTGACATGTTCTAATTATAGGACATCATCGTATTTGCTAATGTATGTGCTTGTTATTTATGTGAAAAATTCAATGCAACACCATAACATCATAAAATAGATGTCATTCGAGATAAGAATTGATCGTTCAATGGCAATAATGAGGTTTGTTTTAACACCATACAGTGGCGTAATAAATATATATGCAATGTTGTCCTGGAGGTATAATCTGAACGAACCTGTAACATGCGTCGTCATTAACACTATTGACAGACAGGCAAATCACGCAACGAACAAATTTTCCAGACATCAATTGTTTAGTGCTTTGCACCGTCACATTAAAGTCGAGTCACAATGTGTACTAAAATGGAGCCAATATCTATCGGATGTTAATATAAATAAGTATGGCACATGCTAATCATCTTGTCTACACAATGTCGACCATATAATATGAGTTGGAAACACAAACGATATACAAAGTGTATATATACAAATGTGCATGTATTTATGCAGATTGGTTACTATTGCTACCCCTGTATCTCTATGACGTATCTATTAACTGTAATGAGAAATGTTTGTTCAGCCCATATATAATCGAAATTTTCTCCTAAAAACAATAACATCATCAAATCGATGTACATGTAATTCTAGATACTAATTGATTGCTAAATGAGTTTATTAAAATCTGAAAAATACATGACACGGTAGTGTCATAAATATGTATACAATGTTTCCCGGTAGGTATAATCTGAAGAAACATATAACATGCGGCGTCATTAAACAGACAGGCAAAACACGCAACAAACCTACTATCCAGACACTGACATTATAATATATGGTGTGCAAACACAGCTTGTATCTTTTGCATCGTCAAACTATATTAGTATTTTATATGTACTGAAATTTCGCCTAGCATTTTCATCAGATCTTAGTGTATATAACTTTACAGTTGAAGAATACTTCGGGTTGTGTTTCTGATTATCTACTGAACACCATCATACATAACAAACGGTACTATGGCTTGCTACCAACCTGACGCCAGTATCATGCTGACAGACAAATGCTATACATTGTGGTTTATTAAGTTTTTAGTTAATTTGTTGAATTAAACATCAAATAGGAATAATAACATATTTGTGTTGACAGAAGAAACCTTACAACAATAATTGGATTTATTCACGTCCCGTATCAAATCCGCATGCATGTGACGATCAGAATCAATGCGTTCTACATTTTCATACTGTATTCGAATGTATTTTAATAATCAGCACGAAAATATATTTGATCCTAATGTCACACTACTGTAATAAGCAATCACAATTTGATATTGTGAAGTATATTCCCCTGGGTACAGTAAATTGTTCTGATTCATGATAACAAATATTATATGCTTTGATTTGAACCATTGTAAAAGCAAGGATGCAGACTCGCCTAAATAAGTATGGCTCATGTAAAACATTTGGTCGTCTACACAACGATATAGCTTTTTTAAATAAATAATGTTAATATCCCTCGTTTGTATATGACAGGTGCATGTAGGCTCAAACCTTTGACACTGCAACGCACCCTTTATCAAGTATCCATCCAATAACAGTGTGGTTAGATGTAGACACATAGTTGCTGCTTGCAGTTGATTAACCAAATTAAGTGATGTAATACTTTCGTATTTCATATAGCTATGGACGATTGAATCAAACAGTATAAGCTTCATTGTACTTATCTTGAATTGAGTGTTTTACCCTAGTCTTCAAATTAATATAATGTCATATATCTGGACGTGTATGAGATTGAAGTTGCCAGTGTGACGTTCGAACTGCCTAATGACATGTTGATGTTAGTCTGGAACAAATGGACTGAGTGTGACAGTCTGTCGGTCTAACGGTCTGAAGTTACTGCTAATCGAGCTAAAGATAACCTGTCTTCTCGGACTGCAGTCAGTAGAGCAATGGGCTAGCTATTTGGTGGCCGAGCGGAATTGCGACATAGCAAATATCGGCATAGCAGTACTGCGGCATAGCGACATGAGTTCGGCATCCTTATGACATATTAGCATGCAATTTACTGAAATTTGTACCAAAGCGTTTGTACACAACTTCTTGCAAAACACCTTTGCCCATTTTATGTTCTTATTCCTAATTACAGACTTCGTCGGATTGGTTTCCCCTTCAAACAATCCCTTGATAGAATGAGTTTTATCGTCGGCAACTTCTAACATTAATTTCTAATATTGGTCAAATTGGGATGTTCGTGCGTCATACACGGATCGAGAAATTGGAAATAACTGCATTTTTCTCACTCATATTGACAGCGGAAAATTGAGCGAACAATCGAGTTCATTATTTAGATTCAAATCAGATGGAACGAGAGATGTTCTTGAAAGCCGTTCACTGTCACTGACAAGGCAAACCCGACTGTAATTGGCTTATTCGCAAGAAACCATTTTAAATTGTTTCTCTTTTTCTGAACTGAGCGCATCATTCCTAGTCGTATTGTTACATTCTTGCACTGCTATTGAGTAGTCTTGTGTTGAGGTTCATCAACATTTCAAACGGACATGCCATTGGCGGAATAGATTAAACATAATGCCAGTGGAGTAATGCATTTGCACCAAGATTATATTTAAAACATGACAAAGACAAGTGTTGGATATATGCATTACACACCAATTTCTTGTAAGATCCCAAGCTCGCTAAATTGTTAAATAATATGTCGTTCTGCTTAAGATGTTTCGGTGATTATGGTTCTGACGAAAGTTATACGTTTACTAAGGTTTCTAAGCACGTGTTCATTATACATTGTTGTAAACAAAACCGTTAAATAAACACTATATGGTATAGTTGATTCAAAGATCTCTGTCACAACCGCGTAAACAAACATTCATCCCGGTCGATTATTAAAGGTATGTCAGGATTAAATTATACCATCAATAATACACTTAAATGATTAAAAATCTATTGGTCCTATAGCGCAGTGGATATACTTGCTGCAATTAGCTATTCAGAAATGGAACATTATGGCGGTTTTGACAGACATCTTTGAATCGACAATACAGTCCAGTTAGGATAAAAATACGGTGTACTGTATAATAACAAGTATAAAGGATTATACTAATAGTTCAATACTAAACTAAACCCTGCCTATTTAAGCATTGGTTTTAACCTTTTGGTACACATAAATGATGACGTCACTGTCACCATATCATAACTGGACTATATTTCTGTAATCTGTAGACGGTGTGGTATTGTTTATAAACGGCGTTTGTCGTGAAAATATTCAATTAGCAAATGATATAGTAAAATAGTAATTTTGCAATTATGCTTTGATATATTGTAACGAAAGACATTGGCATCATGAGTAGGCGTGTTTTGAAATTAATGTTACAAGGTATTATCGTTGTACATGTACAAGATGTATTAAAGTCGTTTTTAAATTTTACATAATAAACGGTGTTTCATATGATTTAAGTATGACTATCATTTGATAGTATAATAAAGCTTTCCAAATTAAACACGCGAGTGTTTTCTACCTGCTTACAAGAACATCGTCCTAGATTTGAATACTTGTATTGTTTGCCTTGAGTAGAATACTTCAAACATGTAAACGGAACAAAGCCAACGAGACATGTCCAAATGTTTAAAACGAATACTTGTTGTTGTGCCACGGCTTGCTTAAACAAATTTTGAAAAACATTTTCAACTCATTTTAATTCAACTGACAAAAAAATAAATGATTTCCTCTATTTACGGATTTACATTATATAAATCAACATTTCTATCAAATGATTAACATGTGCTCGGATAACAAGTAAGCCGATACATTATCTACTAAATTATTTCATCTTAATTATTTTTTTATTGACAGTAATTATTGCAATCAGCGAATATAAACGGATTTCATGCAGATATCAGGGCACCAGTATTAACATTAATAACTTATTTGAAAAAAGAAAGGAATACGTTCAATTCATTAAAATAACAATATTTTAAAATACAACATCTAAATCAGAAATACTTACCCTTACGTTGAAAGTGTTGTCTCATCAATTATTTACTTTCAACGTTTTGATTCCAATTACTAGTATGGCGGTCAAGCAAATGTTCAGGTAGTCATATGACAGAAAGTCTGTCCAAGTTCAACCATGAGATACCCCGGATACAATGTAACTGGGAAAATGGTAAATTGTAGACTCATAGTTCATATTTTACCAAACTACCAATTGTACCTACAAGTACCTACTAGGAGCAAATGGCTGATCCTATGATGAACTTACATATCGAGTTTACCATTGTAGCAATAATGACTACGTTATGTCGTCAATTTGACAACTGAACAAATCAAGATTATTGGTAAAACTTTACCTATGAGCTTTAATTTCAGGATACACACTATTATAGGATACTTGATAACTGTGTAGTCATTATTCAATACTCGTTTTCGATTTATACAGGGATGTATTAAAACAATACATATTGTATCTTGAATAATTTGCGCTCCTCGAGGTACATAAGCGTGTCTTGTAGCTCAGCTACACTTTAAGTACCTAACGAAATGCGTTCAGGCAGTTAATAAAACGGTCATTGTATTAGTTGTTATGCACAAGCATTATTCGTTACTGTTGTTTTACAAAATAAAAATAAATTCCAATTTCAGAGACTATTCGTTAGCATTAAGTCTAAATAAATGTCATTTATAACTTGTTTTAATATCATTAAGACAATTTTTCGTATGTTTTATGCTGTAAACGAGTTTGGTTTAATGTCAGGCCTTCATGTTTGTCATCACATACGATCGGTTTTGTCAATATTATTGTTATCTTGCATGCTCAACGTTCAGTCGATTTTTAGAAATACTGCGACTGAGGCAATTTACCAATTTTCTATGAAAATCTATTGAATTGTGGACAAAACCCTACACCGCGCGATTATCTTTGCAATTGCTAACGTCTTTATGAGTTTTCTGCTTCTCAATTCCATTATCTTGTAATACGACGATTCCCTAGATGTGACCAGTATAGTTATACACCAAAACATCTGAGCACACTTGACGTAATGGTATTACTACATGTTACCATTATTCATCCAGAAGTAAGTTTGTTACATTGACCAGATAACGTTTTATGACAATGTACGCATGGATCATGTGCATGTATAGATGTCTCAATGTTTGTTGCGCTGAATATAGACATTTGAAATATAAGCAAGTAATTAATGTACCACCATCACGCGAGTCTGACATCGCACATTCATTAAACACAAGACGAAACCTGCAAACATTTGCAGAAGACTAGAACAATACATTTTGTATTTCCTTAATGATTTATATACAGCATGTGCAAGTCACACTAGGATGATGTATACTTCCCGTCTACAAGTATATATGATCCCAGATCTGCAGGAACGGTGTAATGGGAGACGAAGTATGGTGACAGAGAGGGAAACGGTCCATGTTCTGGTACATTACTTCATACATTTTCCTTAAAATCTAAACTGTTTAACATGTTTGGAATTGAAGTGACTTCAATTTTTGTCATGAGTATTTATAAACACATAGTTACAACATGTATAGAAACCATAAATTGTCTGACCCTAACCTACTTGGAATGATTCCAACAATACAAATTATAATACGCAGTCTTTTTATGTGGAATGTGGAACAGACACAGAAAAAGAAGACATAAAACACAACATGAGAGAACATTTAATTAATTTGTTACAATTGAACACCACTACGGCATATTGTCAATAGGTTTACATTCCGATTGAATCAGATTTTGGGGTTGTGTGTTTGCATTGTTCTTTGTAGTTGTGTTGTGATGTTACTGTTTCTCGTGCTCAATTAATTACATGGAGTGGTTCCTTCCATGTCAAATTTCCTGATTTTGTTTTTAAAATATTTGCCTCCATTTACGTACACAGGCAAGGGTCATATTTAAATTGCATTTTTTACAGGGAAAGTTTAGGCCTGAAGACTATTCTAGATATTTTATCTTGTTCTATTGTATTGCTCGAACTCTAAAACGTCTAATATGTGTCAATATTTCCCTTCTTGAAACCCTTAATTTGATGGTATGACTCAAATGACAAACCTATTAAACATATTACACCGCGAGCTGGGTTATAACCTTAACCTGTGTTTGTGAAAATGAGACATCGAATTGGCATTTATTGGACAAGAATGTCTTCCTTTTCTAAAACTTTAACCAAATTATGTTTCAATTAGACCCATCTTATGATCAAGTTGACCTCATTTGATTGATTTTCCTCACGCTGAATACCATCACATTCCATGACAGAATCTTGTGAGCAGTTCCTAACATTTTTGTCTAGGATTGGCCATAATGAAATATGCCTGAGCCTTATTTGAGCGAATTATATCAGTTATGTTGGGCGATTTCTGACCTTTTCGAAAATATTTTTGTCTTGAGAAAACCATATATAGGTCAGCGCAGATATGTTTTGAGATAAAAATGCGAACAAATACTTTTTGTTTGATGCTTTCACACTATGGATGTTTTTGTTACATACTAAAACTCTAGGCCCGTATATGTTTATGTACGTCTATCATTTTGGTTAAACCTTGTAAACAAAATATACAAGTTGAATGTTTGTACGGCAAAAAATTGTTATCAGGCCATTGGATACTACGATGAAGATTACATATGTTGTAATAAGAATTTGCAAAGTTTCATAGTTCTTTTATTAAAGCTGTCATAGATAGAAGCAATATTGATATATTGACAGTATCTTTTATCGGATCTTTTATCTGTTCACATTTTGAGATATCTATACATGGGTAAATGAATGGAACCACCAAAAATCCTCTTTTTCTAGCACAAGACAGTTTCTTTGTTAAGATTAAAGTTAACAGTCAAGTCAAAACTCAATATTTTCAAAAGCTGAATCTATAAACAACATGTACAGTGTAGAATAGCAATAAGGGAATAATGACCGAAGGGCCTATTCGTTGTTTGTCTTTATATGTGTTATTCTACATATTGATGTATTGCCAATGCTCGTCTTCTGATATATTGGAATAGTCAATATGCCTCAGGAAAGTAGGGCAAAGTAGGGCTCAGATCAAAATAGTAGGAATAGTAGGGCCCAGTGGAAAGCCTGCTCAGGTCATATCAATGCTAACTCTATTTTAAATATAATTTTGATATGAATAATTATGCATGTGCATTGTATGAACCAAGTATTGAACGAAAATGCATATCTGTAAAGGTCCAATATTATTTGGAAAATCTGTTTGATAATTTTTTTGACACAAAAACGTATACTATAAACAAAGGACCATAACACTGGCAATAATCTTCCTACCAAGAATTCCTGACAATATGCATAATAACTACACTTGTTACAATCTGTTTATTTGTAGTTCAATTGAAATATTACCAGTGGTTAAGGAAAACTAGAGCCGATAAACTTTGTGACATCCATTCAGACAGACGTTCAGCAGAAAATGGCTATGTCTCCCGCACTCTGTGTTGGAGACTATTACTCAAGTGTTAAAAATGTTTTCAAGGTAAAATAGAACAAAACGGGAGTTAAACAAACGTGGTTTAGTAAAATATATCAAAAACATTATGTACATTATAACATACGATGCGCATGATGTCTTTTTACTCTCTTTTACTAATTTTGGTTTGTTTAAGTGCATGGATATCTATGCGCCCTCGTTTTCAAAATTGTCCCGTGACATCGGAATGGGTAGGGGCAAATACCATGTTTTCGTGAACAGAAATCAATTACCGAACACACGAAGTTTTAATTAACGCGCGTGCCCAACAGAAGCAATAAAACATATTTTACGGATATTCACATAATCCCGTAGTTTTATTACCAGTTTCAGAAAGAAAAAAAGAAAAAAACACCGGCACATTACCTATATTTCGGATAATCATATAGGTCCGCATATAGCCCCGCAGAAATCCACAGTTTTAACTTTGCCTAATTTCGGGATATTTCGGACAGTATCGTGACAAGCGTTCTGGATATTTCGGACAGTATCGTTAGGTTGTGTGCAAGAAGTTGCGATTGGTGCATGGTCATTTACAAAAAGCCTTTACATTACTACGGCGCTTTCAAGCGCCGTAGAATAAGCTAAGCATTGTTTTGGAATCAGTACCACTCACCACCATTAACTGTTGTAGTGGATAAATAATAGCGTGTAAAAGATATGTCGTTTTGTTGTAGTTTGCTATTTGTAGTTTACAATAGCAAACTTCAATTTCCTGGCTGTCGCGAATTTTTACTATATTTAGGCCACAACCAGCCAAAATCTAACCAAAAGAGTTAAGTTTAAGAAACTGTTGATTATAATGTCATTAAGATATATTTTAGACTTTTTTAACTTCAATAGTTACATAGTGTCGTGCAGTTAGAATATTATGCTAAATGATAGTCTGTTTGGGGTAAACTAGTGTAAAGCATAAATGAAAAGTGAAACTGGTTAAATGTTGTATTATTTTTTACCCACCCCACCCCAAGTAAATATCAAATTAGTTTTACAATACATTCGTTATGTGTAGTGATCTAACAAATTAAATATGTGTATTTTATTTTCTTTTATCAAACTGGGCGCTTATATTGGGACATGTACCAATTATATGACGGCATCGTATTTGCTTATTTATGTGATTGTTATTCATGTTAAAATGCAATGAAACACCATAACATCATAAAATCGATGTCATTCTAGATAGGAATTGATCACTCAAAGGCCATAGTGAGATTTGTTTTTAACAGTACACAGTGGAGTAATAAATTTATATACAATGGTGCCTTAGAGGCGTCATTAATTAACATCATCAGCAGACAGGCAAATCACGCAACGTACATGTACCTATTATCCAGACACTGACATTAACTGTTTAGTGCTTTTGAACCGTCGCATTTAAGTCGAGTGACAATGTGTACTCAAAACGAGCCAATGTCTATCGGATGTTAATATAAATAGGCATGGCACATGCTTATCATTTGGTCTACACAGGGATATTGTATATTAAAATAATTTCGACCATATAATGTGATTTCGAAACACACACGATATATACATTCTGAAATTATATACATGTATTTATGCAGGTTAGTTACTATTGCAGCCAGTATCTGCATGGCATGTCTATTAACTGTAATGATAAGTGATTGTTCAGCCCATATGTAATCGAAACTATTCTACTAACAACAAATTAAGGACCATCCCTATTTATAATAATTAATATATTTACATTCACTCTATTTAGGTATTATTTTACTTAAAGTAATGAATAAATTTAAACACAATATCACGAGCGTTATTTCATGGGTAACATTTTGTTTTGCTGTTAAACGTGTCTCTTCGCGAAATGATGTGTTTTGTGGACCATTACCAATCATCGGGTTCGGTATGGGTAGTTATGGACTTTTAAAGTGATCATAAGGAAAAAAGGCCGATAAGGAGTCGCTCATCATTTGATGGCGTTGAACGAATTATCGGAATGATACTGATCGGACATGTCTCGCGTCTCCTCGGATGACAATGTAACTTCGGCCATACCGAGGTCGGTCGTTTGTGAAAGAGGTACCTGGGCACTGGGTATGTTTATCTGTACCTACGGAGATTCCTTCCGATGATAAGCATGGAATGTTATTACCCTTATACTTTCACCATTACTTGACGTAGGTGTTTGAACCCGCTTAAAAGTGGAATGCTCACTTCTGGTCGTATTTGTGATCAAACATTTAGAAACATACATCATACAGCCAATATTCAGGTTCGCGTGCATGTTTGCCGCCCAGAATCGACCACAGAGCTCAGACAATTAAGACGTGAATTTGCTGTCGAACCCCCGACTCGGGTCAGTGCTGTTCATCGAAATACTGTTTGGACTTTAATTATGCAAAATGTGTTTGACGACAGAAACGTATAAAACTATATAAAGATAAAAAGATCATCATATATTGAAACACTTTCATCAGACAATGAAAGATAAGCATCCTATACTGGCAGATAATCATCATATAATGACAAACGGACTTCATATAAAGAAAATATGAGCATCATAATGGCAAATAATCGTCATATAACAAAAATGCTCATCATATAATGACACTTGACCATCATGTTATGACAAAGTATCGTCATATAATGACAAATGATCATCGTATAATCATTGTTGACATATCATTGTCCATTTATGCCAAATTGACATGATGAATTGAGATAAGCACATCATATCACGGTATATTAACATAATGCAACAGTTCTGCTGATCTTTAGGTAGCTATGGAATTCCAGATATTACTTTGTCATTAATACACTACCATGTTTAACATTTTATTTTCTGTGCTAATTGCCAAGACAATTAGAATCCGCATGTTACCAGAAGTAACAGTATTTCTGGACTTATTACACGTTGCGCGTTACAGAGTTTCACTATCGATTACGTACATCTAATTACTATATGTATATCGTAATGTGTTTGGACGATACTATGCTTTATTGTTGATGGTTGAAAATATTTATATAGCGCTTTATATAACAAGTCTCTAAATCGCTTAAAACGCGAAAGTCAGCCAGTTGTCAGTTCATTAAAAGTCTAAAACAATTTCACTTGATTCACTGATATGCACTTTTAAATAGATGTGTTTTTAAAGTCTTTTTGAAGACTGTCAGAGAGTCAATGCGCCTGATTTCCACAGGAAGACTGTTCCATAAGGTGGCAGCACATTTGTCGAGCCGCCTTTCACCGTAATTCTTGGTTCTTACTTTAGGAATGTTTAAAAGCATAGCAGTGTCTGATCTTAAAGACCTGGTTGGCTGGTATTCTCTAGTCAACTCATTCATGTAGATAGGAGCTTGGTCATATCGGATTTTAAAAGCGTATAGAATGATCTTGTACTGTACTCTATATGGAACAGGAAGCCAGTGTTGTGTATGGAGTGTTGGAGTTATGTGTTCACGCTTTTTTGTTTGTGTGATCAAACGAGCTGCAGTATTCTGGATGCGTTGCAGTTAACTTATCACCTTGCTGTTGGCACCAGATAACAAAACATTTGCATAGTCCAGTCGAGAAGTCACAAGAGAGTTCACAAGTGTTTTACAAGCATTTACGGTGATGAATGGTCTAATCCGTCCGATGTTACGCAGATGAAAAAAAAACAAGATTTGGATATTGCATTAGCTTGTTTGTCCATGGTTAGAGTTTTATCAAAGAAGGCACCTAAATTTTTCACAAATGCTGATTCATGCACAATTGTTCCATCGAATTGTAGTTTGCATTCAGAAAGATCCTTGACATGATGTTTCGGTGCAAAGATGATGAGTTCTGTTTTATCCTGGTTTATCTTTAGCATGTTCAAACGCATCCATGAACTGATGTCTGACAGACAGGCTTCAAGTTGAGGACACTTTAGGTAGCAGGACTAGCTAACTAGCGCACTGGAATAGCCTTACCATGGTTGGACGGTCTAGCCGTTGGTAGCCTGGGGCAACCTGTCTGTCCAGTCTGAAGACAGTAGCATATTAGGACTAGCATATATTAGCAGTCTGGCGGCCGAGCGACATAGCGGTATGAAGTTGACATTATTATGGCCTACTAGCATGCCAAGGGCACATATTGCACTGTACGTTTATACATAGCTTATTGATCAACACCTTTACCCAATTCGTGTTCTTATTCTTAATTACTGACTTCAATGGATTATTCTAACACGATTCGTGGATTAATCCAATACACAAAGAACGAACCGAACCATGTTTTATTGCCCCCATAAAACATACCTATCAAATTGGCTGTTTCTATTTACGCCCAGTATCACTTGACATATTTATGAATGAATGAACGTAAACTTTATAGTAAAATTTACTACGAGTCACGATGACAAGGCGAGTTGCACGAGAATCCAGTGTTACATCTATGACGCATCTATTTTTAGAAACTCCAATGTACTCTAGAAACCAAGTTTTATTAAAGCTTTTGATAATCAATCCATTTATATTTTTCATTTTATGAAATAGATACCATATACTGGTGTTATTAAAATTGTTTCAATTATTTCCTTCAAAAAATTACGAAGTTCGTTTTCATTAACGAGGGAGGTAATTGTACCAGCTAATAAGCCACTCAATTTCATCGTGGAATTATGTTCAATGTCAAATGGGTGAAAATGGAATGCGCGCAGTTAAATAGTGCGGGATATTATGGTATTTAGAATCGAAATAAAAACTCTGTTCTTGTATATTGTCGGTGAATAAAACACGGGCACTCGTTCGGATGCGGAAAATTAAATCACTCGTGCTACGCACTCGTGATTTAATTTTTCCGCAACCGAACTCCTGTCCGTGTTTTATTTACCGACAATAAACGCGAAGAGATTTTTATTTCTTAAATAATCTCAGTTTAGCAATCAATTGACAAATGGGTTTTATCATCGGCAACATCTAACCAAATCTTATAAGTTTTGGTCAAATTGGGATATTCTGAGGGTTTACATGAGGCGAAAAATACGACCTAACTGCATTTTGCTCACTCATATTGACTACGTCAAATCGAGTGAACAATGGAGTTTATTATTTAGATTCAAATCATATAGAACAAGAGATGTTCTTGAAAGCCGCTCGCTGTCAATACCGACTGTAATTGGCATATTCGCATGAAACCCATTTAAATTATATCGCTATTGCTGAGCGCATCATTCCTTGTCGAAGTGTAACATTTTTGTACTACTATTGAGTATTCTTGTGTTGAGGTTCATCAACATTTCAATCGGACATGTCATTGGCAGAACAAATTAAACATAATGCAAGGGGGGGATTCATGTGCACCAATATTATATCTAAAACATAACAAAGACAAGTGCTGCATATATGCACCTCAAACCAATTGCCTGTAAGATCTCAAGCTCGGTAAGGTTGCTAATTAAATATTGTCTCACACCTAAATTGATAAATATGTCGTTCTACTTAAGATGTTTCGGTGATTAGGGTTCTGACGAAAAAAAACGTTTACTAAGGTATCTAAGCACGCGTTCATTATACGTTGTTGTAAACAAAAACGTTAAGTAAATACACTTCTATGGTATTTCTGTAATCTGTAGGCAGTGAATTATTGTTTATAAACGGCGTTTGTCATCAAAAAATTCAATTAGGAAATGATATATTAAAAAAGTAATTTTGCAATTATGCTTTGACGTATTGTAACGACAGCCACTGGCGTCATGAGAAGGCGTGTTGTTAAATTATTGTTTCAATGTATTATCGTTGCACACGATGTATTAAATGATATTTCATACGATTTAAGCATGATTATGATTTGACAATGCAATAAATCGTTCGAAAGTAAACACACGAGTGTTTCTACCTGCTTATAGTAGATTCAATAAGTAATATTAATTTCGAATAGCGGGTATACATAGTTTACCTAGAAACACATAGTTTTCCTGACAGACGACTCGATGTTGACAAACGATTCTCATTTAATTTTGAATGATCTGTACTAGAACATTGTGCTAGATCTAAATACTTGTATTGTTTGCCTTGCGTAGAATACTTTAAACGTACAAAACGGAATAAAGCCAATGAGGCATGTCCAAATGTTTAAACCGAATACCTGTTGTTGTGCCGCGGCTTGCCGAAACAAATTTTGATTATCATGTTCAACTCACTTTAATTCAAATGACCAAACAATAAATAACAATAAATAACATAAATGACGAAGCTCTAATTAGGAACTGCATAGCGCATGTTGTAGATAGAAAGTTGATGCCGTTGTGATCAGTTCCTCTATTTACGGGCTATCATTATATTAAACAACATTTCTATGGAATGTTTAACGTGTACTCAGATACAACTAAGCCGATACATAATCTACTAAATTATTTCATTTTAATTATTTTTTTTATTGACAGTAAACTATTATTATTTCAATTAGCGAATAGAAACGGATTTCATGCAGATATCAGGGCACCGGTATTAACAGTAATTACCAATTTGAAAAAAGGAAAAGAATGCGGTCATTTCATTAACTCATCTTTATTACAATAGAACATCTAAATCAGAAATAATTACCATTACGTTGAACGTGTTGTCTCGTCAATTATTTACTTCTCAACATTTTAATTCCAATAAGGGCGGTCATGCAAATGTTCAGGAAGTCATATGACAGTAAGTCTGTCCAAGTTCAACAATGAGATATCCCGAATACAATGTAACTTGGAAAATTGTAAATTGTAGACTTATAGTTTACGTTCTACCAACTGCACTTGCATGTACCTACTAGGAGCAATGACAGATTCTATGAGTGCACCCTTGTAGCAATAATGACTACGTTAAGTCGTCAATTTGACAACTGAACCAAGCAAGATTATTGGTATAACTTTACCTATGAGCTGTAACTTCAGCATACACACTATATTAGGACACTTGACAAATGTGCAGTCATAGCTCATTACTCGTTTTCTATTTAAACAGGGGTGTATTAAAACAATGCATAGTGTATCTTGAATAATTTGCGCTCCACGAGGTACATGAGCGTGTCTTGTAGCTCAGCTACACTTTAAGTACCTAACGAAATTCGTTCAGGCAGTTAATAAAACGGTCATTGTATTAGTTGTCATGCACAAGCATCATTCGTTATTGTTGTTTTACAAAATAAAAGTAAATTCCAATTTCATAGACTGTTCGTTAGCATTAAGTCTGAATAAATGTCATTTTTAACTTGTTTTAATATCATTTAGACAATTTTGCGTATGTTTTGTGTCGTAAACGAGTTTGGTTTTATGTCAGGCCTTCATGTTTGTCATCACATACGATCGGTTTTGTCAATATTATCTTTATCTTGCATGCTCAACGTTCAATCGATTTTTAGAAATACTGCGACTGAGGCAATTTACCAATTTCCTATGAAAATCTATAAAATTGCGGACAAATTTCATCAGACGGGAACAAAACCCTACACCGCGCGATTATCTTTGCAATTGCTAACGTCTAACATGGAAATTCAGACATGTTGGATCAGAATAGCTGTGTTTTGACTGAGAACCCAAAACATACTGAGTAGTTCTGACTTTTGATAAATCACAGTTACACGCTATATTTTAGGAATATTTTTTGGAACGTATTCGTATAACTAAATGATGAAACGTAAAAAGTCTATCACTCCATAAACTTTCGTCAAAATACAAACATGCATGGAATTTTTGTTTTGAGTATTTGTAAAAAGAACATAGTTACAAAATGTATAGAAACACATATATTGCCTGACCCTAACCTACTGGGCATGAATACAACAATACAAATTAAAATACGCAGTATTTTATGTGAAACAGACACAGAAAAGAAATAAAGACATAAAACACAACATGAGAGGACATTTAATTAATTTATAACAATTGAACACCACTACAGAATAATATTGTCTGTAAGTTAACATGTCGATTGAGTGCAGTAAAATTACAAATCTAAGGAGCAAATGCAACATCTAAATGTGTTTAGTTGTGTATCCTTACTTTGGGCCAATGTGAGCTTTTCGCTATGCTCTCAGTGCAATAAAACACAAATATACCAGGAGTGTGCATGTATAGATAGACGATGCTTTTTTAATCGTGACGTGTGTATGTAGCAAAGTTGATTTGCCCTCAAAGGGTAAGTATAAGGTATCTTTTTAAGACTTCAGCCGACATGTGATCGATGAGAGTGTAACAAATACATGGCCCACATGATAAGGCGTTGGGCAAGAAACGTAAAAGAGATGGTTCGAAAATGTGGAAGTTTAATTTTTTCAAATATTCTTTGAAATCTCTTGATTGTATACACATTGCACGATATAATATTGTGCATGTGCATTTTAACGAATACAGTATTTAAAACGGTATTTGTTAGTTCGAAATGACAGACAGTCTTATATGTTATTGTACATAAATACTGCACGTAATAAGTTTACCCATGACCCTCGCAAATTCATAAACATATATGTATGTAGAGATAGACAAAGCACATAGCCAGTGAAATCGAGCGGCTATGATTTGAACTTGATGTGAAATATGCAAATTATGATTACTAAATATCTACACAGATGCAGAAACAGACAACATGAAAGGTTTATCATTCCGCAACGGCTCAAAAAGCACTACGAGAATTTAAAGTGTGAACACGCAGATATCATTATTAAGTGAACAGTGACAAACACGCATTTTTGTCAATAAAATACTTAGCTTCTATTAAAAAAAATACTTTACATCTGCATCCTTTACAACATATCAAATAGTTGTGTGTACATACTTTAAACATCATGATGTTATAAAACATCCTATAAACATGACATTTTTACTACCAATACTAATTGATCTTATATAGTTTGAAAATGTAATGTTGGAACTAGTAACACACCTCAACTACTGGTATACAAGGTTCAGCGCGTCATCCTTTTCAAATTATCAACCGCATCTAAACGGATGTTGATAAGTGGACGTTTAGAGTCATCCTGCATTTGTGCGGATGTGACTTTGGCGTGTGCTCATTTCTTTGGGTTGTGTGTTTGCATTGATCTTTGTAGCTGTGTTGTGGTGTTAGCGTGTTATGTGCTCGACATGGAGTGCTGTCTCCCCTGTCCAATTTCCGCGTTCTGTTTTTGAAATATTTGCTTCCATTTTCGTACACAGGCAAGGGACATACATGTATTTAAATCGCATTTTGTACAGGGAAAAGTAATAGAGGCCTGCAGACTGTCTTAAATGTTTTATCTCGTTCTGTTGTATTGCGAGAACTCTGAAACGTCGAATGTATGTCAATATTTTCCTTGTTGAAACCCTTAATTTGATGGTACGATAAAAATGACAAACCTACTAAACATATTACACCGCATGCTGGGTTATAACCTTAACCGAGGTTGTGAAAATGAGGCATCGACATTGCATTTATTGGACAAGAATGTCTTCCTTTTCTAAAACTTTAACCCAATTGTGTTTCAATTAGTCTCATCTCATGGTCATGTTGACCTCATTTGATTGATTTTCCGCTCGCTGAATACCATGAAATTCCATGACAGAATCTTGTCAGAAGTTCCTAACACTTTTGTCTGGGATTGGCCATTATGAGCCTTATTTTGTAACATTATGCCCGAGGGTACAGCATTTGGCATATTAACTAACACCAAGTTATGAATACACACTGGTCAAAATATGTGTACAAATGTTCACAAACCTTCAGATAGTATATGTCAAGATCCATCAATATTACCTGACTAAGTTCATGTACATGTAATATACTGTCTGGGTGGTTAATGATACAGGAAATGTACTTAATTAATAATGTCTGGGATGTTAAGGATAGAGAAGGCTATCTGGTCAAGAGATCAGTGACTTACTGGACACGAGAGTGGGTAGTTGGCCTATGAGAGCCACAATGATGTGGACTAACTGAGCGAGGACTCTATGGTCTTAATAAGACCATAAGCTCAAGTGTACATGTCCATAAGACTCAAGTGTATGTCCATTTAAATTACAATTTAATAACAACAATAATATGTGGAATATGTTGAACTATTGAACTATTAAACTACTATACGATCAGCGACAGTGTTATATTGTTTAAAATGACTACGTAACAATAAAGTGGTGTTCGTGACCGTAGGATTCAGGAATTGGGAAGTCAACCTCCAACGAGTAACGGAAATACTTAAGCAGGATTCAAGAAAAACACGGAGTAACAAGTGAGTGATTTGGTTATTTTTCTGTGCACTTAAACATGACATATCGAATTATTGGCAAAGATATTAAAAAATTAACAGACAATTTAGAAAATATATACAGTTCATTGCTTAATAATGATTTGAGTAAAATAGTATCAAATTTTAATGGGGAAAATATTATAGAATACAAATATTGGATAAATTCATTAGAAAAATATGCGTATTTAAATAAGTTAGATGATCTTGGCAAGAAAAATATTTGTTTTCAAACTTCTCGAGGGGTTGTATCAGATTTTATTCAGGGATTTTTAAATGATTATCCTCAGTGTACATGGGCTGATCTAGCAGACAAGTTAAAAGATAAATTCTCAGTGATTACCGATAGTCTCCATGCATTACGATTATTGAGCGAATTTAAACAAAGGCCGAATGAAACTGTCCAGATTTATTATGAAAAATTACTTGATTTAGCAAAAACTGCATATGTGTGTGATGGCCAAAATTGTAATGAGTTCCCTCCAATTGTAATCAGGCAGATTATTGATTTTTTCGTGGATGGCTTATTAGAGGAGTCTGTTAAAATTCAATTACTTAGGCAAAATCCTCAAACGTTAGATGAAACATTAAATATTGCAATAAAGGAGCAAAATATTAGAGCAAGACTCAGGTTGAGAGATTTTAAACCATTTAACCGTAATTATCAAAATAGGGATAATCAATTTAATTCTGTGGAAAGAAATCCACATAGACACCAAGGTGATAGAGAAAATATAGACGTTGTTTATAGATCAAGGTATTATCAAAATAAATGTCAAAGTAGATCTACCTGTCAAAATAGAGATTATTCAAATTACCGTAGAGTAGAGCGATTTCGTAGTAGACAAAATTTTGATCGATTTTTACACAAGAAAAGGGTTAATCATGTTAATCATCAGAAAAATTCAAATCGGCGAATTTTTAATATAGGAATAGCGGGCAATCCAGATTCCTGTGTAATAGATGTATACAATACTAAATACAGAGCACTGGTAGATTCAGGCGCTGAGGTTTCATTGATGAGCAGAAGAATATTTAGAACTTTAGGAAAAAAGCTAGAAATTAAAGATGATAAGATTTTTCTTCAATCAGTTAATGGTGGTTCATTAAAGGTAGATGGTCGCATAGACTTGAAGTTTAAAATTGGTTGTACTGATATGAGTCATCCATTTTATGTTGTAGAGAATACAAATAGGAATATTATTCTGGGTAGAGATTGGTTAAAACACCATGATGTGAGGATTTATTTTGATCTAGGATGTTTAAAAGTAGGAAAATCATTTGTTAATTTAGTAGAAGACAGACAAATAGCTTCCTTTGTAAGAATTCAAAGGAATACCATTCTAAAACCTCAAACTGTCAATTATTGTTATGGCAAATTAAAACAGAACCCAGGAATACGAAATTTTAAAACTTATGAGCTAAAGACAGTAGAAAATGGGTACATAGCATCAGAGCCAGGAATTATGATTGCAAATTCAGTATTCAAATTACAAAAACACAGGAGAATTCCTGTGGCAATCACAAATAACACAAACAAAACTATAAGATTAAAGAAGGGGTGTGTCATAGCTAGAGTAGACTTGCTTGATGATAAATGCATAGCTTCTGTGAGTAACAGACACCAAGCAAGATCGCAGCCAAAAACATTCAGTCCAATTGATGAGTCAGAGATTATTACCCCCTCAGAACATTTCCCATATGTAAAAGACCTATTAGCCACTCACCGTGACGTATTAGCAAACAATGACTCAGAGCTCACTGAAACCAGCACAGTGACTATGAAAATCCCTACAAATGAGCACCAACCAGTCCGACAACGTCCGTATCGTGTTCCCCTAAATGACAGGGATAAAATGAATGAAGCCATTGACGGCATGTTGAAAGACAAGGTTATTAGACCATCCCATAGCCCCTACGCAAGCCCGGTAATTTTGGTTGATAAACGAGGCGATCAATCGAAGCGCTTTTGTGTAGATTTTCGTAAATTAAACAAGGTTATCGTCCCTACATCATATCCATTACCGCATATTGATGATATACTGGCAAGTCTGGGGCATTCCAAATATTTTACTAGTTTAGACATGAGACAGGGCTATTGGCAGATACCCATTGATGAGAACGACCGTGAAAAGACAGCATTCACAACATTTAGAGGCTTATTTGAGTTCAATCGCATGCCATTCGGGTTGATTAATGCCCCTGGTGTATTCCAAGATTTAATGGGTCAAGTTCTAGATGGGTTAGGATCATTCGCGGTAGCATATTTAGATGACATCCTTGTGTTCTCAAGAACATTAGAAGAACATAAACGACATTTAGAGATTGTGTTTCAACGTATGCGAGATCATAATCTCAAACTCAAGTTAAAGAAATGTCAGTTTCTACAGCCTCAAACTTGTTACTTAGGCTTTGTGATAGACAAAGATGGGATCAGACCTAACCCAGACAAGGTTAAAGCCATGAGGTCATTCCCTGAGCCGAAATGTGTGCGTGATGTAAGATCTTTTATAGGAGCCAGTTCATTTTACAGGCGGTTTGTGCCTTCATTTTCAAAAATTGCAGAACATTTAATTCAATTGACCCGGAAAAATGTTCCATTTAGATGGACTGACAGCTGTCAGGACAGTTTTGATACATTAAAGGCAAAGCTAGCGCAGATTCCCATGTTAGCATATCCAGATACAAGTAAACCCTATGTGTTGTATACAGATGCTAGTAATTCACATATTGGGGCATGTTTAGTCCAAAAGGTTACCAATCCCGACAGTACGTCCAAGGACAAGGAAATTGAACGGCCAATCTACTTTCTGTCCCACAAACTCAGTGATACTCAAACACGTTATAGCACAATTGAAAAAGAGGCATATGGCATATATTACGCCTTACAAAAACTAGATCATTATCTGCATAATGCTGAATTTACAATCAAGACTGATCACAAGCCACTGATAAATTTATTGAACAGTCCCATACAAAACAAGAAAATTCAATTGTGGGCATTGTCTTTGACCGGTTATAACTGTCACATTGAACACATAAGTGGGAAGCACAACGTAATGGCAGATTTTTTCTCTAGGCCCCCGGAATCTGCAAATAGAAAAACAGAAAATGAGTCAGACAATGAGCCAGACATACATGACAATACATACAAAATCCAGTCTCAAGATAACAAACACTCAAATGAAGTTTTGTCAGTAAATGCTATAAATTCAAATGAAATTGACCCAAAACAATATGTGAATGCACCATATGAGAAAACACTTGATTCCATAGAACCTGTTAAGGAATTTGCAGACTTAGACATGGTCGCAGAACAAGATAAAGATCCAGAGATCTTGCAGATTAAAATGAAGTTGAGACATGGTCAACCCTCAGATAAGGATAAGTTTTTGGAAATGGATCAAGTAATATATTACATTTCAAGTCCAGATGAGGAGCCTACACCTCGTCTTTATGTACCAAAACACCTGAAGGGTTTAGTTATTAAGCAGTATCATAATGAAAATTGCCATCCGGGCACGCAAAGAATGTTTGCTACAGTTAAGACCAAATATTATTGGCCGTCATTGTTTAAAGACCTATACGCATATGTGTCTACATGCGTACCCTGTCAGACTAGGAACTTAAAGAAAATCAGAGCTCCAATGAAAGAGACAAATATAGCACCCTATCCCTTTGCATGTATGTCAATAGACATATGTGGTCCATACGAAACTACTGATAATGGTAACAAATACATCATTTGTTTTGTAGATATGTATTCTGGCTTTCCGGAAGCATTTGCAAGTCCAGATAAAACAACATACAGTGTTATAAGCTTATTATTAAATGAGATCTACTCACGGTATGCGTGCAATCTGTCCATAATCCATGATGGAGGGTCGGAATTTACATCTCAGGCGTTCAATGAGGTCCTGAAAGAATTAAACATACATAATATAACATGTACAGCTTACCATCCAGCTTCAAATGGAAAACAAAAAAAAATGCACAGAGATTTAAACAATATACTGGCCAAATTAGTTCAGGGTGATACAAAAGCGTGGGATGTACATTTAAATATGGCTCTAGGAGGTATTAGGCACAATGTCTCCTCTAGTTCAAATTTTTCTCCATTTTATCTATTGTATAACAGAGACCCAGTACTGCCAATTGATAACTTGTTGAAACCAAGAGCTAAGTATCATGGCGAGGAATTCTCAAAAATTGCTTTGCAAGAAACTCACAGAACATTCATGTTAGCATACAGGCACTTGAAACATGCAAAAAGAAGAAACAAAAAGTTTGTAGATAAAAATGCACAAGACATAAATTTTGAGGTTAATGATGCTGTATATTACAAGAATTTCCGTCCGAAAGGTAAATTGTCGCCTAAGTGGAAATCACATTTCAGAATAATTGAAAAGCTGTCTCCTCTGACTTATTTGATTAAAAATCAGTTAGACAATAAAATCATGAAAGTACATGCAGATCAAATACGAAGAGCAAATTTAAATAAGTGGCCTAAAATAAAGTCCTCGAATAAACGTACGACAACCTATGTTGTACGCCCTAGTGATAGTAGTTCTAGTGACACTGAACGTGAAAGTAGTTCAAGTGATGAAAATGACATTGAAAGACCAAGGTTAAATGACATCATGTCAAATAGCTCTGAAAATAATATGAATGCTTCTGCTTACGAAGGCGACACAGAAATTTATGACCCTGAATCAGATATCAATAACAAAGTTATTAGCCATTCGAGTAGTTCTGATTCCAAAGGTATCACAGAAATTGACAGTTCAGATAATGCTGTGGAAATAGGTGCAGTACAGGCTAGGCAAACCACAGTTAAAAAGGAGTCTAGGGTCCCAGAAATTCAGATCGCTATGACAAATCAAGATTCTAGTAGTTTTAAAGAAACTATGACTATGTAAAATAGTATGTTTCTGAATATACTTGACAAGTGTAAGTAATAATTATGACAACTGTAAATATTAAATTGGTAGAGGTTCAACTTACCTGAACTTTGAATTCAAATTCTGTGGTAAATAGATGTTGTCATCTCTCATTTGTACATGGAATCATTTCACGATAGTGTTCGGAAATGAATTAAATCGAGTTGAAGCTGTAAACAAGTTGTAAACAGTTGTAATCTTCAAAAATACTGTAAGATTTTTGTGTGGAAATTCACACTTCCGGCAAAAAGGAAATTCTCCCTTGTAGAGAGTATCTAATCAAAGGGAGATAATTATATACGAATGCTTATTATATCGTTGTCGTCTATTGTAAAAAATATTATGCTAGTAGGGCTTCTAGTGATATCCCATGTATACGTTAGTTTTCATTTACTTGATCAGTGATTTAAATCTGATTCATATTAATTTGATGAATGAAGTAATAATTTGGTACTATGCCGCTCATACGATTATTTGTAACAATGGAAGGGAATGATAAATTAATGGGGTATAGTAAAAAAATAAATAATAATAATAAGTTGTATTCGATCTGTCAATAATAAGTGTTTCAGTTAATATACCAGAGATCGAACGCGTTACTTTCCAAACTACACGAGGCTACCAACAACTCCCTACTACAAGAGGCTATCAACAATTCATGGTCCTGAAGTGTATACAAAAGATGCCTGTTACAACGACACATTTTTCGAAAACCATTCCGAAGATGTAAATGTATATCAAACACCGGAGTACAATATTTAAAAACATTCAATTGAAGATAATCTTCCGCTGATATCTCCGTCATTCAATTGGAGATAACAATTTGCAGATCCATGGGATTTCAATGGATAGTACAATTTTATTGCACAACCGTTTATCGTTTTGGACGCTGGTTCATGAATATATAACCAGTCCATACATACGCCCGTCAATATGCAGCCTAGGCTATGTTTGGATACAGATGTTGATTATCGTTTGTGGACGCTGGTTCATATATAACCAGTCCACACATACGCCCGTCAATATGCAGCCTAGGCTATGTGTGGATACAGATGTTGATTATTGTTTGTGGACGCTGGTTCTTATATAACCAGTCCATACATACGCCCGTCAATATGCAGCCTAGGCTATGTGTGGATACAGATGTTGATTATTGTTTGTGGACGCTGGTTCTTATATAACCAGTCCATACATACGCCCGTCAATATGCAGCCTAGGCTATGTTTGGATACAGATGTTGACGACCCTAGATGTCTAATACTATTACAGAATATACATAAACATTATTGTGACAAATTGTGTTCAGTATTCATATGATTCAACCAGCTGATTACGCTGAAAGAACATTACGTGTGTGTGTGTATATATGTATACTATTTCAAGTGCATATTATTCTAGTTATTCTTTTATTCTACAATTACCATTTGTTTTATGTACTACATGTACATACTAGCATTACGTTATCACCATGTGGTTTAATGTGTCTTATATTGTTATAATTCGAGTTCGGGGTATTCGTAATGTTAAAATTTTATTAAGATAAAATTTTGTGTTCCAACACGGGAAGGGAATTGTAACATTATGCCCGAGGGTACAGCATTTGGCATATTAACTAACACCAAGTTATGAATACACACTGGTCAAAATATGTGTACAAATGTTCACAAACCTTCAGATAGTATATGTCAAGATCCATCAATATTACCTGACTAAGTTCATGTACATGTAATATACTGTCTGGGTGGTTAATGATACAGGAAATGTACTTAATTAATAATGTCTGGGATGTTAAGGATAGAGAAGGCTATCTGGTCAAGAGATCAGTGACTTACTGGACACGAGAGTGGGTAGTTGGCCTATGAGAGCCACAATGATGTGGACTAACTGAGCGAGGACTCTATGGTCTGAATAAGACCATAAGCTCAAGTGTACATGTCCATAAGACTCAAGTGTATGTCCAGTTAAATTACAATTTAATAACAACAATAATATGTGGAATATGTTGAACTATTGAACTATTAAACTACTATACGATCAGCGACAGTGTTATATTGTTTAAAATGACTACGTAACAATTTGAGCAAATTATATCTGTTGTGTTGTGCGATTTCTAACCATTTCGAACATATATTTGTTTTGAGAAAACCATATTTAGGTCAACGCAGATATGTTTTAGAGAAAAAAAATGCGAGCAAATACTTTTTGTTTGTTGATTTCACACTATGGATGTTTATAATTACATACTACAACTCTTATCTATACACTGAACGCAATTTCTAATTGGTCACCTAACATATTGACAAACTTTCAGTCAGTGATTATTCAAAATATATTCCGTCAATTGTTAAAGTGTAAAAGAAATGCGTAAACAGCACAAACATGAAATTATTATGCAGATTCTGCTATTCTCACGCTCCATCATTGATGATAATAAACAACAACCCTCATAACAAGAAATCACATAAAATATGAATAAATGCATTAATAAAGAACCATATTTTTAAACATAAAGCATAATGAACCCTCATCTCATATGGACGAGTAGACAGTAATTAATCCATATGGCAAAGTTATACTGCAGTATGTTGTATGGTTGAGGCGGTGGAATGAAATGGAAAACATCGACTTTTAAGATATATCTGGATTTCTGACAATGACAACGCAAATCGCCATAGGAAATCAATGTCGCCTCAAAAGTTGAAAGGCACTGATAACTTGCCATAACTGAAGCGAAATGAAGATAACTAATGAAAAAAGACTGTACAAAATTTGACTTATTTATCACTCGTGGGTATACACAGAGTTCATGTCATGTCTAGTTTTCTTACTGTACTACGGCTATCGGTCATGTATGTGTTTGCTTGTTCCCTTTATGCATGTAATTTTATTCAAATGTGACTGTGTTTGATAGTTCCAGAAAAAGTATCAATAAATTGTATAATTTATGTCATGACAATATTTGCGATAATGTTAAATTCATATGTAGTCAATACAAAATCATGATCTCCAATTATTTACAACTGAGATACACCTGTAAGTAAGTGTATTGTCCAGATATAATTAACACATAACACAATTTCGTATAATTTGCTACTTAACCGATCTACGAGACAGCACATTCAGTTAATATCGTTCCGTCAAACGGTGATGTTGACGTTTCCGGGAAAGTCCACCAGTCAATTACATAGAGTTCATAAAGGTGGACATTTAACCATTAAATGTTTTACATATTTAACCAAAATGCCATAAATACAAAGCACCAACCAATGCTAAGTGACAATGACAAGGTCTAGACACAATGCCATTATAGTGATAGGTAATTCAATCAGTGTTCGTGTTTGAAAAACGGTTATACCACAGGCTTCAAAATAGCCATTTCTGATAGGCAGTCAAGCTTTCAAGTAATTTGAGTACATCACATAAAAGGAGTTTAGTCACACGCTTGGTAGGACGTCCGCAATAAATGTTTCAGATCCTTGTGTTTCGAATTAAGGCCGCTTAATACAATTTTCCAAATTAAATGCTATCAATATTTCCCTTAGCTTTACGATTAGCATTAACCGAAGAACCTCTCGATCATATCATTTTCATGTAGATCAAAACTATCAGAAAGAAGGTGTGAGGTGTGAAGAACTTGTTTGTTTTACATTCGACCTAAACTTGTTCCACACATGAATGTTACACATAACGACCAAAATGTGAACAATTTGAGTGAAACAACATGTATTTGCCTACTGCTCCAGTATAAAGATACCCATATTAAATGTTATCATAGTTATGTATTGTAATGCTTTTTGACATCTCAACCATTATTCAATAATACAGTTTGACATATATTCTTGAAATAAGTTAATGGAGCTCATTCATAGCAAGGGCTAATGGGGCATGTAAGGTTGTGTATGGGCATTGTTCCGTGTGGGTGTGCTGTGCTATGTCGTTAATAGTTTCTGAGTTCTGATCTCGAACTGTGTTTTATATTTCTAACATGTTATGTTAATTCGATGTGTTCTGGCGCCTATGTTCGCCTTCGCACCAAATAACATTATTCCAACGTATATAATGTTAAATTGGAATCGTGTTTATTTATTTAGTAACACTTATATTAAGTTTGCACTCGATAATCCATTAAGTAAATAGCCAATAGCAAACAGACAATAGCGTTTTTGCATTTTGCGCCCACTGACATCTCTTGGGGTACACGGGGTTATTAAGATGTGGTTTATTTATTCAATATCAAATTAAACCCGACGGCTAGAGAGACGTGTCATTGTTTCTCAATAGACGTGTCTGTCGTGTCATTCTTACAGAGTATGTTATGTTTGTGCTTTAAATCCCTGCACACTGTATCTGTAAATTGAGAGTCGTTCTAACATAACGTTCAGTTTTATATGTTTACAAGCACAAACGGATATTATGTCGTACATTGCACATGCAGTGTGATGGAATCGTTATCTAAAATTTCCACTATTCGCTTTTGAAATTACTGGATATATTTTATGTTGATGCGGTGGTCCATCTTTGAAATAGGTCTAGAACCAAATATGTCATCCACTATCAATACAGTCGTTATTTCATTTTCGTACTGCATGTTGCAGGCTAGAAGATATCTCAGTTAGGTATAGCTGATACATGAGCGGCGTACACGACTATTATTATAAGATAATGACGATTTCCATCCATTTACGAGCTAAACAGCATAATGGCATCACCATACCATTGTGAGGAGAGAGTGTTTCCAGCAGCATAATAACGTCTACATACACATAAGTATGTTGCTTTGACATGCATTAGTATTCGTCGTGTTCTGTCCCTGCTTTGGTAACACAGTTGTATATAGCTAATTATACAAACTTCTTGCAGTTCTAACTCATCAACGATATTCCAAAGATATAGAGGATATATCACCAGTTGTCAATTGATGTAGACTAATGTTAAACGAGTTTGAGAAATGTTTCCGTGTAAGTTTAATATAATTTTAGATCAATTGACAACGAGTATTAGATTCTTTATATCACAAAACTCAAATAACATGGAAAAGGTGCACCTTTCGGATGAAAAAACGACTCCGCTATATAAACGACGCTAAACGTAACATCATTTTCTGCACAAAACGACGTCATTTGGGAGATAAAATGACGTCATTTAAACGTTATACTACACTCGTTACGTATAGAGTTTTACTCTAACCCGGATACAAGAAAATTCATGTGATATGAAACAATAATTCATGTTGTTTTGCTGCCGTATTGCGAAAGCTCTCTTATTATCGAATGCAATTTATCGGAGGGAAACAACCTCAATAAATACACAAACCTGAGGAATTATCACAATTTAGTGCCATAACTTACTAGAAATATAATCATCGATATACCGTTTGCAATATAAACGGAAACAGATCACAATAGTTTCCCGTTCTCCTTAACAGTGGTATAAAGTGTAGCTAAATTACTAAGTAGTTAATGACAAGTTATGCAATTTACGTTCAGTTGGTGTAAGCACAATGTCTTATGACAAAATACAAACCAATTGCCAACAGGAACTCATGGACATAGTCTGAACCCATGTCCTTTATACGGGAGCATATAATGATGCAAATTAGTAACAGTATACATTTCAATTTACAAACTCTCTAGAACATCAAATTAGATGCTAGTCAGATCAAGACATTTTAAAAACCGTTTAATTCTAACGCATTTCCCAAAGGCGGAGTATAAGACGATGGCTTTAAGTTTATCTAAATATTGGCAATGCCCTGACAGTACAGTATATACTGGTACATTGGTTAACAGCAATTGCATTTAAATAATGACAGTAATGGTACCGTTGCATGTGTTATTCACGAACGAGTACTGTGCGACAGAACGTCAACACTCGCTAACGACATAATGCAAACACATTATTTTAATCACCATGCATATGATGATCTTGCTAAGTTATTTTTCACCAAATGACCTTTTATAGCTAATACTGTCACTGTTATTTGTTGATAAAATATTAGAAAAAATAGACAAATCAGTTGTCAGAGATTTGATCAAGGTCATGCCAGCCCTTTTTTAAAAAATGAAATGGTTTAAATGCATTTATTTTGAAGAAATAAATACATCAACATGACTTTCAGGCAATGATACATGTACGTGTGTAGAACTACTTTTAATGAATCTTAAATATTTAGGGTATGGTGGGCCTGATGAACCAGATAGTTATTGGTTTGTAATAAATACGCCACATATCTGATTAAATCATGTAATATTGACTTAGAAATCAATTAATTAAAATATTTAAATTAAAGATTGAAGAATATAACTTACAAACGCATTTGTGGGACATAATTTCAAACATTAGTTTTTCTGTCGTTAATAAACATATTTAAATAAGATTGCGGCTGCAGAAAATGCATAGATTTCTCTATTACTATCATAAGATCGTTTGTAAAATTGATATATTACGAACGTAATAAAATTCATCATTACATTTAGTAATCGATTTTGTTGATTAATATGTTTGGAATATATGTATCAGTACTTTTTCTTTGGTTACGAGGGGGTTCAAATATGGCGACCCACTTGTCGAAAACATCAGTGGACATGACGCTGGCACTTCATTACAAGCCTGGCATGCCCTTGCGACGATCGATTTTAAAGCATATCCAACGTTTCGTTTCATAGAATGCAATAATAATAATGTTCTACATTTTGAAATTATGTCACATATTACACTACACGCAAGTGCTACACTGTTTTTCTATTATATATGATATAATCGAATGGCATATTCTGTTTGAAATTGTTTTTTTCAAGTTTGTGTTTTTCAACCTCTACCTTCAGGAAACACTTTTGGGTCAAATTGAAAATAGATTGAAACTAGAAAGAAAAGGGTCGGACATTTGCATCGATCCTTACGAACAATTATGTTTTATAAAGTCAAATGAAATCTAATCACTTTACGTAATTTCTGAATGGACACTTCTTAGTTACATGAATGGAAATTTGTATTATGTTAAACAGTTCGACAATATCACAAACTCGAATCGGGGCTGACATTGTAAGAATATATAAAGTGCATTGAAAAATGCAATCAAAGCCATGCATTAGACTGCTGGTGCCATATTGTAATCGGTTATATTATTATACCACTTGTTTAACAGTGTCTGGTGTTAAAAGGATGTTTACGGCTATGCCTAACTAGCTTCAATAATACCAATAATTAGTGTGTTTCAAATAAATTATTTTCAGTGCACTTCAACTTATATTCGGCCCAGAAACTGTAATACAAAATGTATTTGGTGTCATTTAGCCTTAATATTATATGATGTATTTGACGATGTTATTCAATTGTAATGTTACATCATTGCGTACTTTTTTAATTTTGCCTGTTTCAAAAATGTAGTATTCAGGTGTTCCTATATCATATTAAATCCAAATAGCATGATTTGATCAATCATAATTATTAGACTAGAATATATTTAGAAAGGTTTTCATAATTATGTTGCGATTCCAGTACAAATGTTATCAAGACACATAACAACAGTTGCAAACAACTATTTGAAACAACAGCAATATTTTTGTTTGCTTATGCTGATTTTACCGAATTACCTACCAGACTGCCTTGTGACCATTTCCGTGAAAATTGTCAATGTTATTGATTTAATAGTTTGCTGAGTGTTAACCATTACGGGAATTGCATATTTTAGCAATGTTCCATAAATACAAAATCACGGGATAACGGTAAGTTACAACGACTACGTCTAGACGTAATGACAATCAAAACTATTGTTAATGCAATCACGTTTCGCATTTAGATAAGGAATCGTATGTTTGTTCACGTTATGCTGACTTCAAGATCGACAAATCTTATACTAAGTCCAGTTCGAATATAATTGAATTGAAACATCATATTGCAAAGAGCGCACTATACCTCTTGTTGATTGCATACCCCTTTCACAATCGACCATGTTCTATATTCATATTGGCATTATTCTTGTTCCCGATATTTTAGCACAACCTAACTTTATACTAAATTGTATATACACCTTGAACCTGACTCATGCCAGATAATACATTGTATGGTCCTTATATAGATTTGATAGACTTGATAGACAGAGAAGACTGGAACAAGCTCAAATTGTTCCTAAATAAGCGTACATGACTAGTTTATCTGCACTTAGTAGTTGCATTCTCTCCTGGTTTGGTGTGATTGTAGATCACTATACTGTGTTCAATTGACATTAATTAATCTACTTTTCTCTGATGGTGTGTTGTCATGTCTTGGTTCCGTTTCTGGTTGTGTAACACATGTTCTTACTGCGTATTTTAATTTGTGTTTTTGGATTCCTGCCCATTAGGTTAGGTTCAGACGATTTATGCGTTTCTATACAAGTACGTGTCTTATTACTCCAGTCTAGTTTACAAGAACCGCTGTGGCACAATGATGACATATCTACAAGATGTATTACACTAGGAAAGGCGCCTCGACGTCGATATAAAACGTACAATTATAGTCGTAGTGTAAGACATGAGTGTCGTTCATCAATTAACAGAAATCGGTTTGTAATTCTTAACAAGGATATCTCATAGATACTATTAAAGCATACAAGTCATGTTTCTTGGCTGCTGTATTGCAATAGTACTTTTATTGCAGGATACAGTTTTTAGTAAAAGAAATATAAATACTTTATGGGTATTTACACATGATCATTAATGATTACATTTCAAATGGTTTCGGGTGTTATACGGAATCATTAATTTCTGAATTTGTACCCAATGACGTAAAGGCTGACAAACTGTTTGATGTCAAAGCTGACGCACAGAAACCGGTTTAAAGTGTGTAATTGGTTGTATAGCCACTATTTACAATGATAGTGTTGTTATCATATACCTATGCAATACGAGTGTGTTTAGATGTCGACACATTCTTATTTGTTGCTTACCATCTTTTAATTTTCTGAACCAAGTGAAGCTACTGGATTTCCAGAACCGAGTGTTTGAACCTAGACATCTAATTACTGCATGTACATTGCAGTGTTTTTGGACGATTATGTCCTTGAGTTTGCCAGACTAGCGCACTGTACAAAATGTAATAGTCCGACGACGGTCAGATGATGAAGCGGCCTGCTGTCACATAGTTGGCTAAGGTCAGCAGTCTGGCGTGCCCGGCGACCAAACGGTATGAAGTTAGCATCCATATGGTCAATTAGCATGACATTGCAGATAATTGCACTGTACGTTTTTACATAGCTTCTTGATCAACACCTTTACCCGATTTATGTTTTTATTACTGATTAATGACTTCATTGGATTGATCCAAAGCATTCAATTGACAGAACACAGTGTTTCGTCGGAAACTGCTAACCAAATTTTCTAAGGTTGGTCAAATTGGCATGTTCGTGAGGCTACATGGTACGAGAAATACACATAACTGCATTTTTTTAAGTTCTTAAAAGCCGTTCACTGTCACTGACAAGTCAATACATGTTGAAACAGGATAACTGTTTCTGACGGAGAACCCAAAACATACTGAACAGTTCTGAATTTTGGTTTTGACACCCCAGTTAGAAATGTGAATACATCTGTAACACGTTGTATTTTTAGGGATACTCCTTTGGAATGATTGTATGCTTATTGTCTACTTAAATTACTCCATACATTTATTTTAAAATCTGAACACGTATGTAATGTAGTTGACTAAAAGTTTTGTCTTGAGTATTTTTAAAAAAACGTAGTTATAAAAACCTAACCTTAACCTACTTGTCATGAATCCAATTTATAATAAGCAGTACTATAATGGGAAACAGAACAAGAAAAGAAACCAAGACATAAGACACAACACAAGAGATCATTTGATTAATTTATAACAATTAAACTCCATTACATTGTATTGTATATACGTTTATGCTTAGTTTGTTTGCCTATTGTTTGTGCAATCTTTGTTATGTCTGCAAAACATACACGAACAATACTATGGTATTAGTTTTCGGTTTATATTGCGTCCTACTAATACGTCACTATTGTATTGACAGAAATGCAAGAAACTAACAATAACACATAAAAATTATGTTCTTGATGATAATCGTAGTGCTTTACATAACGCTTCAAACCGTTGTAAAGGTTTGTTAAACTTGAAGATCCTGTTTAGCTGATACACTTAAGGAAATTGTAAGATTTTGAAAAATTATTTGTACAAAGTAACTCGTAAGATTATATGTCAATATCGACCCTGATATGTTCATTTATTAGTGTACTGACACGACTGGGGCACAACAACTATAAAACGTCCAGTACTTGTCAATTCCTCCCATGTTGAAATATTTAGTGTGACGATAAGATAGAAAATGACAATCCTAATAAATACATGACGCCATGTGCTTTGTTATAACCTTAACCGACGTTTATAAACGTGTCACTTCAAATTGGCATTTATTGGACAAAAATATCCTCCTGTTCTAAAACTGTAACCCAGTTTTGTCTCTACTTCTGATCATGTTAACCTCATTTGATTGATTTTTGCGCGTGCTGAGAGTTTGATTCCATGACAAAACTATTCACATTGTCTAAGATTTTGGTCCAAATGGAATATGAACAGTATGGAACAAACCGTTTTTTAAAACCTTGCTGGCATAACATTGATGTTCACGCATTACTTCTAAACTTGTAGGATAATTTAGAGATAGTATACATGTCGTGCTGTATACGAAACTTTGATGCGGAAATGATTACAACACAATCACTGGTTTGATGTAATTATACGAGGGGGTATCAAGTTCGTGGACTGGGCCCGCATTTGTTTAGTTTTTTACCAAATTCAGCAAAACATTATTACATTATTTGAAACAACGCATGTTGAATTAATTTCCTAATTTCCACCACATATAGCTTTTTGCCGAGTATTTGGCAGTTACAATGGCTTTTTTATAATTTCATCCACTTGACCTCCCACATATACGAATAATTCTGTGAATCGTCATTTGATTTGAAATAAAAAACCGTCGACATAAACATTAAGACCGTAGCATCATCCCGGTGTATATATTATAACGCTGTTGTCACGGATACTGAAGTGACATTATAAACATGCTGTTTTGTGTAGCCTTATTTTCGTCGCATTTCATAACGTCAGGGCAGGTTTCGACATGACGTTACACCCGGACTATCAATATGTCGTTGCATTGTGCCATTTTACTCAATTATACACCAATACTGATCTCAGATTAGAGCATGTCACCAAAGTATATACAAGTAAGGTTGCAAAAGTTACACGCCGGGTAATTCGTAGTAAAATTATCAATCAACCACAGGTCGTTTTTCAAATGCCCCCTCCCCCTCGCGTAATTAGTTATCCCTCACCCCGTTATCGGGCTGATTTTGCTGGAACTGGATAAAAGACGATGACATGTTCGTATAGATGATACAGATTTAAGGGTGCCGCAATTTACATCAATTTCAAATCTCATTAGCACTAATTAATAAGCGATTTAAGTGAAATATGATATATTTAACTAAAGCACGGTTAAATCAGACAGACTTTCCCTCACGACTAATTAACAATTTCGATTTAAATATGTCGTTCTCGATCGACTTTTAGAAGCTCATTAACAGGGATTGCTGAAATGTTTCGTATTGGATAATTACTAAAGCAGAACAAGTGTTTGTTGCTCTACTTTGTTGATTCAAAGAAAGCGAATTATTTGTTTTCGATCAGTGGCATTTTCATAACATCAAAAACATATATATTTACAAATTATACCCAAAGTGTTGTACATATTCGAATACAAAACATATAATGAGTGATACTGATACATGTATGCGAAGGCAAAGACAATGAGATTTGAAATAAACTAGCATCTTTGCGTTGTGCCTCGGAGCAGCTTGATTATCCACTTTGACTCAGCTAATGGACATTTGTTATCGCCTCGTTTGAATATGTTGTTGGTCACATTATATCTCGCATTTGGCTAGCACACTATTCTATTATAATTGTCAGTCTACATTGTATCGAAGTGGACAGTTGTATGACTCGATTTCCAGGAGTAGGTATGAATTGAGGTTATATCATGATATATTCAATAAAACAAAAACAACATCAAATGGATGTAATTCTAGATACGAATTGATTGCTAAATTACCTTAATAAAATTTGAAATATACATAACATCGTAGTGTCATAAATACATATACAATGTTTCCCGGTAGGTATAATCTGAAGGAACATACAACATGCGGCGTCATTAAACGCATTAACAGACAGGCAAAACATGCAACAAACCAACTATCCAGACACTGACATTAATTGTTTAGCTTTTTCCGCAACCATACTGTATGGTGTACAAGCACCGCTTGTATCTTTTGCATCGTCATAATAGTTTAGTATTTTATATGTACTCAAATTTTGCCAAGAATGTTCATCGGATCTTAGTATATAACTTTGCAGTTGATGCAATCTTCGGGTTGTGTTTCTGGCCATCTACGGAACACCATCATACTTGAAAAACGGTTCTATAGCTTGCTACCTACCTGATGCCAGTATCATACTGACAGACTAATGTTATACATCGTGGTTTATTTAGTTTTTAGTTATTTTGTTCAATTAAACTTCATGTAGGAATGATAACATATTTAAAAAACTATTTGACAAAAATAATTGGACGTATTCACATCCCGTATCTAATGCATATGCATGTAACGATGAGAATCAATGTGTCCTACATTGTCATACTGTATTCGAATGTATTTTAATAATCAATACGACTATATATTTGATCCTAATGTCGCAGTACTGAAATAAGCAATCAAATTTTAATATTGCGAAGCATATTCCTCTGAGTACAGTATATTGTTCGGATTCTTCATAACAAATATAATATGATTTTATTGGAACCATTGTAAAAGCATGGATGCAGACTCGCCTAAATAAGTATGGTACATGTAAAACATTTGGTTATCTACAAGGATATAGTTTTCTAAAATATACATTTTTGATATTTGACATTGCAACGCACACTTTATTAGTTAAGCTTGCTATCAGGCGCATCTATTTAGGCCAGAAGTTATTTGTGAGACACGAACTGCAAGGCTCAAAACAACGACATCGAACAGGAACCTTTTTCGGTTGGAATATGCTTTGTATACGTCATCTTCACTCTGTACAAAATAGCTCAAATAGGCTGGTAAACGAAAATTTTCACTCGGACTAATTGCAACAAAAACTAAACTTATACTGGGCGAAAGTACATCATGTTAGTATATACAAGAAAAAAGTTGCAACCTGTAGACCCTGGCAAAACAAAACAATAGACCATCAAAGATGTAAATATTTCCAACTGAAAGTATGGCCCGTATAGCACACCGTAGTGAGTACTCTTCAGCGGGAGGTACGATTTACGGTCGAAGTTTAATGGCGGCGCCCAGTAAAAAAACAATAACAAACGTCATGAAGTGTTATTATCGATGGAATATGCAAGGCAAGTCACGATTATGGTTATTTTTAATGATTACCAGGTAGTGTGTCTGTGTTTACGCGTTGTACGTCTTCACAGATGTGCATGTGTGTCGTTTTACGGCGAAGTCGGGGCCAAGGTCGAATGTCGTTTAAACTTCCAAACATTGAGATATTAAAGTGAATGGGATATTTCAATAATTATATAAATAATATAAATACATATCAAGGATAAAAATAAATAAAAAGCACTTGTTTGATGATAGAAACGTGTTTTATGGGTTATCAAATATTTTCATTTTTCCAAGTATGGAACGCCGTTATTGTCATCATTTTGACGAAACTTGATAAATTATCAAATTTACGAATTTGACAACGAATAGTGCCTTTTTGTAGTATCTTTTCGAATTTAAATATGAAAAAACATTAAAAGCATATTTTACTGCACAATTCTCAAGACTAAAAGGATCGATCTACTATAGATATTTAATCAAATACATCCTTTAATTGATAGTTGTTATTGATTATAGCGTACATAACAGTACTAGAACACGACCAACCGTATATTATATGGTCACAAACTGCATTGCTTGATTGTCATACTGCATGTTTCATGGTGTTTATGATTTTGATATACATGTATATTGAAAATATTGGTTGATACTAGCAATTAGAATAAAAACAACCATTGTCAAGTCATATTGATGTTATAATGATAACGACCCCCCCATTGTTTTGTACCCGTAAAAGATACGTTTCTAATCAGAATATACAGCCTGCTTAACGCTTTCAAAGAAAGAAACTCTTTGTCTGAAGCTGTTTTGCGTCTAGCCCATATCATGATATGAGCATGCTCCTAAACGTTTTTAAAGATTTTTTTATTTAGTAAATCAGGGTTTCCCTAGGAATTTTCATACAAGGGTCCCCTTAAGGTTTATATTCAATGAGTCCCTGAGACATTTTGGGGTGCAATCATATACGGATATGCATTTCGAGTTCATTGTTACAGTATCCAATTTATAAATAAAATAGCAAATGCACATGAGTTAATCATTTACATGACTATTTCAATTGGACAGCAGTATGGAATGGAACGTTCTGCCATAGTTGTCATAAAACGCCTCTAACTTATTATAGCGTGTAGAGTTGACGATACAGATTGCTCAATAAACCACCAGTGCAATAAATAAAGTGCCAGAAAAAATGTTCTAGCGGAAACAAAAATGTATTCGAAGGATCCGATTGGGTGTCCCAAGGATGCACAGTAATGCAGAAATTAGGGTCCCAAGTCACAAATTTGCGTCAGGAACGCCAGGGAAATCCCTGCTGTCATTTAAATCCCAATCGAAAGCCTGCACGTGTTTCCAATTAATCTTGTACCTGACCTGTGCCTATCTCAATCAAGCCAACCAAATGCTACATGGATATATCACAGTCTTATTAAATATTACCAAGATAAGCTGTTCATTATAATTTCATGTTTGATATTATTCTGCACATAAAAGTAATGAACGATCCTATTAATTGATTTACACTCTTTACATCTCTAGTGTGTTACAGCCTAAAACAATGATAACATACATGTTTATTATACATGGATCATCCAGAGTAAATGGTTCATATTTATTTTCTATTATAGTTGCTGAATAGATACTAACAACGAAGTCCAAGTAAATGGACATGATAAATTTGAACATTGTATATATAACGTATATATGTGTTAACAATATTAGTATTAAATGCTAAACACATACATGATAATATAATGATAATTATGTAAATTTAAATTGATCTTTTGGGCCTCAGTAGTTGAATATAATCATTCAGTTAAAGACAATACATATCATGTGATACTCAACTATACAGACTATCGTATCTACAGATATACCGACCAGTATTAGTAGTATCTATCATAGAGTTAAAAGAGTTCTACACTACATAATTATCGTGTATTTATGTTCATGTACATGTAATACTAATAAAATATTACTTGACAAATGATCTCACTATATAGACTTTTAACTCTAATATTTTAAAGACAAACAATACCAGTAAGTAATTCCAGGATGGAAAACTTGAGAAAATTAAGAACAAGACTGGTTGTTATTCCAAAAGTTTTCTGGATCAAATTAGATAAATAAGTTATGTTGATTATATTGTAGAATTTAGCCGATTGTTATCTTAAACTGGGCATACTTATTAATTTCAGATAGATAGCTGTTTGTTCTACACTGCCAAATCTACAAGACAAAGGCAACAAGTCTTACTGACAGTCAATCAAATATACATGTTGTTTCTGGACAGGAAATTAATTCACATTAACTGCAGAACAGACTACATGTATATCTATAACCGAAACAGTCTTGTTATTCTAAGCACAACTGATCTTCCAACTGCTGGTTCCATGAAATGCCAAACATGTCAAAACTTAAAATGGCCAGATTCTTAAGGAGTTTGAATAGATGCTAGGCCACATATTTAATATACAAAGTCAAGCTATCAGATTCCATCTATAGACAGTGATTTGTGGACACTGTTTACAAGACAGAGCCGCATGGAGTCATCTTTAGACACTATTCAATAAATTGTACATCTGGAGGAAGCAGCACAGAAGGTTCTACCATAACACTCGTCTTTTGAGACCATGCTTCTGGGAGATGCAAGCAACCTACAGAAGACAGTTCAGTTACCCAATTACTACATCCAAATTTTAGCTATTTTATTTCAATAACGACATAGATCATCCAGAATTATGTTCATTGTGTTCATCATTTTCTACCGATTCGTCTACAAAGGAATATATACATACAGTGCTGACGATTCATTTAGGTGGGGATAATACTGATGTTAAATCAGCAAAACAAATAAGTTATATAGTAAATATACACGTATATAAATGATTTAGTGCACGCACTCCTCCAATTTGGTACCATTAAAAATAGTCATAGGTGTGCAGTTACACTAACACTTTGGACACGTGTTCACTGGGTATTGCGAGTAAATGAGTAATGTAGACGTAATGTAGTGCTATACAAACATGACAGTTGGCAGTTGTCAGTCAGTAAAATCAATAATCTGCACAGTAACGTTTTGCTGTTTTAGTTAGGATCTGTTTGTACTTCCGTCATTTTTATGATTTTTGGAGCAAGTGTGTTTTGGATCATCATTAACAGAATGTCCAATTCAAAATCAATGATACATGTACTTTAGTAATGCAATAATTCCAGACACATAATGCCATATGCAGCATCATGACCATTACTTGATAGTAAGTAGTCGCTTTTTATAAGGGATCTAAAACACTTAAACAATACCTGTTATAGTTTGATGTATATGACCATGATAAAATCTGAAGATGCATAAACCATTTAAGATGCGTGAAGGAATCAGTCTTGTGGTTCTCGTGACTGAACTTACACTCTTTTTCCAGTCCAATGTCGCGAAAAGTAATGCTATTTGTTAAATATACTTGCAAGATCCAATGTACGGTATACCGCAGTTGGTATATATGCATAACAGTTTGGTGCTTCACTTATTTTTAGGTTGATCATTTTGTGACTTATTCTCGATCAATTTTGGCTATTATCCATTTTCACACATGGGTCACTACAAATGTATCATATTCACAAAACTGCTGTCAAATAGTTTCAGTTTCATGAAAGCTACTATTCTATCTTCGTACGTTAACAAATTAGTGAAATTGGTCGAAAATAGGTTGTTTTCGAAAACATACATTCATCATTTTGGATTATCCAATCATTTAGGATTATCTGGACAACAACGGTGCTATCTGATATGTCATAAATAAGGCAAATAAAAGACATTGTCGAATAAATAATAACTAACAAACATAATGGTGTGTCTTTGTTATTTTTCGAAATTTAAGTATAGTCCTAAAAGTGGGTGGGGTAATTTTACCCCCCAAGAAGGATAATTAATGCGTTTTTTATAGCATCGTATGTAAATAATGGCCAAAAAATGCGTTAAAACATATCTAAAGTTCATGGTGTATACAGTACAGCTTAAAAATAACCCATACTATCAAAGGTAAGTACTAAACGACCAAAACATGTAACGATCAGAGCTTTTTAAAATGATTTCATATGACCTTAAAGAAAGGTCATTTTCAGGGTAATGCCAGGTCCATGTGAATGCAACTTTTTTCCTGTGTTACTACACATATTGTAGTTTACGAAAACAATGGAGAAGTTTTTGTTGCAATTAGTCCGAGACATGATGCTACTCAAGATTTCGTTTACTGGCCTAAAACTAGTTTAGTCCAGGAATAATGTCCAATAAACATTAATTTTTGGAGAAAGTTACCAAACTTGCAACAACTGTTCCTTGGTCCATTTGAAACATTTTTTTCATGAGACCCACTTAAAATATTTTCTTTGGTTGCCATAGCAACGGTTTTCAAAATGGCCGCCAAAATGATCAAATGGCGGTTTTCGCCCAATAACTTCAGTTTAGAACTGCACATCGTGATGAAACTTGGTGTATAAGTAGCTTGACTCAAGACGCCAGTAAAAATAAAAAGTTGGATGAGTGGGGTCAATATCTAGGTCACTGTTACTAAAAATAGAAAATCGGTTTTTGCTCAATAACTTCCGTTAAGAATGAGATATTTGGATGAAACTTGCTATATACGTTGCTTGTAGGATGATACACGCTAGGATAAAAAAAATGGGACATTTGGGGTCAAGGTCACTGTTACTAAAAATAGAAAATCGGTTTCTGCTGACTATATTTAGTCTGGAATGACATATATGAATGAAACGTGGTCAATATATAGCTTCCGCGAAGATACTTTCCATCAAAATAGGTGTAAATGGGTTCAAGGTCGACGTTGATAAAATAAAAAGCCAGTTTCTGCTTAATAATAACAATTAATTACGAATTACAAGCAATATATAAGCACCCTGTTTGGTTTTCTATATTTTTGTTACCATGGCAACCACAATTGTTGAATGAATAAAACACAAATTGATATGAATAATCTGCTTATTGATCTGTATCCACATACCAAGTTTCATTGACCTAGCTTCAAAACTGTTTAAGCTATGACCGGATCCAGATTTTATAAACGGACACAATCCTTGAGTTTACTATGTTATATATATATAAGCCAGTCTCCAGGAAAACCTGATATTTGGACAAAAACATTTTTTGTGATGTTTCATAGTTATAAAGACTAAGGCCAGTGAAGCATGATTCAAAAGAAATTGTGTAAATATCTTTAGTTTTGAGGAAGTTACAGCTGTTTTTGTAAAGTCAATATTCCGAGTTTTTTTGCCTGACGTCGCTAACGTCATTCGAACGTAATTTGACTGCAAAAAGTATTTCATAATTACAGCATATGATTAATTCTTGACATAAAATGTTCAAAATAGTGTCTCATCTTAGAATTATGTTCTAATTTTTAAAATATGTATCATAATAGAAACATATTGCATTTAGAGAAAGGCCACTGTTGTTTTAAACAGCTTACTCTCAGTTTTTCTTAATTGAAGTATTTTTCCGAAATTGGTAACCATGGCAACAAAGTATATAGTTTCAACATAATTTATGAGGAAATTTAAAGCTAAGATAAAGTACTATATGGATAAATTACTTAAAATAGAATCAACAGATACATGCATATACATTTTTTCACTTATTTAAGAGCCTTTTCAAAACCTTGTTTTACACAGTAATTACATGATGTCAAGTCAGCAGGTTTTCCTGGATTACGGCTCATATATAAGTGAAGCATTAGGGGTCAACGTCACAGATACTTTGAAAGAGTATCAGTTTACTATCGAATTACTTTGAATGAGATATTATGATGGCAATTGCTGTAAATGTAGCTTGTCTGAAGAACATATATATAGCCTATTTTGCGCCAGATTATTTGGCCGACATGAAAACATGATTTTCAATTTTTCATGGAATTTCAGAGTTTATTGTTGTGGAACTTCAGTGTTTCTTTTTTCGAATATTTCAAACAATACAACGTTAACAAAAATATATGAGATGGTGACCTTAGAGTGTAACACTTAACTAATTTTGTAACAGTTATCAAGGAAATGGGACCCACTTGTAGTGTTAACCTCATTTGATTAGCAGACTTGAAGCCCTGTATAATTTCGATAATATCCAGGCCACACCAGGTACTAGTATTTGAAAATATGACCAGGTAAAGCCATCTCAAACAATATGATCTACTCAAAATACAATATGCAGAGATTCCATGCCCGTATGGTATTCATCAGTATGCCTAGGTCTTACTGAACATGTTTTATCCTGACAATAAAGATACCTAGTGTGGTCGGGCACAGCAATTGCTCGTCAGAAATTCCTTTCTTGGCGACACATTCCTGTCTTAGCAATGCTTTTGGTAGATAACGGCTCTTTGTGGTACACATCATTGCCTGATACATAATTGCTTGGAGTAGGTTGTTTCATTTACATTTTTTTGTGTTTTATTTCAAAGAATTGCATTTTACACAAGTTATTTCATACATAAATATTTTGATGTATTAAGCCAATTGTTACTGCCAACCAAATGCAGTGAGTTATTAACGAATATGATGCTTAATAATTGTGTGGTCTTCTGATTTAAAAAATACTTAATTACTGTTTATAGTTAGTAATGGTTTAGCCAAAAAAGATAATATAACATATGAACATTTTTTAGAACAGATTATTAGTTTCTTAATATGCCAAAAGACAACATGGGCCTATCGTTGTGATTAATTATAAAATAGCACAGTTCGTGGCGTTATGACATTGTGATCATTAGATTCCAAAAATCCTAACTTTTATTAATTTTATATTTTTGACTGTTTCACCCCAAATATATCCCAAGACGTCAGTCATTTTGAAACTAGATTTTTAACATGTTAATATAGGAAAAACTATCTTAGTGATTTATTACTAAATAATGCGATTGGTGCCACTATAGTAAACCTATTGCAAAAATCACCATTTTAGTTTATATTTTGTACGATTTAACCCCAAAATAGCATTCAGTAATCATAAATGATACTATGTTATTTGATATACTAAACTTTAAGTTACTACAAACGAATTGCAGTTGTTTTATAAATGATACGATTTTAAATGCCATCGTGGCCAATTGATTCCTCAAATCCTCACTTTTGTTTATATTTCCAATGTTTTTGCCCCAAAAATGTCTTCAAATACATAACATTTAGGCACCAGATTTACAATATCATAAGCACAAAGACAATATGTGTCCATCCTAAAGATTTATAATCAAATACCATAATACATAAAATGTACAAACGTAAATGACATTACAGTAAACTGATTCCAAAAATCATCACTTTTGTTTTCATTTTGTAGTATTTTACCCCAAAATATCGTATCTTGACCATTAGCCGATTATTTTGTGTGATATATATAATTTTTTAAGATGCTACACTTATATTGCGGGGGTTTTCAATAAAATAATACTATAAATGACATTGTGGTCTGCCAATTCCAAAAATCCGCACTTTTGTTTGTAGTTTCTCATATTTTACCCCAAAAATATAGGTCTCAAGTGTTAGTATAAAACTCCACATTAAGTATGTTACATCGCAACAACTATGTGGCAGGATATAACATAAAACATTTATGTGCATTTAGTGCCCTGTTCTGAAATTCGCAGAAAATGGTGACATAACTTAAAAACTCAATTTTCTCAATTTCATGTCATATCATTAAGGGCCCTTTTCTCAGATCGAGGCTTATCTATATTGAAATTTACGTCCCTAAAATAAAATATCTGCTTTATCCACTAATTAATAATTAAACTGGACTACATTTAACAAGATTTTTTCTAGAACTATTAGTATAAATGTTAAAAATATAGTATCAGTATACCTAAAGACTATTATATAGAATATTTCAAATTTGGTGGCCATTTTGTCGGCCATTTTGGATATTTCAAAACGATTTTTCGGTTAAAGGTATAATTTAGATTTTAGTTAAGTTATTTCTAATAAGAATACTTTACAATTACTCATAATAATGTTGTTATCATGCGTTAAATAAGATATACACCGATTTTTCGTTTTTGGCGGCCATCTTTAAAAATGGTTGCCATGGCAACCATAATGGCAGATACGAGATGGGTCTCATGAAAAAAATGTTCCAATATGTTTGCCCAATGTATATACCAAGTTTGGCAACTTTCTCCAAAAATTAATGATTACTCGATTTTTGGAGACATTATTGCTGGACTAGTTGCACGTATTTTTGCAATACCATTACGGAAAGCCCAACCCCATTTCGACACAAGGGACTTAAACCTGTTAATAGCGCCATATACTCAAATAACTTCATATGCCCCAACTATGTCTTGTAGATAATCGTTGCCTATTTATTGAAAAATATACATATTGTGAGTATATGTTTTCTGCCAGGACAACAGAAAAACGTAAGTTCTATGATTCTTATCACAAGCATTCTATAAATGTTTAATTATTAAATTAATATACTAGCCCAACTGTTTTCGCAAATTACCATCATGTTGAAATTGGTCTTTTCCGTCTTAATTTCCTTGAAAATTACAACCCGTATACTTCCAGAAGTAAGAATAGTTCTGGACATTTATCGCGTTACAAAATTTGGCTATTGTTTACGTATATATATCTATGATTTACAGTTCAATGCCTGCTCTCTCTCACTCTAGCAACAGTTGGTATGATTTTTAAAAAGTCGCATAGAAACTGGATTTACATGTTGATTGGTTGTGTAGTCAAAAGTAACCATCGTTGTTATCAAATATCGATCCAATACCAGTCTGCGTAGATGGACGATTGAAGTAAAAGCTGCTCTACTACATTGTACTTATCTTGAATATAGTGTTTTACCCTAGTCTTCAAATTAATATGATGTAATATATCTGGACGTTTGTGTGATTGGAGCTGCATGTGTGACGTTTGAACGGCTTAATGACGTGTTGGTGTTAATCTGGAACGAACGGACTGAATCTAACGGTCAAACGGTCTGAACTTTGCTGCTTAGCGAGCTAAAGATAATCTGTATGCTCGGACTGCAGTCAGTAGCGTAATGAGCTGAGGTTAGCTACATGGTGGCCTAGCGGAATAGCGGCATAGCTGCATGAGTATGGCATGCTTATGCCATATCAACATGCAATAGGCTGAAATTTGTACTGAAGCGTTTATAAACAACTTCTTGCAAACACCTTTGTAATATCTCAAGCTCGGTAAAGTGGCAAATTAAATATTGTCTCACACCAATTTTAATAAATATGTCTTTTTTCTTAAGATCCCTCGGTGGGTTGGGTGACGAAAAGTATGTGTTTACTTCGATGTTACTAAGCACGTGTTCATTACAAGCTGTTGTAAAACTGTTAATACACTTCTATGATATTTCTGTAATCTGTAGGCGGTGAATTATTGTTTATAGACGGCGTTTGTCGTAACAATCTTCAATTAGGAAATGATATACTAGTATTAAAATAGTAATTTTGCGATAATGCTTTAACGTATTGTAACGACAGCCTTTTGCATCATGAGTAGGCGTATTTTGAAATTATTGTTTCAAGGTATAACATCGTTGTACACGAAGTCGTTTTTTAAATATAACATAAAAAATGGTGTTTCATATGACTTAAGTATGATTATAATTCGATAATGTAATAAAGCTTTAGAGATTAAACATACGAGTGTTTTCTACCTGCTTACTAGAACATCGTCCTAGATCTGAATACTTGTATTGTTTGCCTTGCGAAGAATACTTTAACATGCTAAACGGAACAATGCCAACGAGACATGTCCAAATGTTTAAAACGAATACTTGTTGTTGTGCCAGGGCTTGCCAAAACAAATTTTGATTAACATTTTCAACTCATTTTAATTCAAGTGACAAAAAAATAAATGACGAAGCTCTAATTTGGTACCACACAGTGCATTTTAAGATAGAAAGGTATGTATTCAAACAACTCTAATTGTATCTGAAATAATTTGCGCTCACGAGGTGCATGAACGTGTTTTGTATCTCAGTTCCAGTTTAAGGACCTAACATGGACAAAATTCGTTCAGTCGGTTGATAAAAACTGTCATCGTATTAGTTGTTAAGCACAAACATCATTCGTTACTGTTGTTTTACAAAATAAAAATAAATTCCAATTTCAAAGAATATTAGTTACACAATTTAACATTAAGTCTGTATAAATGTCATTTGTAACTTGTTTTAATATCGTTTTAGACATGTTTGCGTATGTTTTATGCTGTAAAAGAGTTCGGTGTTATGTCAGGCCTTCATGGTTGTCATCAAATATGATCGGTTTTGTCAATATAATCTTTATCTTGCATGTTCAGCGTTCAATCGATTTTTAGAAAGACTGCAAACTGAGGCAATTTACAAATTCCATATGAAAATGTATTAAATTGTGAACAAACTTCATCAGTCGGGAACACAACCCTACACCGCGCGATTATCTTTGCACTTGCTAACGTCTTTATGAGTTTTCTGTTTCTCAATTACATTGTCTTGTAATTTGATGATTCCCTAGATATGACCAGTACAGTTATACCACAGAACAATTGAACACAATTTACGTAAGGGTAATACAAACAACTACATTTGTAACCAGAAGTGTGTTTGTTACATTGACCAAATAACAACTTATGTCAATGCACGCATGTATAAGTCTTACTTTATTGTCGCGTTGAAACTAGAATTTGGAAATATATGCAAATAATTGATATAGGACCATCGCGAGAGTCTGACATCGCATAGCATAATAAGTTTTAAATGTCTTTACTGATGTATATACAGCATGTGCAAGACACACTGGGGTGTATACTTCCTATCGACTTGTACATGTGTATAGGATCCCAATTATGCAGAAAGGGTTGTAATCGGATGCGAAGTATGGTGACGTAGAGGGGAATGTTTTGATCCACATAACGTTGTACAACGTGACCGGTATGGTGTTCAGAATCGGTGGAACAATCATAAACGGACCTCTTCCAGTTGGTAAAAATGTACAATGCGAGGAATTTGACAGTTGTTCAGTACCTAGATCGATAGGCCTGTTATCCTTTCGTATATCAAACGTGGAAACGAAGACATGTTGAACCAGGATAACTGTTTTTTGACGGAGAACCCAGTTAGAAATGTTGATTCATCTGTTACACGTTGTATTTTTAGGATAATCCTTTGGAATGTATTCGTAGAAATAAAGGATGGTATGCATATTGTCTAGTTAAATTACTTCATACATTTTTCTTAAAATCTAAACACGTATGGAGTTTAATTGACAAAAAGTTTTGTTTTGAGTATTTTTAGAAAAACGAGTTATGGAAACCTATATATTGTCTAACCTTAACCTACTTGGCATGAATCCAACAACACAATTTGAAATAAGCAGTAATATCATGTGAAACAGACCAAGAAAAGAAACCAAGACATAAAACAAACACGAGAGAACATTCAATTAATATATAACAATGGAACACCACTAGAGTGTATTGTATGTACGTTTATGCTTAGCGCGTATGCCTATTGTATGTGAAATCTTTGCTTTGTCTAAAACATACTCGAAAAACACAATGGTATTAGTATTTTTGTTTAAATTTAATCCTATTAATACGTCAATGCTAACTTAAGTTTAACATATGAATGTTAGCAATAACACGTGAATGTTAGCAATGTCACTTCTCCTTAGCATAGTATAATGCATTATAATCCTTGTGGTGATGGTGACTGGTGTAGCTAGTGTGTTGTAATAGAACGACACAGATTGAAATTGAAATTGGGCTTTATTGATTAAAGCCAATAACTTTTATACACAGTATAAGTTCGAAAAGTCATATACTGAATAAAAAGAGGCACTACAGAATCTAAACATAAATACAGTATATGACAGAAAAAGTTTGAGTTACAACATATATGGGCAAAGAAAAGCGCCGCCCTGAATGATAAAGATACTGACTTGCCGACAAAGTGGAAGGAGGGAGGGAGTTGGAGGTTATTCGAAAATATAACAGCGATGCCTGAATAAAATGTCTTCTATGATTTTTGGAGATCACGAAAGTGATAGTGCTAAGTATGATGCGCATGTGCGCGCATGTGTGGTCATAGACACGCTCCACTAGCGTAATACAATATTCACGGAGTGTAGTCGATAAACCGATACGGTAAACACGTCGGATAGTCAGTGACAATTAGTATATAAATTCACCACTTTCTGTTATAAAACATTTTATGCCAGTATAAAAATAATTTATAATCCTTGTGGTGACGGTGACTGTTGTAGCTAGTATGTTGTAATAAGAACAACACAGATTGAAATTCAACTTAGGCTTTATTGATTAAAGCCGAGAACTTTTATACACAGTATAAGTTCGAAAAGTCATATACTGAATGAAAAGAGGCAATACAGAATCAAAACATAAATACAGTATATGACAGCAAAACTTTAAGTTACAACATATATAGGCAGAGAAAAGCGTCACAGTCAAGCATTGACGCCCGCCAATACTGCACAATTGTTAAACACCTCAGTATTGTTCAGCTTATATGAAGTAACAAATTGACAGTTTGTAATCGATCTATTAGTGCGTATACGTTGTATTGGAACTACCATCACATATCATTCTTCCCGCAGATTAGAAGCATCATCAATTAGATACAGCTTATACCTTACAAAGAACATATCAACCCATATTCCGGTATTTACAAAGCATCTTATGGAAATACTTAGATATATTGAATAAAGGTAAAATATGAACGGCACATATTTTGCAAGAAAGTAATAATAGCGCATATGTTCTAGATGATTATCGTAGTGCTTTACATAACGCTTCAAACCGTTGCTAAGGCTTGCTAAACTTGATGATCCTGATTAGCTGATACACGTTAGATTTTGAAAAAAAATATGTACAATGTAAAAAAACAGGTATGAGAAAAAGATTAAGATTATATGTCAATATCGACCCTGATATGTTCATTTATCAGTGTATTGACACGACTGGGGCATGCAAACTATAAAACGTCCAGTAGTTGTCAATTCCTCCAGTGTTGAAAAAGATAGAAAAAGACAATCCTAATAAATACATTAACACTCCTTGATTATAACCTTAACCGACGTTTATAAACGTTTGACATCAAATTGGCATTCATTGGACAAAAATGTCTTCTTGTTCTAAAATTGTAACCCAGTTTTGTCTCTACTTCTGATCTAGTTGACCTCATTTGATTGATCTTCCGTTCGCTAAAAGTTTGATTCCATAACAAAACTATTCACCTCGTCAACTTTTCCTTTTCTAAGTTTTGGTCCAAATGGAATATGAACAGTATGTGTAAGTTTTACTTTCCTTCTGTGATATGGACTTTTTATTATTCACTGCTGCGGAATAACTTCTGAATGTTGCGCGGTCTAATGAAACTGCACGTCGTGTGTTGGCTACGTTACAGGAAGGTCTTTTCAATTTAACAGCTTCACGTTCCATATTGGTCTGTTTGTTTTGATTCGGAATTGACACATGAACCTGCTTATTGTTGTCGTTTACCGTCGATCGACTCTCGTCCTCACAAGTTTTATTATTATCCACTGGCACTGTTTTCATGGTTTTGGCACTAGCAGGTTTGGAGACACTGGGCACACTAGATCTAGTATTTACGGTGGCACTAGGTTCACATGGAATCACGGGCGTAGCAGGTGTGTTATATGTAGTTAATCTACCCGGTCTCAGAATTTCAAACCAATCAGGAAACTTGTCCATTACAAGTTTCTTTAAAAAAACAGCTTAGCTGAGTACCGTATTTGTACCAACGTGCGGTCTTGTAAAGCCCGTGCAGCTACAGATAAGTCGTACAACTCTTTTCTAGTAGTGACAATTTCAAAGGGATAGTCTCTGTCTACACTGAAGGGTGTCCTTTTCAGCGTGTAATGTTTATATAGTATAGTTTCTGTGTCACAGTAATCCCTGAAACGGACTGTAATTGGCCGTCTCTTGTGTTTGTTATGACCAGTACCCGGCAAACCGACACGATGAGCTCGATCAATACACATTCCCCGTGAATCAATTCCCATTTCCTTTTCCATGAAATTGAACATCATTGCTTTACAATTACCATTTTACAGTTTATATTCAGCGTTCTCAATAATACCGTAAAAACAATATTATTACGCCTGCTTCTTGCCTCCAAATCGATTGAGTTATATGCAAGCTTGGTAATCATGTTATCAAAGTAACGAGCATTGCTTATAGTCCGGCAGAACTTGCAAGGTACCGTGCAATATCTTCTATACAAAATGTTTTTGCATTTTTGTGTTCTCTGGACCAAACCATAACAGAATCCGAGTGATGCCACCTTGTCATCATTGAGCAATTCTCAGAATGAGGCCCCAAAGGGGGTATATGAATGTGCATGAATTAATCAGTATAAATACATTATTATTTTATCAAATGAACAGAAGAACACACTAAATGCTGTTTATAGTATGCCAAATAATGTGTTTATTTAATTTATAAACATTTGAAATAGTAAATTGTGAACATGAGGCCCCACTCGGGTTTACACATAAAACGAGGCCCGTTATTAGACAAATAAATGGTTTAAATTAGTAAATGATGCATGTTAAACAAATGTTTCATTATATCTATTATTCGAATTGAATTATGTGAAATTGGTTAGTAGAAACATAGCTAAATATTAAATTAATTTACTTGAGGCCCTGTCATCATTTAGTCAATGTGGCCCCATAGGGTTATAGTAGGGTTTAAACACATATACTTTATAATGTTTAATTAAATGTAACGCAAAACACCTGACATGTAGTTCATGGTGTTTTAAGTATTGCGTTGCAAGACATCCTAAATAATACATAGTATTGTAATTCTCCAATACCCAAAAGGCATGCAATTGCAATACAAACGTGGTGATGGTGGACAGTTAATGGAGGTGTTGTGTACTAAATGACGCCAGGAATACAATATTCTGCTTCTCACTGGTGATCAGTACTTCAAAGGTTTATATTTTGGGGATAAAGAGTAAGCTATAATTTCATAACGTGGAATGATTGGTGGTCGTGTGTGCCTCTCAGAGCCTATAACAGCAGTACATAGGGTGGGAAGTAACCTTTGCGGTTTAAATAGATTCATTTGTGGGCGGTTTATATGCCATCTGGCTTGGCATTGCGTGAATTGATGATTGTTCTACCTGGTACTTGTTAATGCCTGCTCTGAGATGCTGTGAGAAACCCAAAACAATCGAAATAACATTAGGCAGTGGTCATTGATACACATGTTAAGCCAGTAATAATTTATTTGGTAGGGGTTAAATCCCGCAAAGTGACACAAATGCCTGTAGTCAGTGATAATATGAATTCCACTTTCAGAATGAAAAGGTTGTATGTGGTGGTGATAGTAATACTGGTAAGAAGATAAAAACCACTGGCATTGATGTTAGAGTAATATTTATGGAGCGGTTCATACAAAATGATGCTTCCTATGCAGTCTATGTAAAACGACGACCCCCGTGGCGGGTCCACATGGGCTTAAATTGAGCAATCTTGGTAGGGGACCACTAGATGATGTTACATACCAAATATCAAGTTATTTAATGTGATTGCTAATATGCATACACAACGCTTTTAGTAATAGTATATACAGACATTGTGTGTAATACTATGTCCAATATTTCATATAATGCAATGGTTTGTTAATTGTTCAACTATCACCAGAACTCAGTACAACGTATTCGTCATTTTGGCTGTGACAATTTCCATCAAGCCATTTGCAGTTGTTCATTTTTTTCATATTGTATTCTGCTGTTTCAGCTGATGATTGCCTTCTCAATCTGATTTAAGTAACACTTTGATCGAATACTACATATGTTGTAATCGCTAGCAGAGATCCGTGTCCCCGTTTTCTATTTCCAAAGGTGGTGTTATGTCTTATCTTAAATTGTTTATACGTTATTCACAGTTAAATTTACACTTACAAAGGCCTCAGATTTATGAAATGCCATATTAATAAGTGTAATTGATATTATTAATACTTATCAACACAATTGAATTCATTTGAATAGTATATTCAATACCTGAGTAATGAACTAACCGCCATATTCCTAGTACATTCTTTATTTATAGTTTTTCACTCTAGCAGGGCCTCAATTCCTCAATTTATTACCGGTATTTCAATTGTAATACCTGTATATTTCATTCAAACTTTCATAACTTCAAGTTATCTCCTATACTAAAGTGGTTCATGACCAATTGATTTTTAAATGATAATATATCTTTTCAAATTTTGATTTACCCTTATTAGGGCCTTAATGCCAATAATTAAAGTATTACATCAGCTAATCAAAGCTGTTGTACATTTGTATTCATCTATCTTGTTTTAATTTTGTGTTATTCGCAAATGAAATATGTGTTTTACACGTACAAGTATACTCATCTAATTAATATTCTGTGTAGGTCTACTGCCGGGACACATATTAGGTGTCGACCACATGCTGGGCCTCAATTCAACAAGTTACTATGGTTGAGTTATAATTTATGTAACGCAATACTTTACACAACCTGAACTACATTTCAGGTGTTTTGAGTTAAATTTGATTGAATATAATAAATTATGTGTTTAAGCTGATTATTTCGATAACAGCCTTATGTATCTGTATTCATATACCACCTTTGGGGCCTCATTTGAGAAATGCTGACGGGGCCTCAAGTAAATTAATTCAATGTTTGTACTTACCAATGTCACTGAATTCAATTTGAATAATAGGTATAATGAAACATTTGTCTAACATGCATCATTAACTAATATAAACCATTTGTTTGTCTAATAACGGGCCTCGTTGTAAGTGTAAACCACGAGTGGGGCCTCATTTCACAAATTACTATTACAAATGTTTATAAATTTAATAAAAACATTTTTTGGCAAACTATAAACAGCATTTATTGTGTATTTCTGTATATTTGATAAAGTAATAATGTATTTATACTGATTAGTTCATGAAAATTCATATACCCCCTTTGGGGCCTCATTTTGAGAATTGCTCAATGATGACAAGGCGGCATCACTCGGATTCTGTTATGGTTTGGTCCAGAGAACAAGAAAATGCAAAAACATTTTGTATAGAAGACATTGCACGGTTACCCCAAAATATGCTGTTTATCTGCCGGACTATTACAAGGTGTGTTACTTTCGATTTCACATCGTTCAGTTCATGTTTTACCTGTGAAATGTCATCAATATATTCTTCCTGTGATGTTTCAATTCTGTCAAGTATTCCAAAAAGACATACAAGCTTATCATTAGTATCCATATCACTAAACACATCACTATCAACACTGCCTGTATTCTTTCGTTTTCTCTTAGAATGGTGATTTGATTTTGGTGCGCACTGCCATTTTTCTTTTGTTACACTACTGAACAAAGCTTAATCCGTTCACTATCACTATTCACATCACTTTCTTTCAGTATCATGCCTTCCGTGTCTGGGATATATGTTGCCATATTTCATGTATCTTAACCCTTTATTTACACCGTCGTTTTATATTATTTATTTTAACTATCAGCCTTGAAAATTTACGTCTACTTTCGTCAACCTGAACCGGATAATACAAGCTTTATGGGTAAATACATCCCTTTAACCTGGATTACTCCGATGTTAAAAGTACATTTACGACCGGCTGATTGTTGTTGATCTATAGACACATACAAAGTTGCTGATTGGGGGTTGAGTCACCACATTAAATGATGTAATGCTTTCATATTTCACATATTTATTGACGATTGCATCAAACAGTATAAGTAAGAGCTCTACTACATTGTACTTATCCGGATTAGAGTGTTTTACCCTAGTCTTCAAATTAATATGATGTAATATATTTGGACGTTTATGTGATTGGTGTTGCCAGTGTGACGTTGGAACGGCCTAATGACATGTTGATGTTAGTCTGGAACAAATGGACTGAATGTGCCAGTATGTTGGTCTGAAATTAGCTGCACAGGGAGCTGAAGATAACTTGTCTTCCCGGACTGCAGTCAGTAGCGCAATGGGCTGAGGTTAGCTATTTGGTGGCCTAGCGGAATAGCGACATGAGTTTAGTATCCTTTTGACATATTAACATGCAATTGGTAGAATTTCTTGCAAAACACCTTTGCCCATTTTATGTTATTATTCCTAATTACAGACTACGTTGGATTGGTTTCCCTTTCAAGCAATCCGTTGACAGAATGAGTTTTATCGTCGGCAACTTCTAACATTAATTTCTAATATTGGTCAAATTGGGATGTTCTTGAGTCATACATGGAGCGAGAAATTGGAAATAACTGCATTTTTCTCTGTCATATTGACTGCGGCAAATCGAGTGAACAATCGAGTTCATTATTTAGATTCAAATCAGATGGAACGAGAGATGTTCTTGAAAGCCGTTCACTGTCACTGACAAGTCAATACCGACTGTAATTGGCTTATTCACATGGAACCCATTTAAATTGTATCTCTATTGCTGAGCGCATCATTCCTAGTCGTAGAGTTACATTTTTGTACTGCAATTGAGTTTTCTTGTGTTGAGGTTCAGCAACGTTTCGGACCCGTCATTGGCAGAAAAAAATAAACATAATGCTAGGCGATTAATGCATATGAACTGATATTATATATAAAACGTAACAAAGACAAGTGTTGCATATATATATGTACATGTATCACACATCAAATTCTTGTAAGATCTCAAGCTTGGTAAAGTTGCCAATTAAATATGGTTTCACACCAATCTTAATAAATATGTCGTACTTCTTAAGATGCCTCGGTGAGTTGGGTGACAAAAAGTAAGTGTTCACTTCGAGGTTACTAAGCACGTGTATACTTCATCAGTCGGGAACACAACCCTACACCGCGCGATTATCTTTGCACTTGCTAACGTCTTTATGAGTTTTCTGTTTCTCAATTACATTGTCTTGTAATTTGATGATTCCCTAGATATGACCAGTACAGTTATACCACAGAACAATTGAACACAATTTACGTAAGGGTAATACAAACAACTACATTTGTAACCAGAAGTGTGTTTGTTACATTGACCAAATAACAACTTATGTCAATGCACGCATGTATAAGTCTTACTTTATTGTCGCGTTGAAACTAGAATTTGGAAATATATGCAAATAATTGATATAGGACCATCGCGAGAGTCTGACATCGCATAGCATAATAAGTTTTAAATGTCTTTACTGATGTATATACAGCATGTGCAAGACACACTGGGGTGTATACTTCCTATCGACTTGTACATGTGTATAGGATCCCAATTATGCAGAAAGGGTTGTAATCGGATGCGAAGTATGGTGACGTAGAGGGGAATGTTTTGATCCACATAACGTTGTACAACGTGACCGGTATGGTGTTCAGAATCGGTGGAACAATCATAAACGGACCTCTTCCAGTTGGTAAAAATGTACAATGCGAGGAATTTGACAGTTGTTCAGTACCTAGATCGATAGGCCTGTTATCCTTTCGTATATCAAACGTGGAAACGAAGACATGTTGAACCAGGATAACTGTTTTTTGACGGAGAACCCAGTTAGAAATGTTGATTCATCTGTTACACGTTGTATTTTTAGGATAATCCTTTGGAATGTATTCGTAGAAATAAAGGATGGTATGCATATTGTCTAGTTAAATTACTTCATACATTTTTCTTAAAATCTAAACACGTATGGAGTTTAATTGACAAAAAGTTTTGTTTTGAGTATTTTTAGAAAAACGAGTTATGGAAACCTATATATTGTATAACCTTAACCTACTTGGCATGAATCCAACAACACAATTTGAAATAAGCAGTAATATCATGTGAAACAGACCAAGAAAAGAAACCAAGACATAAAACAAACACGAGAGAACATTCAATTAATATATAACAATGGAACACCACTAGAGTGTATTGTATGTACGTTTATGCTTAGCGCGTATGCCTATTGTATGTGAAATCTTTGCTTTGTCTAAAACATACTCGAAAAACACAATGGTATTAGTATTTTTGTTTAAATTTAATCCTATTAATACGTCAATGCTAACTTAAGTTTAACATATGAATGTTAGCAATAACACGTGAATGTTAGCAATGTCACTTCTCCTTAGCATAGTATAATGCATTATAATCCTTGTGGTGATGGTGACTGGTGTAGCTAGTGTGTTGTAATAGAACGACACAGATTGAAATTGAAATTGGGCTTTATTGATTAAAGCCAATAACTTTTATACACAGTATAAGTTCGAAAAGTCATATACTGAATAAAAAGAGGCACTACAGAATCTAAACATAAATACAGTATATGACAGAAAAAGTTTGAGTTACAACATATATGGGCAAAGAAAAGCGCCGCCCTGAATGATAAAGATACTGACTTGCCGACAAAGTGGAAGGAGGGAGGGAGTTGGAGGTTATTCGAAAATATAACAGCGATGCCTGAATAAAATGTCTTCTATGATTTTTGGAGATCACGAAAGTGATAGTGCTAAGTATGATGCGCATGTGCGCGCATGTGTGGTCATAGACACGCTCCACTAGCGTAATACAATATTCACGGAGTGTAGTCGATAAACCGATACGGTAAACACGTCGGATAGTCAGTGACAATTAGTATATAAATTCACCACTTTCTGTTATAAAACATTTTATGCCAGTATAAAAATAATTTATAATCCTTGTGGTGACGGTGACTGTTGTAGCTAGTATGTTGTAATAAGAACAACACAGATTGAAATTCAACTTAGGCTTTATTGATTAAAGCCGAGAACTTTTATACACAGTATAAGTTCGAAAAGTCATATACTGAATGAAAAGAGGCAATACAGAATCAAAACATAAATACAGTATATGACAGCAAAACTTTAAGTTACAACATATATAGGCAGAGAAAAGCGTCACAGTCAAGCATTGACGCCCGCCAATACTGCACAATTGTTAAACACCTCAGTATTGTTCAGCTTATATGAAGTAACAAATTGACAGTTTGTAATCGATCTATTAGTGCGTATACGTTGTATTGGAACTACCATCACATATCATTCTTCCCGCAGATTAGAAGCATCATCAATTAGATACAGCTTATACCTTACAAAGAACATATCAACCCATATTCCGGTATTTACAAAGCATCTTATGGAAATACTTAGATATATTGAATAAAGGTAAAATATGAACGGCACATATTTTGCAAGAAAGTAATAATAGCGCATATGTTCTAGATGATTATCGTAGTGCTTTACATAACGCTTCAAACCGTTGCTAAGGCTTGCTAAACTTGATGATCCTGATTAGCTGATACACGTTAGATTTTGAAAAAAAATATGTACAATGTAAAAAAACAGGTATGAGAAAAAGATTAAGATTATATGTCAATATCGACCCTGATATGTTCATTTATCAGTGTATTGACACGACTGGGGCATGCAAACTATAAAACGTCCAGTAGTTGTCAATTCCTCCAGTGTTGAAAAAGATAGAAAAAGACAATCCTAATAAATACATTAACACTCCTTGATTATAACCTTAACCGACGTTTATAAACGTTTGACATCAAATTGGCATTCATTGGACAAAAATGTCTTCTTGTTCTAAAATTGTAACCCAGTTTTGTCTCTACTTCTGATCTAGTTGACCTCATTTGATTGATCTTCCGTTCGCTAAAAGTTTGATTCCATAACAAAACTATTCACCTCGTCAACTTTTCCTTTTCTAAGTTTTGGTCCAAATGGAATATGAACAGTATGTGTAAGTTTTACTTTCCTTCTGTGATATGGACTTTTTATTATTCACTGCTGCGGAATAACTTCTGAATGTTGCGCGGTCTAATAAAACTGCACGTCGTGTGTTGGCTACGTTACAGGAAGGTCTTTTCAATTTAACAGCTTCACGTTCCATATTGGTCTGTTTGTTTTGATTCGGAATTGACACATGAACCTGCTTATTGTTGTCGTTTACCGTCGATCGACTCTCGTCCTCACAAGTTTTATTATTATCCACTGGCACTGTTTTCATGGTTTTGGCACTAGCAGGTTTGGAGACACTGGGCACACTAGATCTAGTATTTACGGTGGCACTAGGTTCACATGGAATCACGGGCGTAGCAGGTGTGTTATATGTAGTTAATCTACCCGGTCTCAGAATTTCAAACCAATCAGGAAACTTGTCCATTACAAGTTTCTTTAAAAAAACAGCTTAGCTGAGTACCGTATTTGTACCAACGTGCGGTCTTGTAAAGCCCGTGCAGCTACAGATAAGTCGTACAACTCTTTTCTAGTAGTGACAATTTCAAAGGGATAGTCTCTGTCTACACTGAAGGGTGTCCTTTTCAGCGTGTAATGTTTATATAGTATAGTTTCTGTGTCACAGTAATCCCTGAAACGGACTGTAATTGGCCGTCTCTTGTGTTTGTTATGACCAGTACCCGGCAAACCGACACGATGAGCTCGATCAATACACATTCCCCGTGAATCAATTCCCATTTCCTTTTCCATGAAATTGAACATCATTGCTTTACAATTACCATTTTACAGTTTATATTCAGCGTTCTCAATAATACCGTAAAAACAATATTATTACGCCTGCTTCTTGCCTCCAAATCGATTGAGTTATATGCAAGCTTGGTAATCATGTTATCAAAGTAACGAGCATTGCTTATAGTCCGGCAGAACTTGCAAGGTACCGTGCAATATCTTCTATACAAAATGTTTTTGCATTTTTGTGTTCTCTGGACCAAACCATAACAGAATCCGAGTGATGCCACCTTGTCATCATTGAGCAATTCTCAGAATGAGGCCCCAAAGGGGGTATATGAATGTGCATGAATTAATCAGTATAAATACATTATTATTTTATCAAATGAACAGAAGAACACACTAAATGCTGTTTATAGTATGCCAAATAATGTGTTTATTTAATTTATAAACATTTGAAATAGTAAATTGTGAACATGAGGCCCCACTCGGGTTTACACATAAAACGAGGCCCGTTATTAGACAAATAAATGGTTTAAATTAGTAAATGATGCATGTTAAACAAATGTTTCATTATATCTATTATTCGAATTGAATTATGTGAAATTGGTTAGTAGAAACATAGCTAAATATTAAATTAATTTACTTGAGGCCCTGTCATCATTTAGTCAATGTGGCCCCATAGGGTTATAGTAGGGTTTAAACACATATACTTTATAATGTTTAATTAAATGTAACGCAAAACACCTGACATGTAGTTCATGGTGTTTTAAGTATTGCGTTGCAAGACATCCTAAATAATACATAGTATTGTAATTCTCCAATACCCAAAAGGCATGCAATTGCAATACAAACGTGGTGATGGTGGACAGTTAATGGAGGTGTTGTGTACTAAATGACGCCAGGAATACAATATTCTGCTTCTCACTGGTGATCAGTACTTCAAAGGTTTATATTTTGGGGATAAAGAGTAAGCTATAATTTCATAACGTGGAATGATTGGTGGTCGTGTGTGCCTCTCAGAGCCTATAACAGCAGTACATAGGGTGGGAAGTAACCTTTGCGGTTTAAATAGATTCATTTGTGGGCGGTTTATATGCCATCTGGCTTGGCATTGCGTGAATTGATGATTGTTCTACCTGGTACTTGTTAATGCCTGCTCTGAGATGCTGTGAGAAACCCAAAACAATCGAAATAACATTAGGCAGTGGTCATTGATACACATGTTAAGCCAGTAATAATTTATTTGGTAGGGGTTAAATCCCGCAAAGTGACACAAATGCCTGTAGTCAGTGATAATATGAATTCCACTTTCAGAATGAAAAGGTTGTATGTGGTGGTGATAGTAATACTGGTAAGAAGATAAAAACCACTGGCATTGATGTTAGAGTAATATTTATGGAGCGGTTCATACAAAATGATGCTTCCTATGCAGTCTATGTAAAACGACGACCCCCGTGGCGGGTCCACATGGGCTTAAATTGAGCAATCTTGGTAGGGGACCACTAGATGATGTTACATACCAAATATCAAGTTATTTAATGTGATTGCTAATATGCATACACAACGCTTTTAGTAATAGTATATACAGACATTGTGTGTAATACTATGTCCAATATTTCATATAATGCAATGGTTTGTTAATTGTTCAACTATCACCAGAACTCAGTACAACGTATTCGTCATTTTGGCTGTGACAATTTCCATCAAGCCATTTGCAGTTGTTCATTTTTTTCATATTGTATTCTGCTGTTTCAGCTGATGATTGCCTTCTCAATCTGATTTAAGTAACACTTTGATCGAATACTACATATGTTGTAATCGCTAGCAGAGATCCGTGTCCCCGTTTTCTATTTCCAAAGGTGGTGTTATGTCTTATCTTAAATTGTTTATACGTTATTCACAGTTAAATTTACACTTACAAAGGCCTCAGATTTATGAAATGCCATATTAATAAGTGTAATTGATATTATTAATACTTATCAACACAATTGAATTCATTTGAATAGTATATTCAATACCTGAGTAATGAACTAACCGCCATATTCCTAGTACATTCTTTATTTATAGTTTTTCACTCTAGCAGGGCCTCAATTCCTCAATTTATTACCGGTATTTCAATTGTAATACCTGTATATTTCATTCAAACTTTCATAACTTCAAGTTATCTCCTATACTAAAGTGGTTCATGACCAATTGATTTTTAAATGATAATATATCTTTTCAAATTTTGATTTACCCTTATTAGGGCCTTAATGCCAATAATTAAAGTATTACATCAGCTAATCAAAGCTGTTGTACATTTGTATTCATCTATCTTGTTTTAATTTTGTGTTATTCGCAAATGAAATATGTGTTTTACACGTACAAGTATACTCATCTAATTAATATTCTGTGTAGGTCTACTGCCGGGACACATATTAGGTGTCGACCACATGCTGGGCCTCAATTCAACAAGTTACTATGGTTGAGTTATAATTTATGTAACGCAATACTTTACACAACCTGAACTACATTTCAGGTGTTTTGAGTTAAATTTGATTGAATATAATAAATTATGTGTTTAAGCTGATTATTTCGATAACAGCCTTATGTATCTGTATTCATATACCACCTTTGGGGCCTCATTTGAGAAATGCTGACGGGGCCTCAAGTAAATTAATTCAATGTTTGTACTTACCAATGTCACTGAATTCAATTTGAATAATAGGTATAATGAAACATTTGTCTAACATGCATCATTAACTAATATAAACCATTTGTTTGTCTAATAACGGGCCTCGTTGTAAGTGTAAACCACGAGTGGGGCCTCATTTCACAAATTACTATTACAAATGTTTATAAATTTAATAAAAACATTTTTTGGCAAACTATAAACAGCATTTATTGTGTATTTCTGTATATTTGATAAAGTAATAATGTATTTATACTGATTAGTTCATGAAAATTCATATACCCCCTTTGGGGCCTCATTTTGAGAATTGCTCAATGATGACAAGGCGGCATCACTCGGATTCTGTTATGGTTTGGTCCAGAGAACAAGAAAATGCAAAAACATTTTGTATAGAAGACATTGCACGGTTACCCCAAAATATGCTGTTTATCTGCCGGACTATTACAAGGTGTGTTACTTTCGATTTCACATCGTTCAGTTCATGTTTTACCTGTGAAATGTCATCAATATATTCTTCCTGTGATGTTTCAATTCTGTCAAGTATTCCAAAAAGACATACAAGCTTATCATTAGTATCCATATCACTAAACACATCACTATCAACACTGCCTGTATTCTTTCGTTTTCTCTTAGAATGGTGATTTGATTTTGGTGCGCACTGCCATTTTTCTTTTGTTACACTACTGAACAAAGCTTAATCCGTTCACTATCACTATTCACATCACTTTCTTTCAGTATCATGCCTTCCGTGTCTGGGATATATGTTGCCATATTTCATGTATCTTAACCCTTTATTTACACCGTCGTTTTATATTATTTATTTTAACTATCAGCCTTGAAAATTTACGTCTACTTTCGTCAACCTGAACCGGATAATACAAGCTTTATGGGTAAATACATCCCTTTAACCTGGATTACTCCGATGTTAAAAGTACATTTACGACCGGCTGATTGTTGTTGATCTATAGACACATACAAAGTTGCTGATTGGGGGTTGAGTCACCACATTAAATGATGTAATGCTTTCATATTTCACATATTTATTGACGATTGCATCAAACAGTATAAGTAAGAGCTCTACTACATTGTACTTATCCGGATTAGAGTGTTTTACCCTAGTCTTCAAATTAATATGATGTAATATATTTGGACGTTTATGTGATTGGTGTTGCCAGTGTGACGTTGGAACGGCCTAATGACATGTTGATGTTAGTCTGGAACAAATGGACTGAATGTGCCAGTATGTTGGTCTGAAATTAGCTGCACAGGGAGCTGAAGATAACTTGTCTTCCCGGACTGCAGTCAGTAGCGCAATGGGCTGAGGTTAGCTATTTGGTGGCCTAGCGGAATAGCGACATGAGTTTAGTATCCTTTTGACATATTAACATGCAATTGGTAGAATTTCTTGCAAAACACCTTTGCCCATTTTATGTTATTATTCCTAATTACAGACTACGTTGGATTGGTTTCCCTTTCAAGCAATCCGTTGACAGAATGAGTTTTATCGTCGGCAACTTCTAACATTAATTTCTAATATTGGTCAAATTGGGATGTTCTTGAGTCATACATGGAGCGAGAAATTGGAAATAACTGCATTTTTCTCTGTCATATTGACTGCGGCAAATCGAGTGAACAATCGAGTTCATTATTTAGATTCAAATCAGATGGAACGAGAGATGTTCTTGAAAGCCGTTCACTGTCACTGACAAGTCAATACCGACTGTAATTGGCTTATTCACATGGAACCCATTTAAATTGTATCTCTATTGCTGAGCGCATCATTCCTAGTCGTAGAGTTACATTTTTGTACTGCAATTGAGTTTTCTTGTGTTGAGGTTCAGCAACGTTTCGGACCCGTCATTGGCAGAAAAAAATAAACATAATGCTAGGCGATTAATGCATATGAACTGATATTATATATAAAACGTAACAAAGACAAGTGTTGCATATATATATGTACATGTATCACACATCAAATTCTTGTAAGATCTCAAGCTTGGTAAAGTTGCCAATTAAATATGGTTTCACACCAATCTTAATAAATATGTCGTACTTCTTAAGATGCCTCGGTGAGTTGGGTGACAAAAAGTAAGTGTTCACTTCGAGGTTACTAAGCACGTGTATATAATACGTTGTTGTCAACAAAACCGTTAACACATTTCTATGATATTTCTGTAATCTGTAGGCGGTGAATTATTGTTTATAGACGGCATTTGTCATAACAATATTCAATTAGGAAAGGATATATTAAAATTGTAATTTTGCAATTATGCTTTAACGTATTGTAACGACAGACTTTGGCATCATGAGTAGGCGTGTTTTGAAATTATTGTTTCAAGGTATTACATGTATCGCTGTACACGATGTAAAAACTACATATGCTTGAAGTATGACTATAATTTGATAATATAATAAAGCTTTCGAAATTTAACAAGCGAGTGTTTTCTACCAGCTTGCTAGAACATCTTGGTACATCTGAATACTTGTATTGTTTGACTTGCGTAGAATACTTTAAACGTGCTACGAGGCGGGTCACATTGTTTACTTGTTATTGTGCAATGGCTTGCCAAAACAAAATTTGATTAACATTTTCATCCCATTTTAATTCAAATGACCAAACAATAAATACACGAAATGACGAAGCTCTAATTTGGTACCGCACAGTGCATTTTTAAGAGATGGCATGTCAAGTAAAGACTTTCACAAGTGGCCACTCTTCCTAAGGTATGTATTTCACCAATGAACCGTGTAGTATATTGACATAATAATTACTCGCAGATTATATCTTTGAAAATAGATTTATTAACATCAGATGTTCATCGCTAATGTTTTTCTTTCAAGTCACACATATCCCGTTTTACCATCGCAAGTGGTTAAACTCCCAGAACGTTTTCCGACTGGTCGGTTGCTTCTGAAGTTAGAAAGTTGATTCCGTTGTGTCCATTTCCTCTATTTTCGAAATAACATTATATAAAACAACATTTCAATGAAAGGATTAACGTATACTCGGATACAATTAAGCCGATACATTATCTACTAAATTATTTCATCTTTATTAGGTTTTTTAATTGACAGTAAACTAGTATTATATTATTTCAATTAGCGAATAGAAACGGATGTCATGCAGATATCAGGGCACCGGTATTAACAGTAATTACCAATTTGAAAAAAAGAAAAGAATACGATTTTTTCATTAACTAACCATATTTTACAATAGAACATCTAAATCAGAAATAATTACCCTTAAGTTGAACGTGTTGTCTCATCAATTATTTACTTTTCTACATTTTAATTCCAATAATAACGGCGGTCATGCAAATGTTCAGGTACATGTAGTCACATGACAGTAAGACTGTCTAAGTTCAACAATGAGATATCCCGAATACAATTTAACTGGACACACTGTACATTGTAGACTTATACGAGGGTCATTCAATATATTCGTAGACAACCGTTCTCATTTTATTATATTTATGTTTAAATAGTATTTTTAATATCATTATAAACATGTACCTATTACCTGTCGTAGAAACAAATTTATCTTTGATTAAGCCACACAGTAGTATGTAATCAGCCGTTTAATTACCATAGTAATGCGCTACCACCCCCGACCGACGTAACGTACCTTTTTCACTAGTTCAATAAGTCATAAATTTTGAATTAATTAAGTTACATTCCCATATGTTAGCCAGATTACACGATATTATCATAATATGTAGTGAAAATATAAAGTTGTTTGGATGTTTGAGTTTTAATTGAGAAGTATTTGATCTATGCCTGTCACGTTTTCATTTACGTCAAAATGCCGATGAATTTACGCAAGGAAATTCATGCAACCGTTAAATCGTGCACTTGTCTTGATAATACACAACAAAAACACATAAGCTGCTAATGAGAGCTATAAAAGAACATACAATATTCAGTGTCCCTGTGTTTTAGTGGCAAAGTCAAATTTCTGAAGAGCAGCATGGTATTCAAATTATACAGGGTTCGAACGAAATTTACAAACGTAGGAACGTTTGTGGAAACGCCAGTCAAAATGATCGAGGCATTTCAAATTAGCATACAACCATTAAGTCTAGCTTAATCATTTTACTTTGAATACATAAAATGTTGTGGTAGATCTATTTAATAACATACCACTTAAATATTTACGTTTAATTCCATATGAATGACATAATTCAATTTCGGGTTTACCATTTGACAAATAGCAAAACGTAAATAACGTCGCTGACGTCAGACTATATGTGTGCTGTGTGGTGGTTGTGGTAAAGTGGTAGTTTTGTTTTAGCCGTATTTTCTTTAAAAATGCGTCGTTTCATGCAATAGTTTCTGCACTTGTGTCAGAAAGGCTGTAGTTTAGTTTGATATAAATAGTTAATATCTGTGTCAATGTGTATCAAAATGACGAGTCCAGTCCACGAATTGATTGAATGGCCCTCGTAGTTCATATTTCACCAACTGCACTTGCATGTACCTACTAGGCGCAATGACTGATCCTATGATGAACTTACCTATCGAGTGTACCATTGTAGCAATTATGACTACGTTATGGCGTCAATTTGACAACTGAACAAAGCAAGATTATTGGTAGAACTTTACCTATGCGCTTTAACTTCAGGATACACACTATATTTAGACACTTGATAAATGTGCAGTTATTACTCAATACTCGTTTTCGATTAATTGGAATGTATTACAACATTGCATATTGTATCTTGAGTAATTTTCGCTCCATGAGGTACATAAGCGTGTCTTGTAGCTCAGCTACGCTTTAAGAACCTAGAATGTTTTCAAAGTATGCATATTGTATTTAAAATAATTTGCGCTCCATGAGGTACAATAGGGTGTTTGTGGCGCAGCTACATTTTCAGTACATTACATGAACGACATTCGTTTTGTCGGTTAATAAAAACGGTAAGCGTATAAGTTTTTAAGCACAATCATCATCCGTTACTGTTGTTTTACAAAATAAAAATAAATTCCAATTTCAGAGACTATTCGTTAGCATTAATCCTGAATAAATGTCATTTGTTACTTGTTTTAATATCATTTAGACAATTTTGCGTATGTTTTGCATCGTAACGTGTTGGGTTTTATGTCAGTCCTTCAGGTTTGTCATCACATACGATCTGTTTTGTCAATATCATCTTTATAGAAATACTGAAACTAAGGCAATTGACAAAATAAATTCCCTACGAAAATGTATTTAAATGCGGAAAAAATTCATAAGACGGGAGCAAAACCCTACACCGGGCGGTTATTTTTGCAATTTCTAACGTCTTTATGCGTTTTCTGCTTCTCAATTCCATTATCTTGTTACTTAATGATTCCCTAGATGTGACCAGTATAATTATGCAACAAAACATTTGAACACAAGTTACGTGATGGTAATATTAACTGCTACATTTGTACCCAAAAGTGTGGTTGTTACATTGACCAAATAACAAAATAATTGTGACATATATGCAAATAATTGATATAGCACCATCGCGAGAGTCTGACATCGCAAAATGCATCGAATACAAGACGAAACTTGCAAACATTTGCTATAAACTAGCAAAATAATTTTTGTATGTCTTTATCGATTTATATAAAAGGCACACTGGGATGTATACTTCCTATCTACAAGTACATGAGTATAGGATCCGAATTATGCAGACAGGTTGCAATCGGATGCGGAGTATGGTGACGCATAGGGTAACGTTGTGCAACGTGACTGTTACGTTGTTAAAAAAAAAAATACCAATTTTCTAGGGCTCTTTTCAGCTGTTAGGCCGCTGAAGCACACTTTGACATTTCAACTTCCCCTGGTCATTAGGCTACCTATGGAAGTCTACACTCGTGTCTCCCTGGGGAGACTATTTCTCTCCTGTGGTGTGGCAGCCAACATCGTTCTGCGGCGCCAAGGAATAGACACTGCCCCCACAGGGACCATTTTACACCATGGTGGAGTGGAACATTACGGTCTTGCTCAGAGAAATTAACCAGTGGTCCAGAGGGGGATCGAATCCGGGACCTCTCGATCCCGAATTGCGCGACCTACCTCTAGGCCACTGCTCCCAATGGAAATGGTGGAGCAATCATATACGGGCCTCTTCCAGTTGGTATCAATGTACAATGCGAGGGGATCTGACAGCTGTTCAATACTTAGATGTAGTCGATAGGCATGTTATCCTTCTGTATATTCACCGTGGCAACGAAGTCATGTTGAATCAGGATAACTGTTTTTGACGGAGAACCCAAAACATACGGAACAGTTCTGAATGTTGGTTTTGACAATAACTGAGAAATGCTGATACATCTGTTACACGTTGTATTTTTAGGGATAATCCTTAGGAATGTATTCATAGAAATACGATGTGAAACAATGTGTTCTACATTGTCGAATGTATTTAAATAATCAATACGAACATATATTTGATCCTTATGTAGCACTACTGTATTAAGCAATCACATTTTAATATTGCGGAGCATATTCCTCTGAGTACAGTAAATGGTTCTGATTATTGATAACAAATATAATATGCTTTTAATGGAACCATTGTAGAAGCATGGGTGCAGACACACCTAAATAAGCATGACACATGTAAAACATATGGTCGTCTACACAAGGATATAATTTTCTTAAATAAACATTTTTGATACCCCTCGTATGTATATGACATGTGCATGTAAGCTCGAACCTTTGACCCTTTATTAGTTAAACAACCTTGCTATAAGACGCATATATTTAGGCCAGACGTTATTTGTGAGACACCAACTGCAAGGCACAAAACAACAACATCGAACTGGAACCTTTTTCGGATTGGAATATGCTTTGTATACGCCATCTTCACTATATACAAAAAAGCTCAAAACAGTTTCATGTAATTTTGCAATACCATTACCAAAAGCACAGCCCCATTCCGACACATGGGAATTGAACGTGTTAAAGTGCCATCTACTCAAATAACTTTACATGCCTCAACTATGTCTAGTAGATAATCATTGTCTATTTATAGAAAAAATATACATATTGTGAGTAAATGTTTTCTACCAGGACTACTGAAAAACGCAAGTGTTATGACTCAATAACACCAGCATTCTATAAATGTATAACTATCAAATTACTTTACTAGCCCGACTGTTTTCGCAAATTACCATGTTGAAATTGATCGAAAATTACAACCCGTATGATTCCAGAAGTAACAACAGTTCTGGACTTTTATCGCGTTACAGAATTCTGCTATTGTTTACGTATATATATCAGTTCAATGCTGACGCACTCTCACTCTAGCTACAGTTTTAAAATGTGGCTCAGAAATCGGATTTACATGGTGATTGGTTGTACAGGGTGTTTCTAATTATCTGTCCCTATTACAGACTAATGCAATGAAAACATGCTTTATCTCCTTTGAAATATTTTAGTACTAATGGAAAGCCAGTATTTCACCAATTTATTCAGTATATAACATGACAATGTTACTATGAATGCAAAATATAAATAAAGATTCCCCAAAAAAAGTTTTTTTTTATATATGTCAAAATGACGTCCACATTTATTTTGATCCCAAGTTGAATAGTATGTTTTTGCATAATACAACCAGCTTAAAGATGAATATCATATCTATGTGAAAGTAACTGTCATTTGTGATAATCTAAACACTTATGAGTAATACAGTTGTTTGGTTACCAGTTGCTAGGCGACGAAAGAATCTTAAATGCTATATTCTCTTTTTAATTAATACAAAGTACCGGTAACCAACTTGCTGATCTCTGGTTGTTTCTCTTTCAAAATCATGCTTTTTAAGTCATCAATTGCTTTTAATGGTAGTTATGTAGTCTCAACACGACTCTTTTGTGAATTGATCACATAGTTAGCAGTGTGACGCTCGAACGGCCTAATGACATGTTGATGTTAGTCTGGGACAAATGGACTGAATATGACTGTTTGCGGTATCTAACGGTCTGAAGTTAGCTGCTTAGCGAGCTAAAGATAACCTTCTCGGACTGCAGTCAGTAACTGATGTTAGCTACTTGTTGGCGTAGCGGAATAGCGGCATAGCGCTGATGTTAGCTATTTATTGACCTAGTGGAATAGCGGCATAGCGGAATTGCGGCATAGCGGCATGAGTTTGGCATCCTTTTGACATATTTACATGCGATTGGCTGAAATTTGTACTGGAACATTTGTACACAGCTTCTTGCAAAACACCTTTGCCCATTTATGTTCTTATTCATAATTACAGACTTCGTTGGATTGATTTCCCTTTCAAACAATCCCTTGGCAGAATGAGTTTTATCGTCGGCAACTTCTAACAGTAATTTCTAAGATTGGTCAACTTGGGTTGTTCGTGCGTCATACATGGAGCGATAAATTGGAAATAACTGCATTTTTCTCACTCATATTGACAGCGGCAAATCAAGCGAACAATGGAGTTCATTATTTAGATTCAAATCTGATGGAACGAGAGAAGTTCTTGAAAGCCGTTCACTGTCACTGACAAGTCAATAACGACTTTAAATGGCTTATTCACATGGAACCCATTTAAATTGTATCTCTATCGCTGAGCATTCGTAGTGTTACATTTTTGTACTGCTATCTAGTATTCAGGTATTAAGGCTCATCAACATTTCAATCGGACATGCCATTGGCATAACAAATTAAACACAATGCTAGTGGATTAATGCATGTGTACCAATATTATATATTAAACCTTAAACAAAGACAAGTGTTGCATTCATGTTACAAAGCAAAAATTGTTTCATACCAATCTTGATAAATATGACGTTCTACTTAAGATACTTCGGAGAGAAGGGTTCTGACAGACACTATACGTTTACTGCGAGGTTACTAAGCAGGTGTTCATTATACGTTGTTGTAAACAAAACCGTTTACATGTACACCCTTCTATGATATTTCCGTAATCTGTAGGCGGTGAATTATTGTTTATAGACGGCGTTTGTCATCACAATGTAACGACAGCCTTTGGCATCATGAGTAGGCGTGTTTTGAAATTATTGTTTCAAGGTATTAAATGTATCGTTGTATACGATGTATTAAAGTCGTTTTTAAATATTACATAATAAATGGTGTTTCATATTATTTAAGTATGATTATTATTCGATAATGTAATAAAGCTTTAGAAATTAAGCAGTGTTTTCTACCTGCTTACTAGAACATCGTCCTATATCTGAATACCTGTATTGTTTGCCTAGAATACTTTAAAATGCTAAACGGAACAACGCCAACGAGGTATGTCCAAATGTTTAAAACGAATACCTGCTGTTGAGCCGCGGCTTGTCAAAACACATTTTCAACTCATTTTAATTCAAATGACAAAACCATAAATAAACTAAACGATGGAGCTCTAATTTGGTACCGCAAAGTGCATGTTTAAGATGAGAAGTTGATGCCGCTGTGATCATTTCCTCTATTTACGGACTAACATTATATAAGTCAACATTTCTATGAAACGATTAACATGTGCTCGGATACAAGTAAGCCGATACATTATCTACTAAATCATTTCATCTTAATTAGTTTTTTTAATTGACAGTTATTATTGCAATCAGCGAATATAAACGGATTTCATGCATATATCAGGGCACCAGTATTAACATTAATAACTTATTTGAAAAAAAGAAAAGAATACGGTCATTTAATTAACTAACCATATTTTACAATAGCACATCTAAATCAGAAATAATTACCCTTACGTTGAACGTGTTGTCTCATCAATTATTTACTTTTCAACATTTTAATTACAATAACGACGGTCATGCAAATGTTCAGGTAGTCATATGACAGTAAGTATGTCCAAGTTCAACAATGAGATATCCCGGATACAATGTAAACTGGGAAAATTGTAAATTGTAGACTAATAGTTCATATTCTAACAACTGCACCTACATGTACCTACTACGAGCAATGCCAGATCCTATGATGAACTTACCTATCCAGTGTACCATTGTAACAATAATGACTACGTTATGTTGTCAATTTGACAACTGAACCAAGGAAGATTATTGGTAGAACTTTATTTATGCGCTTTAACTTCATGTTACACACTATATTAGGACACTTGATCACTGTGCTGTCATTGCTCAATACTCGATTTCGATTTATACAGGGATGTATGAAACTAAGGATGGCAACGGATACCAAAATTGGTATCCGGATATTCGGAACGGTATCCGAACGAAAACCCGGATATCTGAAACAAATTGAATTGTGTTAAAATCATATTTAAATGAAGAATGTTAGAATGTAACATAAATTCGCGACCAACATCGTCTTTATGTACCAGATCGACTTGCATTTCATGTCTCAATGCATCTGTCAGATCAACCAAAATCCAATGCCAAACTTGATTTAAATTCTGCCGATGAGAAAAAAAATAATGTTTGTAACATGCGGCGTGGAACAAACACAAAATGCGTAACTCCCTCAAACGTCATTTCGTCTTCGCGAATCCGCGAAATTAAAACCAATTTATTAAGCTGGGTCTAATTCAGTTACTAATTAAGCTAACAACTTGTTTAAATCAGGGATTGTTACTTAACATAATTATATAATCTACTGTCAGGCAAAAATAACTTACCTAACCGGGAAATGATTATCACGCAATGATGAATCTAACGGAGACCTCGTGCCAAAGAAGTATAAACAGACCCCGCAGTTAACAATCATGAATGTGTCACCACAGAATAAAAAAGACCAACCTCTGTGGTGACACCGCTAACAAATGTTTTCTATTGTAATTCTCTCGTAAGGTTTTGACATCATAAGGTTTTTTTCATTTTTTTATAACGAATATTCGGATACCAATTCGCTATCCGGATAATCGAAACTCGATGCGAATATCCGGATATTCGTGATATTCGTTACCATCCTTAATTAAAACAATGCATATTGTAAATTGAGTAATTTGCGCTCCACGAGGTCATGAGCGTGTCTTGTAGCTCAGCTTCAATTTAAGTACCTAACGAAATTCGTGCAGGCAGTTGATAAAACGGTCATTGTATTAGTTGTTATGCACTAGCATCATTCGTTACTGTTGTAAAAATGAATTCCAATTTCAGAGACTATTCATTAGCATTAAGTCTGAATAAATGTCATTTGTAACTTGTTTTAATATCATTTAGACAATTTTGCGTATGTTTTGTGTCGTAAACGAGTTAGGTCTTATGTCAGGCCTTCATGTTTGTCATCACATACGATCGGTTTAGTCAATATTATCTTTATCTTGCATGCTCAACGTTTAATCGATTTTTAGAAATACTGCAAACTAAGGCAATTTACCAATTCCCTATGAAAATGTATTAAATTGTGGACAAATTTCATCAGACGGGAACAAAACCCTACACCGGGCGATTATCTTTGCAATTGCTAACGTCTTTATGAGTTTTCTGCTTCTCAATTCCATTATCTTGTAACTTGATGATTCCCTAGATAAAACCAGTATAGTTCTCCAAAACATTTGAACACAATTTACGTAATCGTAATACTACATGTAACCGTTATCTAGCTAGAAGTGAGTTTGTTACATTGACCAGATAACGTCTTATGACAATATACGCATGGATCATGAATATAATAATGTTTTGTCGCGTTGAATCTAGAAATTTTAAATATATGCAAATAATTGATTTAGCACCATTGCGCGAGTCTGACATCGCAAAATTCATCAAACACAAGACGAAACTTGCAAACGTTTGCTTCCCACTTGCGAAATAGGTATGGCATTTTTTCATCGATTTATATACAGGATGTGCAAGTCGCACTGGAATTTATACTTCCCATCTACTAGTATATAGGATCACACTTCTACAGGAACGTTGTAATGGGAGACAAAGTATGGTGACGTAGACATGGAAATGCAGACATGTTGAATCAGAATAGCTGTGTTTTGAACCCAAAACCTACTGAGCAGTTCTGAATTTTGGTCTTGACAACCAAGTTAGAAATGTTGATAAATCCCAGTTACACGTTTTATTTTTAGGGATATTGTTTGGAATGTATTCGTATAACTAAATGATGAAACGTATACTGTCTATCATTTCATACATATTCGTCAAAATCCAAACATGCATGGAAGTCAAATTTTTGTTATGAGTAATCATAAAACCAAACATAGTTACAAAATGAATAGAAACCCATATATTGTCTGAACCTAACCAACTGGGCATGAATACAACAATACAAATTAAAACACGCAGTATTTTATGTGAAACAGACACAGAAAAGAAACCAAGACATAAAACACAACATGAGAGAACATTTAATTAATTTCTAACAATGGAACACCACTTCAGCATACTGTCTATAGTTTTACATTTCGACTGAGTGCAGTAAAAGTACAAATCTAAGGAGCAATGCAACATCTAAATGTGTTTAGTTGTTTATCCTTACTTTGGGCCAATGTCAGCTTTTCATTATGCTCTCAGTGCAGTAAAACACAAATATATCAGGAGTGTGCATGTATAGATAAACCATGCTTTTTTAGTCATTACTTATGTATACAGGAAGTTTTATTTGCTCTCAAAGGGTAAGTATAGGGTATGTTTTTAAGACTTCAGCTGTACATGTGATCGATGAGAGTGTAATAAATCCATGGCCCTCAGTATAAGGCGTTGTTCACGAACCGTGCAAGCGGTGGTTCGAAAATTGGGAAATATGTTTTTCAAATCTTATTTTAAATCTCTTGATTGTCTACACATTGCACGATATACGCTCGTAATTGTGCATGTGCATCCCAGTGACCACATTGTTTTAAATGGAATTTGTAAGTCCGAAAAGACATTCAGTCTCATATGTTACTGTGCATAAAGACTACACGATATCAGTATACCGATGACACCCGCAAAAGCATAAAACATGTATTGAGAGGCAGACAAGATCAAGACTTGTCTATGGACATAGCCAGTGCAATCGAGCGGCTATGATTTGAATTTGTTGCGAAATATGCAAATTATGATTACTAAATATATACACAAATGCAGAAACAGACAACATGACAGGTTTTGCATTCCGCAACGGCTGAAAAAGCATTATGAGAATTCATAGTGTGAAGACGCAGATATCATTCTTAAGTGAACAGTGACAAACACGCATTTAGTCAATAAAATACTTAGTTACTATTAATAAAAAATACTTTACACCTGCATACTTTACAACATAGCAAATAGCTGTGCGCACATACTTTAAACATCACGATGTTATAATGCATCCTGTAAATATGGCATTTCTACTACCGATGCTAATTTATCTCATATAGTTTGAAATGTTACGTCGAAACTTGGAACACGCCTCATATACTGGTATGCATGGTTCAGTGCGTCATCCTTATCAAATTATCAACCGCATCTAAAAGGATGTTGATAAGTGGACAGTTCGGGTCATTCTGAATTGTGCGGATGTGAGTTGTGCGTGTACTCATTTCTTTGGGTTGTGTGCTTGCATTGCTCTGTGTAGCTATGTTGTGACTTTACCGTGTTCTGGGCTCGACATATAGTGCTGCCGTCCCTGCCCGATTTCCTTATTTTGTTTTTGAAATATTTGCTTCCATTTACGTTCTCAGGCGAGGGACATATCTAAATTGCATTTTGTACAGGGGAAAGTAATTTTTTGCCTGTAGACTGTCTTAAATGTTTTGTCTAGTTCTATTGTATTGTGCGAACTCTAAAACGTCGAATGAGTGTGAATATCGGCCTTATTGAAACCCTAAATTTAATGGTACGATAAAAATGACAAACCTATTAAACATATTACACCGCGTGCTGGGTTATAACCTTAACCGGTATTTGCGAAAATGAGACACCGAATTGGCATTTATTGGACAAGAATGTCTTCCTTTTATAAAACTTTAACCAAATTGTGTTACCTCATTTGATTGATTTTCTGCTCGCTGAATACCATAAAATCCCATGACAGAATTTGTGACAGTTCCTAACTTTTTTGTCTAGGATTGGCCATAATGAGCCTTTTTTGAGCGATTTATGTCAGTTATGTTGTAACCAATTCGAAAATATATTTGTTTTGAGAAAACCATATTTAGGTCAACGCAGATATGTTTTTTTAGAAAAAAATGCGTACAAATCCTTTTTGTTTCATGATTTCACACTATGGATGTTTATAATTACATACTAAAAGTGAAGTTTAAGAAACTGTTGAGTATAATGGCATTTAGCATTATTTTTTAGACTTTTTTAACTTCGGTTGCTGCATAGTGTTTAGTGTCGTGCAGTTAGAATATTTATGCGATAAATTCATTTAAACACCATAACATCATAAAATCAATGTCATTTTAGATAGTAATAGATTGCTCAGTGGCCATAATGAGTTTTGTTTTTAACAATACACAGTGGCGTAATACATATATATATGAATTGTTGCCCTGGAGGTATAATATGAACGAACCTACACCATGCGGCGTCATTAAACTCATACACAGACAGGCAAATCACGCAACGTACCAAGTATCCAGACACTGACATTAATAGTTTAGTGCTTTTGCACCGTCACATTTAAGTCGAGTCACAATGTGAACTCAAAACCAGCCAATGTTTATCGGATGTTAATATAAATAATATGGCACATGTTAATCATTTGGTCTACACAAGCATACTGTATATTAAAATAGATTTCGACCATATAATGTGAGTTCGAAACACAACCGATATGCAAAGTGTACTATACAAAAATGTACATGATTTTATGCAGATTGGTTACTCTTGCTACCCCTGTATTATATTCAACAATTGATGCCATTGAACGAATTATCGGAATGATACTGAATACAAATTAATACACTACATGAAAGTCCGGTGATGTTGAAGCTTTTTAAGTTGACTTGATAAAAAAAAAATGCAGGACCTAATAAATCGTCCGATTTTATGGGGATTCTGGTTTTGAGGGAGTCTACTGTTTCATGTTTAATATTTTCTTTTCTGTCCTTATTGCCAAGAAAAGGGAACCCGCATGTTACCGCATGGGACCTAAAAATCGATCGATATTATGGGGATTCCAATTTTAGGGAATTTAATGTATCATGTTCAATATTGTCTTTTCTGTCCTAATTGTCAAGATAATTTGAACCCGCATGTTACCAAACGTAACAGTATTTCTGGACTTATTACACGTTACGCGTTACAGGGTTTCACTATCGATTACGAACACATCCACGAGTAACAGTTCAATATCAATGCCAGTGTCTGCTGCCTCTCTTTAGCGATAGTTTGTATGGTATCTAAAAAGACGCCTAGACATCTAATTACTACATGTATATCGTAATGGGTTTGGACGACCATGTGCTTTAGATTACCAGATTAGCGTACTGGAGTAGGCTGCATTCTTTGTAACGACGGTAGGACAGTATAGCGGCCTGCTATCGGTACTGTAGGGCAACTTGACTGTCCGGTCTGAAGGCATGAAGTTGGCCGATTACCATGCCATTGGAAGATATTTGAACTGTACGTTTTTACAACATCACCTTTACCAAATTTATGTCGGTATTCATTCTATTTAAAAGAAAGAACAAATTTCGTGTAACGGATGTATACGAGGGCCCATCAATAATTTCGTGAACTAATTTTATGCAGCGAGTATAAATAGATTTACACACATTTAGCCTCTAGTCCTTATTTAAGTAACATCACGTGCACTGTTTGCATTTATTCCATTGCTCTAACCATAACCGAAGCACGTGTTACAGGCCGTCACGTGACATCTCCCGCAATGGTTTGTTTATGACGCACCTAACTTCCCTCGGGGCTTATATTTCTAACCACTCAGGCTATTTTGAGTTTTAGAAATAGCCAGAAGTAGCCGTACAGTCTATTCTTGGTTATAGTATGGGTGCTCTAACAGTTCTATATGCATGCTATAGGTTGTGTCCGAAACAATGCTGCGACTACGGATTGGCGGATGTTCATGGTATATCAGAATTTCATACATTTGAAGTTGTATGTGCTTCCATTTAATAGCCGATAACAACTGAGATTTAATTATTGCTACAATAGTTTCTAATAACAGTAGCTTTCGAAGAAACACAGTAAATACAAGTTATTCTTTAAATGTCGCAAAACAGTAAGGTCAATACATTTTAACGACCGCCAATTTTAACAACCAATGGCCGGCGAATATGCTTATCGTCTTTGTTTGCTCCTCCATTGCCCTTTAAGTACTTCTTCGTCAATGGAAATTCACCATTCGATTGCCAAGAGTCCCTATAAACAGCTGTAGTGAGTGTAGAAGACATATTGCCTGAGTAATGAATAAATCTTAAATACAAAACGTTACTCTATCATACCAGGCGGCGCCATTTTTGATAACGAACGCCAATGACATGACGTTAGAATATTGCTATGACGTCATAAATAGTGACGTCACCAATCCCTTTTTATGCTTAATTCATTAGATAATAAATTATCTTTGTTCATGCAAAATTTCAATAAGCTATGTCAAAGCGTTATGAAACAGTAGAATTAGTTGACGAAATTATTGATGGGCCCACGTATGTATTTGACAACTTCCTGTGCAAGACAGCGACCAGCAGCACGGCCAAACATAATGTGAAACTAATGAGTTGCTCACATTGCCAAGTCAAGGTGAGCAAATTGTCGACATTCAGGGCAATAACACATACACTACATTTGTACAAGGTCAGGAATAGTGTCGACACCACCAAATATATTCATTGAATCTTGTTAACTTTTATTTAATCATTAATGCTTGTTATTATTAGTGTACTACCAACTTGAAAAGGAGATGTACAGTGAGCTATCTTGGACACGTGCTTGTAACATGATACGATGCCAACCCACTGTAGAGTAGTATATTCACTCTATGACTAGTGCCTGATTAAACAACATTAAACTACTTCGTATCTTATTATATACATTCACACACTAATAGGGTATTTAATTGCCTGCGCGTAGCGCAGGCTATCGAAAATACCCAGACCGGTAATGCGGGTGACATGCGTATTTTCGTTGAGTCTCAGCAGGTACTAATGCTTTCAAAAAAGTTATTTCCGGTCAAAAATTTCAGGCAGTTTTCCGAGGTGAATGGTCCTTGGAATATAAAAAAAATAGCAAGCTGTAAACGGTTGAGCCTATCGTTCTCTTTCAATTAATTATTATTTTTAAAAAAAATGTGTAATAAATAAAACAAACTATTTTTAAAAAACAAAGGGAAGTAAGAAATACCTCTACTCCCCATGACCGTGGACCATGTCACTAGCCAATTCATTGCAAGCGTTTGCGAGATTCTTTCCATGCGCCCGTTTCACATGGAAGATGTTTTAAGAAACATCAATAATCAAGGTGAAATTTTCATTTAAATAGCCGATTTATCATGACAGTACTCGATCTCCGAGGAAATTGGTCTTTAATAGACATTTGTACGTAGCTTTACAATGATATCAACACTCAGATCATACCAGATGCTTGAACGTAAGTAGGCTACAATTCGTTCCATGTCAACAACTGAAAAATGCAAATCAACAATTCTATGTCTCAATGTATAGCTTGTCAAAGCAATGTTTATGAGATTATTTTGTTACTGTCAGTGTGTATAAGACTTATGTACCAGTTAGTTTCATCCACAGCAGCCCAGCCACGGAGGAAGGGCGCTCTGGAATTTTGAGTTGTCAAAAACAACAGCCCTTCTACGGCCAGCGGGGGAAGCTGATGGTAAAACCTCACGCATTTCCCCTGACATCCACCGGTAAATATTGTCTTTAGGCTATAGGTTTTCGTAGAATAAATCCTAAATTTCCCCTGCCTTGCGGGGGAAGCTGGATGGTAAAAACATGGCTGTCTTCCTGGCTATCCGCCATGGATCCCTGTGGTCGGGGGAACTGGGGATGCAACTGACTGGTGCATTAATTATTTGTGGTGTACAAACTTGTGTACCAGGAGGGTCCATATGTTGTTGCTTATGTAATAACATCTTCGATTTTTCAAGCGGATAAGGAGGAAAGACAAACATCGGAGGCTGTAAATTATCTATATTCGGAATATAAATAAACCATCTTAAAGTAGGCCTACAATACTACAATACAGTACAACAAGGTACGTCTTTGATTTTATTGAATTGGAATCAAATTATGACAATTTGATTGATTGACTGGTGTGCTGTATAAAAATTACAATTCACAATGATTGCATGCATTTGTTATCTCCCTTGGATAATGCATAGCAACTGGGGCCCGTGTCTATATCTACAAACATAGCCTAGCGGTTATTTAATATTTATTAAATACCAATATAGGCAATGCCTTAGTTCATATTACTACACTTGTTATAACCTTAACCGGTGTTACAAATGTATTGAAAATGACACATCGAATTGACACTTATTGGACAAAAGTTAATTCCTTTTCTAAAACTTTAACACAATGCTGTTTCAATTAGACAAATCTTATGATCAAGTTGACCACATTTGATTGATTTTTGCCGCTCGCTGCAGCTAGAATGCTATGTAATCCAATGACAATACATTGTCAACATTTTCTAGCATTCTTGTCCTTAATGGAATATGCTTGAGCATTATTTGAGCGAATAATAAGAGCTATGCTGAGCGATTTCCAACATCTTCGACAGTAAATAATTTTGAAGAAACCATAATTAGGTCAAAACTGATCTTTTTTGAGACAAAAATTCGAAAAAGTAGTTTTTGTTTGATGATTTCAAATTATGGGTTTTTTTTGTAACATACTAAAGATCTAAGTCCGTGTTTACTTTAATTATGCAAAATTTGTTTGGCGACAGAACAAAAAGCTTTATCAAGACAAATGATCATCATATAATGACAAACGGACTTGATATAATGAAACAAATATCGCCATATGACATCATACGTGGGTGAATAAAAAAGTTCGTAGAATTTTGCCATAACTTATTTATTTTTAGAGTTATCGTCGTCATATTTATGCTGAATGAATACATTGGTATTTTTTTTAATAAACAAAGATTTGTAGCGACTGATTATAACCGTTTTAAAATTATTATATCTAAACTTTAATCATTTAATCAAATTTTCTACAATTGTAGGACCTCCAAAAACCGTCAAAATATTATTTCTGATTGCATGATGTCATTTATAAAGTATGTTAAAATTTCGGACGTCATCTCCGATAAATAATGCTTTAATCAACATTTTCATAATCGCACTATATAGAAATACCCGCGTAAAACGGGTCTATCGGAATTTACGTAACCACGGGCGGCTATTAAAATCTGCGTGAAACTAGAATATACGTACGGCATCAGAGTCAATCCATGATTTTAAACTTGCAGGTATATATCCTGAAATAAATAGACATCGATTTATTAATGCAATAAGTGATTTCGTGTAGGCCGACGGATTTTGACAACCAAATAAAATACACCCGATATTGGTGACGTTGGTTCGCAACGTCGTCGAAGAGGACCAGCGCTATATAATAACGGATATAGCAAAATATTTAGATTAATCTTATGGGACAGCGTACACAATATGAAACAAACGATTGAAAACGCAAAAACTATTATTACGATGCTTATCCAAAAATGCCTACATATTAGTCACTCGAGAACCGAAAATGAGCCAAAACGTTAAGTAAGTTTGATCTCGTTCATCAAATGACGCTGACGTGTTCCGGTATGCTGTCACAGCATGTATGCGTTTCAATGTAAAAATCATGTAGTTTTGACTAATTCAATGAAATTTAACAAATTGTTTTGTTATACTTATGATCACGTTATATAAAAATTTGAAAGCATTTGAAGCTGTGGTTTGTGAGTTATGATATTTTTCTACGAACTTTTTGATTCACCCACGTACGAGGGGTGATCAATATATTCGAGGACTTTTCATCTAGCAATTTCATATTACATGTAGCAGCAATATTTAAAGCCATTCAACATCATTCGGAGTAAGATATCTCCGACCGAATGCACTAATATACTTATATGATTCATACAATGGGCGCGTGACGTTGGACGTCACGCGACGTCATTCCAAGCGTCACCGTCGGAGCAGCACATAGCTTCTTTCTGGACTTATACCCGGTTCCATGTATGAGACTGGTTGTCTTTTACTACTGAAATAAGTAGTTAATAGCCGATTCTGGAATGTGAGGTGGAATAAAAAGAGTATCGATGCGTTATTGGAAACAAGCATCGGAAAAGAGCGGTTGGCTTTACAAAAGTAGATTATTTCAATTAAGACTGAAACAGGACCTATCAGGTTTAGGACGCAATATCGAAATAACCCTTTTGATTTGGAGTCAACGATTTTATGTGTTGTAGCCTATACTAGTCTTCGTTTTTGCCAGTTACATTTGATTGAGATCTGTGGGTCTTATTTCGCAGAATTTAACGGAAAGTGTCCCTAACGCGGTGTTATTTTTGCTGTTTATCCTTATTTTATCGACTCAACCGTTTGGCAGATACCCTTTAATCACATAAACAATGGAATCATATGAAAATGGCTCATTGAAAGCGCACAGAATCCATGCACAATTTGTCAAGTCATTTTGGAGGTATCGAAAGGAATTTACAAGTTTCGCGTTAATTTTCATACCGTGTCGTTTCTCAGAAATGACGTTACGCTCGAGATGCTCGACGGTGCGCGCTTCACAATGGTTACAAAATGTGACGTCATCAAGTAAATAGTGACGTTATCACAAAGAAAATTAGACAAATCGTGAGATAATTGATTGAACTGCATCAGCGTGTAATTTTATTACTCTAGTTCCAATATTGCAAAATTGAGAAGGAAAGTCCTCGAATATATTGATCACCCCTCGTATATGACCTGTATAACGCAAATGCTCGTCATACAATGACAAATGACAATCATATTATGGCAAATGGACATCATAATGGGATATAGCATGATCAAATTATGACAAATGGACATGATGAATTGAGATTAGCACATCATATCACGGTATAATAACAAAACGCAACATGTCGGCTGATCGTCAGGCAGCTATGGCGTTCCATATATTACTATTCAATTAATACACTACCATGCTCAATATTTTTTGTTCTGTCCTAATTGCCAAGAAAATTTCATCCGATATGTTACCAAAAGTAACAGCATTTCTGGACTTATTACACGTTACGCGTAACAGAGTTTCACTATCGATTAGATGCACGTACCCATCCATGGGTAACAGTTCAATACCAGTTTATGATGACTCCCTTTAGTTACAGTTCGTGGGGTTTCTAAAAGGACGCCCAGAACCCAGTTTGGCGTGTGTGATTGGTTGTTTATCCAGTATTTACATGTACCAGTGGTGTTATCAAATTTCAATCCACTACATATATGCTAAGATGTCGACACATTCATATTTGGTACTCGCCCATCTATTGATTTACCGAAGCAAGCGAAGCTACAGCTTTTCTAGAACCAGAACCGAGTGTTTTTACCTAGACATTTAATTACTTTTTGTATATCGTAATGCGTTTTTACGATTATGTGCTTTTGGTTGCGCACTGGAGTAGCCTGGCGACGGTTGGACTGTCTGGTGGTATGTTGTTTGTAGTCAGTAGCATAGAAGAGGTTATCAGTTTGGCGACCCAGCGACATAGAGGTATGAAGTTGGCATCCTAATGGCCAATTAGCATGCCATTGACATATATTTGTACTGTTCGTTTTTAGATACCTTCTCGATCAACACATTTACGAAATTTTAGGTCTTATTCCTAATTACTGACTTCATAGGCTCGATTTTCTTCGTTAAGTAATCGCTTGACAGAATGCACGTTATCCTTTGCAACTTCTAACCAAAGTTTCTAAGTTCGCTCAAATTGTGATGTTCCTGAGTCTTACATGGAGCGAGAAATACGACATAACTGCATTTTCCTCTGTCATATTGACGACCTCAAATAGAGCGAACAATCGAGTTCATTATTTAGATTCAAATCAGATGGAACGAGAGAAGTTCTTGAAAGCCGTTCACTGTCACTGACAAGTCAATACCGACTGTAATTGGCTTATTTACATGGAACCCATTTAAATTGTATCTCTATTGCTGAGCGTATCATTCCTAGTCGCAGTGTTACATTTTGTACTGCTATTGTGCAGTATTGTGCTGAGGTTCATTGGCAGAACAAATTAAACATAATGCTAGGGGAGAAATTCATGTGCACCAAGACTATATCTAAAACGTAAAAAAGACAAGTGTTGCATACATGTATATGTATCACACGTCAACTTCTTGTAAGATCTCAAGTTCGGTAAAGTTGCAAATTAAATATTGTCTCACACCAGTCTTAACAAATATATGTCTATCTTCTTAAGATGCCTCAGAGGTTTGGGTGACGAAAAGTATGTGATAACTTCGAGGTTACTAAGCACGTGTTCATTACAAGTTGTTGTAAACAAAGTCGTTAACACACTTCTATGATATTTCTGTAAACTGTAGGCGGCGAATTATTGTTTATAGACGGCGTTTGTCATAACAATCTTCAATTAGGAAATGATATATTAAAATAATAATTTTGCGAAAATGCTTTAGTGTATTGTAACGACTACCTTTGTCATCATGAGTAGGCGCATTTTGAAATTATTGTTTCAAGGTATAACATGTATCGCTGTACACGATGTATCAAAGTCGTTTTTTAAATATTACATAATAAATGGTGTTTCATATTATTTAAGTATGATTATAATTCGATAATGTAATAAAGCTTCAGAAATTTAACATAGTTACGAGTTTTTTCTACCTGCTTACTAGAACAAGATGCTAGATCTCAATACTTGTATTGTTTGCCTTGCGTAGAATACGTTAAACATGCTAAACGGAACAATGCCAACGAGGCATGTCCAAATGTTTAAAACGAATACTTGTTGTTGTGCCGCGGCTTGCCAAAACAATTTTTGATTAACATTTTCAACTCATTTTAATTCAACTGACAAAAAAAATAAATGACGAAGCTCTAATTAGGTACCGCACAGTGCATTTTTTAAGACAGAAAGTTGTGATCATTTCCTCTATTTACGGACTTACATTATGTAAATCAACATTTCTAGGAAATGATTAACATGTGCTCGGATATAGGTAAGCCGATACATTATCTACTAAATTATTTCATCTTAATTAGTTTGTTTAATTGACAGTAATTATTGTAATCAGCGAATATAAACGGATTTCATGCAGATATCAGGGCACCAGTATTAACATTAATAACTTATTTGAAAAAAAGGAATACGGTAAATTCATTAACTAACCATATTTTACAATACAACATCTAAATCAGAAATAATTACCCTTGCGTTGAACGTGTTGTCTAATCAATTATTTACTTTTCAACATTTTAATTCCAATAACGGCGGTCATGCAAATATTCAGGTTGTCATACGACAGTAAGTCTGTCCAAGTTAAACAATGAGATATCCCGAATACAATGTAACTGGGAACATTGTAAATTGTAGACTTATAGTTTATGTTCTACCAACTGCACCTGTATGTACCTACTAGGAGCAATGACAGATCCTATGATGAAATTACCTGTCAAGTGTACCATTGTAACAATAATGACTACGTTATGCAGTCAATTTGACAACTGAACCAAGGAAGATTATTGGTAGAACTTTATTTATGCGCTTTAACTTCATGTTACACACTATATTAGGACACTTGATCACTGTGCTGTCATTGCTCAATACTCGATTTCGATTTATACAGGGATGTATGAAACTAAGGATAGCAACGGATACCAAAATTGGTATCCGGATATTCGGAACGGTATCCGAACGAAAACCCGGATATCTGAAACAAATTGAATTGTGTTAAAATCATATTTAAATGAAGAATGTTAGAATGTAACATAAATTTGCGACCAACATCGTCTTTATGTACCAGATCGACTTGTATTTCATGTCTCAATGCATCTGTCAGATCAACCAAAATTCAATGCCAAACTTGATTTAAATTCTGCCGATGAGAAAAGAAATAATGTTTGTAACATGCGGCGTGGAACAAACACAAAATGCGTAACTCCCTCAAACGTCATTTCGTCTCCGCGAATCCGCGAAATTAAAACCAATTTATTAAGCTGGGTCTAATTCAGTTACTCATTAAGCTAACAACTTGTTTAAATCAGGGATTGTTATTTACATAATTATAGAATCTACTGTCAGGCAAAAATAACTAACCTAACCGGGAAATGATTATCACGCAATGGTGAATCTAACGGAGACCTCGTGTCAAAGAAGTATAAACAGACCCCGCAGTTAACAATCATAAATGTGTCACCACAGAATAAAAAAGACCAACCTCTGTGGTGACACCGCTAACAAATGTTTTCTATTGTTATAGGTGTAAATTGACAAATTCTCTCGTAAGGTTTTGACATCATAAGTTTTTTTTCATTTTTTATAACGAATATTCGGATACCAATTCGCTATCCGGATAATCGAAACTCGATGCGAATATCCGGATATTCGTGATATTCGTTACCATCCTTAATTAAAACAATGCATATTGTAAATTGAGTAATTTGCGCTCCACGAGGTCATAAGCGTGTCTTGTAGCTCAGCTTCAATTTAAGTACCTAACGAAATTTGTGCAGGCAGTTGATAAAACGGTCCTTGTATTAGTTGTTATGCACTAGCATCATTCGTTACTGTTGTTTTCAAAATAAAAATGAATTCCAATTTCAGAGACTATTCATTAGCATTAAGTCTGAATAAATGTCATTTGTAACTTGTTTTAATATCACTTAGACAATTTTGCGTATGTTTTGTGTCGTAAACGAGTTAGTTTTATGTCAGGCCTTCATGTTTGTCATCACATACGATCGGTTTAGTCAATATTATCTTTATCTTGCATGCTCAACGTTTAATCGATTTTTAGAAATACTGCAAACTAAGGCAATTTACCAATTCCCTATGAAAATGTATTAAATTGTGGACAAATTTCATCACACCGGAACAAAACCCTACACCGGGCGATTATCTTTGCAATTGCTAACGTCTTTATGAGTTTTCTGCTTCTCAATTCCATTATCTTGTAATTTGATGATTCCCTAGATAAAACCAGTATAGTTCTCCAAAACATTTGAACACAATTTACGTAATCGTAATACTACATGTAACCGTTATCTAGCTAGAAGTGAGTTTGTTACATTGACCAGATAACGTCTTATGACAATATACGCATGGATCATGAATATAATAATGTTTTGTCGCGTTGAATCTAGAAATTTTAAATATATGCAAATAATTGATTTAGCACCATTGCGCGAGTCCGACATCGCAAAATTCATCAAACACAAGACGAAACTTGCAAACGTTTGCTTCCCACTTGCGAAATAGGTATGGCATTTTGTCATCGATTTATATACAGGATGTGCAAGTCGCACTGGAATTTATACTTCCCATCTACTAGTATATAGGATCACACTTCTACAGGAACGTTGTAATGGGAGACAAAGTATGGTGACGTCGACATGAAATGCAGACATGTTGAAAAAGAATAGCTGTGTTTTGACGGAGAACCAAAAACAAACTGAGCAGTTCTGTATTTTGGTTTTGGACACATAAGTTAGAAATGTTGATAAATCCCCGTTACACGTTATAGTTTTAGGGATAATTTTTGGAATGTATTTCGTATAACTAAACGATGAAGCGTATAATGTCTATTACTACGTACACTTTCGTCAAAGTCCAAAATTGCATGGAAGTCAAATGTGTTGTTATGATTATTTATAAAAAACAAACATAGTTACAAAATGTACAGAAACCAATATATTGTCAGACCCTAACCTACTGGGCATGAATCCAACAATACTAATTAAATACGCAGTTATTTTATGTGAAACAGACACAGAAAAGATATGAAGACATAAAACACAACATGAGAGAACATTTAATTAATTTATAACAATTGAAAACCACTACAGAATATTGTCTATAGTGTAACATATCGATTGAGTGCAGTAAAATTACAAATCTAAGGAGCAAATGCAACATCAAAATGTATTTAATAGAGTTGCTTATCCTAACTTTGGGCAAATGTCAGCTTTTTGCTATGCTCTCAGTGCAATAAAACATAAACATATCAGAGGTGTGCAAGTATAGATAGACGATGATGTTTTAGTCGTGACGTGTGTATACAGGAAAGTTGATTTGCTCTCAAAGAGTAAGTATTGGGTAAGACTTCAGCTGTACATGTGATCGATGAGAGTGTAACAAATCCATGGCCCACAGGATATGGCGTTGGGCAGGAAACGAAAAGCGGTGGTTCGAAAATGTGGAAGTTTTTTTTTCAAATATTCTTTGAAATCTCTTGATTGTATACACACAGCCTTATATGCTATTGTTCATAAATACTGCACGTAATAAGTTTACCCATGACACTCGCAAAAACATAAAACTATATGTATGTAGAAATAGACAAAGCACATAGCCAGTGAAATCGAGCGGCTATGATTTGAACTTGATGTAAAATATGCAAATTATGATTACTAAATATATACACAAATGCAGAAACAGACAACATGAGAGGTTTAGCATTCCGCAACGGCTCAAAAAGCACTACAAGAATTTATAGTGTGAGCATGCATATATTATTATTAAGTGAACAGTGGCAAACACGCATTTTTGTCAATAAAATACTTAGTTACTATTAATAAAACATATTGTACATCTGCATCCTTTAGAACATATCAAACAGCTGTGTGCACATACTTTAAACATCACGATGTTATAATGCATCCTGTAAAAATGACATTTCTACTACCGATGCTAATTGATCTCATATAGTTTGAAAATGTTATGTTGAAACTTGGAAAACACCTCAACTACTGTTATACATGTACAAGGTTAAGTGCGTCATCCTTATCAAATTATCAATCACTTCTAAACGGATGTTGATAGGTGGACAGTTCGAGTAATCCTGCATTTGTGCGGATGTGAGTTGGATTGAGTGCTACATGTACATACCCTGTCGGATTTTCTCATACGATTTTTGGACATGTGCTCATTTCTTTGGGTTGTGTGTCTGCATTGCTCTGTGTAGTTATGTTGTAATGTTACCGTGTTCTGTGCTCGACATGGAGTGCTGTCTTTTATGTCCGATTTCCTCAATTTGTTTCTGAAATATTTGCCTCCATTTACGTACTCAGGCAAGGGACATATTTAAATTTCCTTTTGTACAGGGAAAAAATAGATGCTTGCAGACTTTCTTACATGTTTAATCTAGTTCTATTGTATTGCGCAAACTCTAAAATGTCTAATGTGCGTCAATATCTGCCTTGTTGAAACCCTTAATTCGATGGTATGATAAAAATGACAAAGCTATTAAACGTATTACACCGCATGCTGGGTTATAACCTTAACCGGTGTTTGTGAAAATGAGACATCGAATTGGCATTTATTGGACAAGAATGTCTTCCTATTTTTAAAACTTCAACCAAATTGTGTTTCAATAAGAATAATCTTATGATCAAGTTGACCTCATTTGATTGATTTTCCGCTCGCTGAATACCATGAAATCCCATGACAGAATCTTGTCAGCAGTTCCTAACATTTTTGTCTAGGATTGGCCATAATGAGCCTTATTTGAACGAATTATATCAGTTTATGTTTTGCGATTTCTAACTAATTCGAAAATATATATTTAAAAAAAAACATATTAAGGTCAACCCAGATATGTTTTTGAAAAAAAAGCGATTTTTTGTTTGATGATATGACACTATGGATGTTTATAATTAAATACTAAAGCTTAAGGCAATTTGTTTGTGTACGTCTATCATTTTGGGGTAAAACCTTACAAAATATATAAGCTAAGCATTGTTTTGGAATCAGTAACCCACTACTTTTAACTGTTGTATTGAATAAATAATAGAGTGTGAAAGGTATGTCGTTTGTTATAGATTTCAATAGCAAACATCAATTTCCTGGCTGTCGCGAAATTTCTCTATACTAAGGGCAAAACCAGCCAAAATCTAACCAAAAGCGTGAAGTTTAGGAAACTGTTGATTACAATGTATAATGCCATTAAGCATTATTTGATAGACATCTTTTAATTTCGGTAACTACATAGTGTGGTGCAGTTAGAATGTTTTGCTAAATGATAATCTCTTTGGGGTAAACTAGTGAATGACATAAATGAAAAATGGAACTGGTTAAATATTGCATTATTTTTACCCCCCACCCTCCCAAACAAATATCAAATTATGTGTCGTGATCTAACATATTAAATATGTGTATTTATTTCCGTTGATCAAACTGGGCGCTTATATCTGGACATGTACAAATTATATGACGTCAACGTATTTGCGTATTTCTGTGATTGTTATTTATGTGATAAATTCAATGAAACACCATAACATCATAAAAGCGATGCCAGTCTGGATAATAATTGATCGCTCAATGGCTACAATGAGATTTGTTTTTAACACAACACAGTGGACTAATAAACATATATGCAATTTTGCCCTGGAGGTATAATCTGAACGAATATACAACATGCGGCGTCATTAAACTCATCAACAGACAGGCAAATCACGCAACGTACCAATGATCCAGACACTGACATTAATTGTTGAGTGCTTTTGCACCGTCACATTTAGGTCGAGTCACAAAGTGTACTCAAATTGAGCCAATGTATATTGGATGTTTATATAATTAAGTATGGCACATGCTAATCATTCGGTCTACACAAGGATATTGTATATTAAAAAAGTTTCGACAATATAATAATGTGAGTTCGAAACACAAACGATATGCAAAGTGTATGTACAAAAATGAACATGTAAGTATTTATGCAGATTGGTTACTTTTGTTACCTTTATATGTATGACGTGTCTATTTACTCTAATAATACATGTAAGTGTTTGTTCAACCCATATGCTATCGAAATTTTCTCCTAATAAACAATTTAGGACCATTGTTTTGTATCCCTATTTTATAATTATTTATATGTTTGCATGCATTCTTTTGGGGTATTATTTTACTTTAAAATCTGGATAAATGTGAAACACAATATACCGTGCGTTATAGTACCGGTAACCTGTGTATTTTGCTTTTGAATGTGTCTAATCGCGAAATGATGTGTTTGGTGGACAATACCGATTTTCAGGTAATATTTGGGTAGTTATCGACTTTTGAAGTGATAATACGGCAAAACGCCAACTAGGAGACATTCACCATTTGATGACATTGAACGAATTATCGGAATGATACTGATTACTAATTAATACACTACATGAAAGTCCGTTGTTGTTGAAGCTTGTTAAGTTGACCTGATAAAAAGAAAATGCGGGACTTAATAAATCGTCTGATTTTATGGGGATTCCGGTTTTGAAGATGTTCGGTTTGAGGGAGTCTACTGTATCATGTTCAATATTTTCTTGTCCGTCCTAATTGCCAAGAAAATTAGAACCCGCATGTTTCCAGAAGTAACAGTAATTCTGGACTTATCATACGTTACGCGTTACATAGTTTCACTTTCGATTACGTACACATACGTGAGTTACAGTTCAACGCCAGTGTCTGCTGACTCTCTTTAGCTACAGTTGTGTACGGTTTCTACAAAGATGCACTGAAACCACTTTGATGTGTGCAATTTATTTTGTAGCCAGTATTAACCAGTGTTGTTATCATATTATATCAATACAGTACGAGTGAGCTTAGATGTCGACATATTCATATGTATTGCTTGCTCATCTTTTAATTTCATGAACCAAGTGAAGCTTCTGCTAAGCAGCCTGGTGGTATGACGTTGGTATCCTTTTGGCCAATTAGCATGCAATGTCCAGATACATGTATGTGCACTGTGCGTTTTTACATAGCTTCTTAATCAACACCTTTACCGAATTTATGTTCTTATTCCTGATTACTGACTTCATTGGATTGGTTTTCTCCGTCTATAAACAATCGCTTGACAGAATGTGTTTTATCGTCGGCTACTTCTAACCGATTTTTCTAAGATTCGTAAAATTAGGATGGTCTTGAGTATTGCATGGAGCGAGAAATACTAAATAACTGCATTTTGCTTACTCATATTGACTACGGCAAATTGAGCGAACAATCAAGTTCATTATTTAGATTTAAATCAGATGGAACAAGCGATGTTCTTGAAAGCCGTTCACTGTCACTGACAATTTAATACCGACTGTAATTGGATTATTCGCATGAAACCAATTTAAATTGTATCTCTATTGCTGAGCGCATCATTCCTTGTCCAAGTGTAACATTTTTTGTACTGCTCTTGAGTAGTCTTGTCGTGAGGTTCATCGACATTTCAATCGGACATGCCCTTGGCAGAACAAATTAAACATAGTGCTACGGGAGAAATTCATGTGCACCAATATTATATCTAAAACATAACAAAGACAAATGTTGCATGAATGAACAACACACCATTTTCTTGTAAGATCCCAAGCTCGGTAATGTTGCAAATTAGAACTTGATAAATATGTCGTTCTACTTAAGATGTTTCGGTGATTAGGGTTCTGACAAAAAGTACGTTTACAAAGGTTTCTAAGCACACGTTCATTATAAGTTGTTGTAAACAAAACTTAACACACTTCTATGATATTTCCGTAATCTGTAGGCGGTGAATTATTGTTTATAGACGGCGTTTGTCATAACAATCTTCAATTAGGAAATGATATATTAAAATAGTAATTTGGCGATAATACTTTAGTGTATTGTAACGACAGCCTTTGTCATCATGAGTAGGCGTATTTTGAAATTATTGTTTCAAGGTATAACATCGTTGTACACGAAGTCATTTTTTAAATATTACATAATAAATGGTGTTTCGTATAATTTAAGTATGACTATCATTTGATAGTACAATAAAGCTTTAGAAATTAAACAGGCGAGTGTTTTCTACCTGCTTACTAGAACATCGTGCTAGATCTGAATACTTATACATTTGCCTTGCGTAGAATACTTTAACATGCTAAACGGAACAACGCCAACGAGGCATGTCCAAATGTTTAAAACGAGTACCTGTTGTTGTGCAGCGGCTTGCCAAAACAAATTTAGATTAACATTCTCAACTCATTTTAATTCAAATGACCAAACAATAAATAAACTTAATTACGAAGCGCTAATTTGGTACCGCACAGTGCATTTTTAAGATAAAAAGTTGATGCCGTTGTGATCATTTCCTCTCTTCTTCTTCTTATGGTAGCAATGCAGGACAACAGTTGTGGTACATGTATCATCGCTCTTTACGGACTAACATTATATAAAACAACATTTCTATGAAATGATTAACGTGTACTCGGATACAAGTAAGTCGATACATTATCTACTAAATTATTTCATCTTAATCAGTTTCTTTAAATGACCGTAAACTATTATTTTTTTCAATCAGCGAATAGAAACGGATTTCATGCAGATATCAGGGCACCGGTATTAACACTAATTACACATTTGAAAAGAAAATAATACAGTCATTTCATTAACTCATCTTTTTTTAACAATAGAACATCTAAATCAGAAATAATTACCCTTACGTTGAACGTGTTGTCTCATTAATTATACACTTTTAATTACAATAACGGCGGTCATGTAAATGTTCAGGTAGTCATATGACAGTAAGTCTGTCCAAGTTCAACAGTACAATGTAACTGGAAACATTGTAAATTGTAGATTTATAGTTCATTTCTACCAACTGCACTTACATGTACCTACTTGGAGCAACGGCTTTACCAAGCAAGATTATTGGTAAGACTTTACCTATGAGCTTTAACATCAGGATACACACTATATTAGGACACTTGACAAATGTGCAGTCATTACCCAATACTCGTTTTCGATTTATACAGGGGTGTATTAAAACAATGCATAGTGTATCATAAGTAATTTGTGCTCCACGAGGTACATAAGCGTGTCTTGTAGCTCAGCTACACTTTAAGTACCTAACGAAATTCGTTCAGGCAGTTAATAAAACGGTCATTGTTTTAGTTGTTATGAACACGCATCATTCGGTATTGTTGTTTTACAAAATAAAAATAAATTCCAATTTCAGAGACTATTCGTTAGCATTAAGTCTAAATAAATGTCATTTATAACTTGTTTTGATATCATTTAGACAATTTTTCGTATGTTTTATGCTGTAAACGAGTTTGGTTTTATGTCATGTTTGTCATCACATACGATCGGTTTTGTCAATATTATCTTTATCTTGCATGCCCAACGTTCAATCGATTTTTAGAAATACTGCGACTGAGGCAATTTACCAATTTCCTATGAAATTCTATTAAAGTGTGGACAAATTTCATCACACGGGAACAAAAGCCTACACCGGGCGATTATCTTTGCAATTGCTAACGTCTTTATGAGTTTTCTGCTTCTCAATTCCATTATCTTGTAATTTGATGATTCCCTAGATATGACCAGTATAGTTAAACACCAAAACATTTGAACACAAACAACGTAATGGAAATACTACATTTGTTACCAATATATTTGTGGCCAGAAATGCGCATTGACCAGATACAGTTTTGTAACGTCTTATGACAAAGTACACATGGATCATGGATATGTCTCAATGGTTTGCCGCGTTCAATTTGAAATTCGAAATATGTGTACATGATTGCTTTAGCACTATTGCGTGCGTCTGACATTGCTAAATTCATCAAATACAAGACGAAACTTGCAATCGTTTGCTTCACACTAGCGATATAGGTTTTGCATTTCTCCATTCGATTTATATACAGAATAATACAGAATATACAGAAGTCGCTCTTGAATGTATACTTCCCATCTACTAGTATATAGGATCCCAGTTCTGCAGGAACGTTGTTATTGGAGACGAAGTATGGTGACGTAGAGGGGAATGCTTGGATCCACATAACGTTGTGCAACGTGACCATCACGGTGGTGGTAGTGTCATGGTATGGGTGGAAGATCGTAAATGGGCCTCATTTATTTGGTTACAATGTACAATGCGAGGAAATCTGATATATGTTCAATACCTAGATGATGTCGTTAAGCATGTTATCCTTCATTATATTTTACGTGGCAATGTAGACATGTTGAATCAGAATAGCTGTGTTTTGACGGAGAACTCAAAACATACTCAGCAGTTCTGAAATGTGGTTTTGACACCCAAGTTAGAAATGTTGATAAATCAGTGTTACACGTTATATTTCTAGGGATATGTTTTGGAATGTATTCGTATGACTAAATGATCAAACGTATAATGTCTATTACTTTATGCACTTTTCTTAAAATCTAAACATGCATGGAATTCAAGTTTTGTTATGAGTATTTATAACAAAGACCGTTACAACATGTATAGAAACTCATATATTGTCTGACCCTAACCTACTGGGCATTAATCCAACAATACAAATTAAAATACGCAGTAGTTTATGTGAAACAGACACAGGAAAGAAACCGAGATATAAAACACAACATGAGTGAACACTTAAATAATTTATAACAATTGAAAACCACTACAGCATGTTTTCTATAGGTTTACATGTCGATTGAGTGCAGTAAAATTAAAACTCTAAGGAGCAAATGCAACATCTAAATGTATCTAATAGAGTTGCTTATCCTTACTTTGGGCCAGTTTCAGCTTTTCGCTATGCTCTCAGTGCAATAAAACATAAAAATATCAGGAGTGTACATGTAAAGATAAACCATGCTTTTTTAGTCATGACTAATGTATGCAGGAAGGTTGATTTGCTCTCATAGGGTTAGTATAGGGTATGCATTTAAGACTTCAGCTGTACATGTGATCGATGAGAGTGTAACAAATCCATGACCCTCAGTATAAGGCGTTGTACAAGAACCGTGCCCATTTGGAAATATGTTTTTAAAATCTTATTTTAAATCTCTTGATTGTATACACATTGCACTATGTAATTGTGCATGTGCATTCCAGTGAACACATTATTTTAAACGGAATTTGTAAGTCTCAGAAGACAGCCTTATATGTTCTTGTACCTAAAGACGGCACGATATCAGTATACCGATGACACTTGAAAAACCATAAAAATATGTATGTAGAGATAGACAAAGCTGAATGTCTGTCTATTGACATAGCCAGTGAAATCGAGCGGCTATAATTTGAATTACTTAATATATAAACAAATGCAGAAACAGACAACATGAAAAGTTAAGCACCGCAACGGCAAAAAAGCATTATGAGAATTTATCGTGTGAACAAGCAGATAACTATATCATTCTTAATTTACATGTACAAGTGACAAACACGCATTTTTGTCAATAAAATACTTAATTAGTTACTGCTAATAAAACTACTTTTCATCTACATCCTGTACACTATATAAAATAGCTGTGTGCACATACTTTAAACATCACAATGTTATACTGCAATGCATCCTGTAAATATGACATTTCTACTACCGATACTAATTGGTCATATTTAGCTTCAAAATGTTATGTTGAAACTTGTAACACACCTCAACTACTGGAAAACATGGTTCAGTGCGTCATCTTTATCATATCAAATTATCAACCGCATCTAAACGGAAGTTGATAAGTGGACAGTTCGGGTCATCCTGCAGTGTTGACTTCCCTGTCTGATTTCCTCATTTTGTTTTTGAAATATTTGGCTCCATTTATGTACTCGGGCAAGGGACATTATTTGAATTGCATTTTGTACATGGAAAAGTAATAGAGGCCTGCAGACTGTCTTAAATGTTTTAACTGGTTCTATTTTATTGCACGAACTCCAAAACGTCGAATGTGTGTCAATATCTGCCTTGTTGAAATCCTTAATTTTATGGTACCATAAAAATGACAAACCTATGAAACATTTTACACCGCGTGCTGGGTTATACCTCTAACCGGTGTTCGTGAAAATGAGACATCGAATTGGCATATATTGGACAAGAATGTCTTCCTTTTCTAAAACTTTAACCAAAATGTGCTTCAGTTAGACTCATCTTATGATCAAATTGACCTTATTTTATTGATTTTCCGCTCTCTGAATACCATGAAATCCCATGACAGAACCTTGTCACCAGTTCCTAACATTGATGTCTAGGATTGGCCATAATGAGCATTATTTGAACGAATTATATCAGTTATGTTGTGCGATTGCTAACCAATTCGAAAATATATTTGTTTTGAAAAAACCATCTTAAGGTAAAAAAGGTATGAGAAAATCCGACAGAGAAGGTAGCATTCAACCCGAGCACAGAAATCAGAAACAACAATACACAACTATCCTGAGAGGTGCCCACAGAAACCCATGCCAAAACGGCGACCAAAAGAGATATGTTTGTGAGAAAAAAGCGAACAAATACTTTTTGTTTGATAATTTCACACAATGGATGTTTATATTTACATACTAAAACTCTAGGCTATATGTTTGAGTACGTCTACCATTTTGGGGTAAAACCTTACAAAATATTTCATTTAAGTGTTGTTTTGGAATCAGAAATCCACACCACCATTAACTGTTGTATTGGATAAATAATAGATTGTGATAGGTATGTCGTTTGTTGTAGTTTACAAAAGCAAACATCAATTTCCTGGCTGTCGCAAAATTTCTCTATATTTAGGGTAAAAACCTGCCAAAATCTAACCAAAAGCGTAAAGTTTATGAAACTGTTGATACAAGAGGTGCCCCACTTATATTTGAACAGTGTTGAACATGAAATATTTTCATGGAAATATGGTATAAATCAAATATCTCTTTTGTACTGTGTAAACATATGTGTTAGGTAACATTTACACTTACTGGTTGGTTTGTTTGAAATACAGAATGAAGCAAAAACAACACTTTTGTGGTGTTTTACTTTTTGCAGGCCAGCCACTGTCATAAAAGCCCTTAAAATGTGTTGGTTGTGCATGGATATTCCATTTCTGTGAAGACAATATGCTCGTTTTGTCACAAGAAGGATTTTTTGCGCTTTGTTGTTGTTTTTAACCAAATTACGCAAAATATTAAAAACTGACAAAAAGTGATGATATCTACCAAAAGCTTAAACTTTGGTTATTTGATATCTAAGGCAAATCTAAAAACCAAACTTGTGACTTCAGCGACCTTAGGAGTATCCATTGGAACTTTCGATATGTTCATTTAGAGAATTATATATGCCAAACTCGGGATAAAATCGGTATTTACCTGCTCACTACCACAGAAACAACATAAGGGAGACAAATGTCTTTAACGCTGTGTATGCTTCAACGGAACCGTAAATGCAACAACTTTGTCACCTCTGTAGAGGCAATGCTTTACCATTCAGAAATATACCATAAACATAAACGTTGATGAGGCTACCCATAAGTTGACATTCGTTAAGCATCACATGTTCCCGAACGTTTGCATAACGTATGCTGTTGCTTGCTATACTGGCATAATGGAACACATATTTATTCCTAAAAAGTCAAACATGAATGTACATGGCTGTGTACATAAGGTTCCAAACCATATTTGGTCAACATGTCTGCCATACATCTTTCCTGGAGACCATATGTGGAGCATGGTGGTTTGTCAACACAGAGATTCAACTCCTGCCGAAAAACACCATTCTGTACCTTAAGAACACACAGTTAAAGTATATTACGCAGGATTAGTAAAGGTCAATGTCTAATGAACATATACCTACAAACCCTTTACTCTATCGAATGTTACAGCGTTTATTACAGGCAAGAAATGCAAACAACATCGATCGGATTATTCGGTCTTAAAAACGCCAAACACCCTACCCCCTACAAAATTGTAGATATGACTGTAACCTAAGTAATAAAGTAATAATCAATGGTTTTATGTGTTTCTTAACACGTTAATTTGCATGATGATATAGAATTTTTTTATGTATTATAAGCATCGAACTATTTGATATTCAATACTGTTCAAATATAAGTGTGGCACCTCTCGTAATAATGCCATTAAGATATTTGTTTAGACTTTTTTAACTTTGGTAGCTACATAGTGTCGTGCAGTATCAAACTGGGCGCTCATATTGGGAGATATACTAATCATACATGTATGACGTCACCGTATTTGCTTATTTATGTGATTATTATTTATGTGATAAGTTCAATGAAAAACCATAACATCATAAAATCGATGTCATTCTAAATTGGAATTGATCGCTCAATGGCCATAGTGAGATTTGTTTTTAACACCACACACTGGCGTTATAAATGTATATGCAATTTTGCCCTGGAGGTATAATCTTAACAAACATACAACCTTTGTCGTCATTAACATCATTAACAGACAGGCAAATCACGCAACGAACCAATTATCCATACGCTGACATTAATTGTTTAGTGCTTTTGCATCGTCACATTTAAGTGGAGTCACAATGTATACTCAAACTGAACCAATGTCTATCGGATATGACACGTGTAAATCATTTGGTCTTCACAATGACAAAGGATATTGTATATTAAAATAAATTTCGACCGTATAATATCAGTTCGAAACACACACGATATATATTCATTCTGAAATTATATACATGTATTTATGCAGGTTAGTTAATATTGCAACCTGTATCTGCATGAAATGTCTATTAACTGTAATGATATGTGATTGTTCAGCCCATATGTAATCGAAACTATTCTCCAGACAAAAAAATAAGGACCATCCCTATTTATAATTATTAATATATTTACATTTACTCTATTTAGGTATTATTTTACTTAAAGTACTGAATAAATGTAAACACAATATCACGAGCGTTATTGCATGTGTGACAGTTATTTTTGCTGTTAAACGTGTCTCTTCGCAAAATGATGTGTTTTTTGGACCATTAACAATCTTCGGGTTCGGTATGGGTAGTTATGGACTTTTAAAGTGGTATTTGGAAAAAAGGCCGATAAGGAGACGCTTATCATTTGATAGCGTTGAACGAATTATCGGAATGATACTGATAGGACACGTCTCGCGTCTCCTCGGATGACAATGTAACTTCGGCCTTACCGAGGTCGGTCGTTTGTGAAAGAGGTACCTGGGTACTGGGTATGTTTATCTGTACCTACGGAGATTCCGTCCGATGATAAGCATGGAATGTCATTACCCTTATACTTACACCATCCCTTGACATAGGTGTTTGAACCCGCTTAAAAGTGGAATGCTCACTTCTGGTCGTATTTGTGAACAAACATTTAGAAACATACATCATACAGCCAATATTCAGGTTCGCGTGCATGTTTGCCACCCAGAATCGGCCACAGAGCTCAGACTATTAAGACGTGAATTTGCTTTCGAACCCCCGACTCGGGTCCGTGCTGTTCATCGAAATACTGTGTGGACTTTAATTATGCCAAATGTGTTCGGCGACAGAAACGTATAAAACTATATAAAGATAAAATGATCATGATATATTGAAACACTATCATCAGACAATGAAAGATATGTAAGCATCCTATACTGACAGATAATCATCATATAATGACAAACGGACTTCATATAAAGAAAATATGAGCATCATAATGGCAAATAATCGTCATATAACGAAAATGCTCATCATATAATGACACTTGACCATCATGTTATGACAAAGTATCGTCATATAATGACAAATGATCATCGTATAATCATTATTGACATATCATTGTCCATTTATGACAAATTGACATGATGAATTGAGATTAGCACATCATATCACGGTATATTAACATAATGCATCAGTTCTGCTGATCTTTAGGTAGCTATGGAATTCAAGATATTACTATGTCATTAATACACTACCATGTTCAACATTTTATTTTCTGTGCTAATTACCAAGACAATTAGAACCCGCATGTTACCAGAAGTATTACGCGTTACAGAGTTTCACTATCGATTACGTACATCTAATTACTATATGTATATCGTAATGTGTTTGGACGATACTATGCTTTAGGTAGCCAGACTAGCTAACTAGCGCACTGGAAAAGCCTTATCACGGTTGGACGGTCTAGCCGTCGGTAGCCTGGGGCAACCTGTCTGTCCAGTCTGAAGACAGTAGCGTATTAGGACTGAGGTTAGCAGTCTGGCGGCCGAGCGACATAGCGGTATGAAGTTGACATCATTATGGCCTACTAGCATGCCAAGGGCACATATTGCACTGTACGTTTATACATAGCTTCCGGATCAACACCTTTGCCCAATTCGTGTTCTTATTCTTAATAACTGACTTCAATGGATTAATAATCTCAGTTAAGCAATCAATTGACAAATGGGTTTTATCATCGGCAACATCTAACCAAATCTTATAAGTTTGGTCAAATTGGGATATTCTTAGGGTTTACATGAGGCGAGAAATACGACCTAACTGCATTTTGCTCACTCATATTGACTATGTCAAATCGAGTGAACAATGGAGTTTATTATTTAGATTCAAATCAGATGGAACTAGAGATGTTCTTGAAAGCCGCTCGCTGTCAATACCGACTGTAATTGGCATATTCGCATGAAACCCATTTAAATTATATCACTATTGCTGAGCGCATCATTCCTTGTCGTAGTGTAACATTTTTGTACTGCTCTTGAGTAGTCTTGTCGTGAGGTTCATCAACATTTCAATCGGACATGTCATTGGCAGAACAAATTAAACATAATGCAAGAGGGGGGGAATTCATGTGCACCAATATTATATCTAAAACATAACAAAGACAAGTGCTGCATATATGCACCTCAAACCAATTGCCTGTAAGATCTCAAGCTCGGTAAGGTTGCAAATTAAATATTGTCTAACACCTAAATTGATAAATATGTCGTTCTACTTAGATGTTTCGGTGATTAGGGTTCGGACGAAAAAAATACGTTTACTAAGGTTTCTAAGCACGCGTTTATTATACATTGTTGTAAACAAAAACGTTAAGTAAATACACTTCTATGGTATTTCTGTAATCTGTAGGCGGTGAATTATTGTTTATAAACGGCGTTTGTCATCAAAAAATTCAATTCGGAAATGTCGTATTAAAAAAGTAATTTTGCAATTATGCTTTGACGTATTGTAACGACAGCCACTGGCGTCATGAGTAGGCGTGTTGTTAAATTATTGTTTCAATGTATTATCGTTGCACACTATGTATTAAATGGTATTTCATATGATTTAAGCATAATTATGATTTGACAAGGCAATACACCGTTCGAAAGTAAACACACGAGTGTTTCTACCTGCTTATAGTAGATTCAATAAGTAATATTAATTTCGAATAGCGGGTATACATAGTTTACCTAGAAACACATAGTTTTCCTGACAGACGACTCGAAGTTGACAAACGATTCTCATTCAATTGTGAATGATCTGTACTAGAACACTGTGATAGATCTGAATACTTGTATTGTTTGCCTTGCGTAGAATATTTTAAACGTACTAAACGGAATAAAGCCAATAAGGCATGTCCAAATGTTTAAACCGAATACATGTTGTTGTGCCGCGGCTTGCCGAAACAAATTTTGATTATCATGTTCAACTCACTTTAATTCAAATGACCAAACAATAAATAACAATACATAACATAAATGACGAAGCTCTAATTAGGAACCGCATAGTGCATGTTGTAGAGATAGAAAGTTGATGCCGTTGTGATCAGTTCCTCTATTTACGGACTAACATTATATTAAACAACATTTCTATGGAATGTTTAACGTGTACTCGAAAACAACTAAGCCGATACATTATCTACTAAATTATTTCATTTTAATTATTTTTTAATAGACAGTAAACAATTATTATTTCAATTAGCGAATAGAAACGGGTTTCATGCAGATATCAGGGCATCGATATTATCATTAATTACCAATTTGAAAAAAAGAAAAGAATGCGGTCATTTCATTAACTCATCTTTTTTACTATAGAACATCTAAATCAGAAATAATTACCCTTACGTTGAACGTGTTGTCTTATCAATTATTTACTTTTCAACATTTTAATTACAATAACGGCGGTCATGCAACTGTTCAGGTAGTCATACGACAGTAAGTCTGTCCAAGTTCAACAATGAGATATACCGAATGCAATGCAACTGGGAAAATTGTAAATTGTGGACTAATAGCTCATATTCTACAAACTGCACGTGCATGTACATACTAGGAGCAATGACTGATCCTATGATGAACTTACCTACCGGGTGTACCATTGTAGCAATACTGACTATGTTATTTCGTAAATTTGACAACTGAACCGAGCAAGATCATTGGTAGAACTAATCACTTATTAATTAGTGCGAATGAGATTTGGAATGAATGTTAATTGCCGCACCTATGCGCTTTGACACACTATATTCGGACACTTGATCAATGTGCCGTTATTACTCAATACTCGTTTTAGATTTATACAGGGGTGAATTAAAACAATGCATGTTGTATCTTGAGTAAATTGCGCTCCACGAGGTACATAAGCGTGTTTTGTAGCCCAGCTATATTTTAAGTACATTACATGGACGACATTCGGTTAGTCGGTTAATAAAAACGGTAAGCGTATTACATGTAGTTGTTAAGCACAAGCATCATTCGTTACTGTTGTTTTACAAAAGAAAAATAAATTCCAATTTCAGAGACTATTCGTTAGCATTAAGTCTAGATAAATGTCATTTGTACCTTGTTTTAATATATCATTTAGACAATTTTGCGTATGTTGTGTGTCGTAAACGAGTTTGGTTTTATGTCAGGCCTTCAGGTTTGTCATAACATACGATATGTTTTGTCAATATTATCATTATTTTGCATGCTCAACGTTAAATTGATTTTTAGAAATACTGCTAACTAAAGGCAATTTACCAATTTCCTAAGAAAATATATTAAATTGTGGACAAATTTCATCAGACGGGAACAAAACCATACACCGCGCGATTATCTTTGCAATTGCTAACGTCTTTTTGAGTTTTCATCTTCTCAATGCCATTATGATTCCCTAGATATGACCAGTATAGTTATACACCAAAACATTTGAACACAAACTGCGTAATGGAAATACTACATTTGTAACCAATATATATGTAGACAGAAGTGCGCATTGACCAAATACAGTTTTGTAACGTCTTATGACAAAGTACACATGGATCATGGATATGTCTCAATGGTTTGCTGCATTAAATTTGAAATTCGAAATATGTGTACATGATTGCTTTGTCTGACATTGCAAAATTCATCAAATACAAGACGAAACTTGCAAACGTTTGCTTCACACTAGCGAAATAGGTTTTCCCTTTCTTCATCAATTTACATACAGAATATGCAAAGTCGCTCTGGGATGTATGTTTCCCATCTACTTGTATATGGGATTTCAGTTCTGAAGCAACGTTGTAATGGGAGACGAAGTATGATGACGTAGAGGGGGACGCTTGGATCGACATAACGTTATATTACGTGACCATCACGGTGGTGGTAGTGTCATGGTATGGGTGGAAGATCGTTAATGGGCCTCATCAAGATGGTTACAATGTGAGGGAATCTGACATATGTTCAATACCTAGATGAATTTGTTAGGCATGTTATCCTTTATTATATTTTACGTGGAAATGCAAACATGATGAATCAGAATAGCAGTGTTTTGACGCAGAACTCAAAACATACTGAGCAGATCTGACTTGTGGTTTTGACACCAAAGTTAGAAATGTTGATAAACCACCGTACACGTTATATTTTAGCGATATGTTTTGGAATGTATTCGTATAACTAAATGATGAAACGTATAATGTCTATTATCCAGTCACTTCCGGCAAAATCGGCCCGATAACAGGGTGACGTTTATCATTTTCAATAAACCGTCAAGTGGTCATGTGACTTGCAATAAACCTCATCACGTGATCTGACGGACTTCTTCTTAAAGTGAAGTCGCCGGCTGAAACCATGTATCCGAGGATGAGGTTTTCCTATTTAAAATGAGCTTGGGTCGATCAATAATTGTTCTATGACTTCCTGCGTGTACATGACGTTATCAAGATGTTCGACGTTGTTTTGTCGTGACGTCAGTGAACGAACGTGACGTTACGTACGCACAAATAATGAAAAGGCAAATAAATATTCCCGACTTTTATCCCATTTTTAAAGCAGATGTAGTGACTGGATAAATAGAATAATAGGTTAGTGCCGTGGAGTGAGTAAAAGTTTATCCGGCTCGTCTGCGGAAATTATCGGATTCACCTACGGCTCACCCGATAAATTCCTCCGCCTTGCCAGTTAAACTTACTCATCCACGGCACTAACCTATTAATCTCTATTTACGTCATACACTTTCCTTAAAATCTAAACATGCATGGAATTCAATTTTTTGTTATGAGTATTTAAAAAAAAAATAATTACAAAATGTATAGAAACCCATATATTGTCTGTCCCGTACCTACTGGGCATGAATCCAACAAAACAAATTAAAATAAGCAGTATTTTATGTGAAACAGACACAGAAGAGAAATAAAGACATAAAACACAACATGGGAGAACATTTAATTAATTTATAACAATTGAACACCACTACAGAATATTGTCTATAGTGTAACATATCGATTGAGTGCAGAAAAATTACAAATCTAAGGAGCAAATGCAACATCAAAATGTATTTAATAGAGTTGCTTATCCTAACTTTGGGCAAATGTCAGCTTTTCGCTATGCTCTCAGTGCAATAAAACCTATACATATCATGTATAGATAAACCATGCTGTTTTAGTCGTGACTAATGTATGCAGGAAGGTTGATTAGTTCTCAAAGGGTAAGCACAGGGTATGTATTTAAGACTTCAGCTGTATATGTGATCGATGAGAGTGTAATAAATCCATGGCCCATAGAAAAAGGCGTTGGACAAGAAATGTGCAAGCGGTTGTTCGAAAATTGGGAAATTTATTTTTCAAATAATATTTGAAATCTTTTATTTGTATACACATTGCACGATATAATATTGTGCATGTGCGTTCCAATGAATACATTATTTATAACGGAATTTGTAAATCCAAAAAACAGTGTTATATGTTATTGTGCATAATGACAGCACGACATCAGTATACCGATGACACTTGCAAAACCATAAAAATATGTATGTAGAGATAGACAAAGCTGAATGTATGTCTATGGACATAGCCAGTGAAATTGAGCGGCTATGAATTGAATTTGTTGTGAAATATGCAAATTATGATTACTAAATATAATAAACAAATGCAGAAACAGACAACATGAAACGCTTAGCATTCCGCAACTGCTCAAAAAGCATTATGAGAATTAATAGTGTGAACACGCAAATATCATTCTTAAGTTGATAGTGACAAACACGCAATTTTGTCAATAAAATACTTAATTTGTTACTATTGATAAACTATACTTTACATCTGTATCCTTTACAACATATCAAAGAGCTGTGCGTACATACTTTAAACAGCACGATGTTATAATGCATCCTGTAAAAATGACATTTCTACTACCGATTCTCATTGATCCCATATAGTTTGAAAATGTTATGTTGAAACTTGTAGCATACCTCAAGTACTGGTATACAGGGTTCATTGTGTCATCCTTATCAACCGCATCTAAACGGATGTTGATAAGTGGACAGTTCGGGTCATCCAGCATTTGTGCGGATGTGACTTTGGCGTGTACTCATTTTTTTGGGTTGTGTGTTTGCATGGCTCAGTGTAGCTATGTTGTGATGTTACCGTGTTCCGTGCTAGACCTGGAGTGCTGCCTTCCCTGTCCGATTTCCTCATTTTGATTTTGAAATATTGGCCTCCATTTACGTACATATTTAAATTGCATTTTGTACAGGGAAAAGTAATAAAGGCCTGAAGACTGTCTTAAATGTTTTATCTAGTTATATTGTATTGCGCGAACTCTAAAACGTCTAATGTGTGTCAATATCTCCCTTGTTGAAACCCTTAATTGGATGGTACGACAAAATGACAAACCTATTAAACATATTACACCGGGTTCTGGGTTATAACCTTAACCGGTGTTTGTGAAAATGAGACATCGAATTGGCATTTATTGGACAATAATGTTTTCCTTTTCTAAAACTTTAACCAAATTATGTTTCGCTTAGACTAATCGTATGATAAAGTTGACCTCATTTGATTGATTTTCCGCTCGCTGAAAACGATGAAATCCCATGACAGAATCTTGTCAGCAGTTCCTAACGTTTTTTTTCTAGGATTGGCCATAATGAGCCTTATTTGAACGAATTATATCAGTTATGTTGTAACCAATTCGAAATTATATTTGTTTTGAGAAAACCATATTTAGGTCAACGCAGATATGTGTTTGTGAAAAAATGCGAACAAATATTTTTTGTGTGATGATTTCACACTATGGATGTTTATAATTACATACTAAAAGTGAAGTTTAAGAAACTGTCGATTATAATGCCATTAAGCATTATTTTTTTTACTTTTTTTAACTTCGGAAGCTACATAGTGTCGTGCAGTTAGAATATTTTAGTAAATGATAGTCTTTTTGGGGTAAACTAGTGTAAAACATAAAAGAAAAGTGAAACTGGTTAAATATTGTATTTTTTACCGCACCATTCCCACCCCTTTAACAAATATCAAATTAGTTTTACAATACATTCATTACGTGTCGTGATCTAACAAATTAAATATGTGTATTTTATTTCCCTTTATCAAACTTGGCGCTTATATTGGAACATGTACTAATTATATGACGTCATCGTATTTGCTTATTTATGTGATTGTTATTTATGTGATTAATTCAATGAAACACCATAACATTACAAAAAAGATGTCATTCTAGATTGCAATTGATCGCTCAATGGCCATAATGAGATTTGTTTTTCATAATACACTCAGGGACAAAAGAAACGCAAAACTTTTTCGCGGGTCATAATTTTCTAAATAAGTGCGATATATTGTTTTCGTTTAATGTAAATGATACATGGGTTACAACCTTGACATTTCAGCACTTTTCTACATAATAAAATGTGTTTGTAACCGGTTATTACCAGTTTAGGGTAAAACCTATTTTTCGCACATGGAGCACGTGCGAAATCGCAAAGCGGAACATTTCTATTGCCAAATGACAGTGAATACATAACACCCATGAAAACTCATCAAATAAAAACATTTAGAATAACTTTAAACATGTCATGTTTGCCTGAACACACACGGTCTGAAGCAATCGGAATGCTCCAAACGGATTCGAGTCCTTCTGATGTTGTCGGACAATTCCATTACCACCCTTCAATCATTGGAAGGCTACATGAACAATACCAGGCCTCTAGAACGGTTAAAGACTACAAACACACAGGGAAACCAATGATAACCACTCAAAGACAAGACGGGACCATACGCATTACATATCGCAGGAACCGCTTCCGGTCAGCCAGAATTACAGCTAGGATACATAGGAGCCCACGGGTATGCAAAATGACAACTTGTTTGAAAAAATAAAGGTCCCTTTAGGAAACATCGCACGCTCATTTTGATTCATTTTCTTTTCAATTTACATACAAGATGATAACGATACACTTCAAAGTCGGTAATATTAAGCCAATCAACGTCACATCTCTTTAAAACAATATTTTAACAGCAGTATCATAAACACTGACTAAATTAATCTATCATTAACATAATGCAAGTGTTCCCTTGTGCTTTTTCTAACAACCGAAATCATTAACATGCATGTACAGTTTATTAGTTCGCAATTGGTAGGTAATAAACAATCAATTTATATGAACAATGATTTGAAACTTCGTCAATGATTTTCTTGGCTTTACAGCACATGGGATGCGTTTATTTGTGAGTGAAACTTTATCCAACACCTACACATCATAAATATTATATCGTTGATGTTTAAAGTGCAGAGATGTTCGTTGTGCTTACGCCAGATAATAAATGTGACACAAATGTGACTTTTGCAATGTTGGACTGTTAGATTAAAACCTATGTAAAAATATTATTCAATGACAGAAATGACTGAAATTTTGAAGTATGGCTCAATTATATGTCACCAATAATTGTGTAAAATTTCAGTGAATTTCAGTGAATTTGAAAAAATAATAACTTTACATATGTTTTGCGTTTCTTTTGTCCCTGAGTGTACACAGTGGCGCAATAAATATATATGCAATGTTGCCCTGGAGGTATAATCTTAACGAACACACAACCTGCGGCGTCATTAACATCATCAACAGACAGGCAAATCACGCAACGTACCAATGATCCAGACACAGATATTAATTGTTTAGGGGCTTTTGCACCGTCACATTTAAGTCGAGTCACAATGTGTACTAAAACTGAGCCAATGTCTATCGGATGTTAATATAAATATGTATGGCACATGCTAATCATTTTGTCTACACAGGAATATTGTATATTAAAATAATTTCCACCATATAATGCGAGTTCGAAACACAAACGATATACAAAGTGTATATACAAAAATGTACATGTATTTATGCAGATTGGTGACTATTGCTACCTGTATCGGTATGGCGTGCTATTAACTGTATTGATAAGTGTTTGTTCAGCGCATATATAATCGAAACGTACTCCTAAAAACAATTAAGGACCATTGTTTTGTATCCCTATTTTATAATCATTTATATATTCGCTTTCATTCTTTTAGGGTATTATTGTACTTTAAATTCTGGAAAATGTAAAACACAATATAATGTGCGTTATTTTTCGGGTAACCTGTGGATTTTGGTTTTGTATGTGTCTACCTCGAAATGATGTGTTTAGTGCACAATTACAGCTCGGCCAACATGTACTAATTATATGATGTCATCGTATTTGCTTATTTATGTGATTGTTATTTATGTGATTAATTCAATGAAACACCATAACATTACAAAAAAGATGTCATTCTAGATTGCAATTGATCGCTCAATGGCCATAATGAGATTTGTTTTTCATAATACACTCAGGGACAAAAGGAACGCAAAACTTTTTCGCGGGTCATAATTTTCTAAATAAGTGCGATATATTGTTTTCGTTTAATGTAAATGATACATGGGTTACAACCTTGACATTTCAGCACTTTTCTACATAATAAAATGTGTTTGTAACCGGTTATTACCAGTTAAGGGTGAAACCTATTTTTCGCACATGGAGCACGTGCGAAATCGCAAAGCGGAACATTTCTATTGCCAAATGACAGTGTATACATAACACCCATGAAAACTCATCAAATAAAAACATTAAGAATAACTTTAAACATGTCATGTTTGCCTGAACACACACGGTCTGAAGCAATCGGACTGCTCCAAACGGATTCGAGTCCTTCTGATGTTGTCGGACAATTCCATTACCACCCTTCAATCATTGGAAGGCTACATGAACAATACCAGGCCTCTAGAACGGTTAAAGACCACAAACACACAGGGAAACCAATGATAACCACTCAAAGTCAAGACGGGACCATACGCATTACATATCGCAGGAACCGCTTCCGGTCAGCCATAATTACAGCTAGGATACATAGAAGCCAACGGGTATGCAAAATGACAACTTGTTTGAAAAAATAAAGGTCCCTTTTGGAAACATCGCACGTTCATTTTGATTCATTTTCTTTTCAATTTACATACAAGACGATAACGATACACTTCAAAGTCGGTAATATTAAGCCAATCAACGTCACATCTCTTTAAAACAATATTTTAACAGCAGTATCATAAACACTGACTAAATTAATCTATCATTAACATAATGCAAGTGTTCTCTTGTGCTTTTTCTAACAACCGAAATCATTAACATGCATGTACAGTTTATTAGTTCGCAATTGGTAGGTAATAAACAATCAATTTATATGAACAATGATTTGAAACTTCGTCAATGATTTTCTTGGCTTTACAGCACATGGGATGCGTTTATTTGTGAGTGAAACTTTATCCAACACCTACACATCATAAATATTATATCGTTGATGTTTAAAGTGCAGGGATGTTCGTTGTGCTTACGCCAGATAATAAATGTGACACAAATGTGACTTTTGCAATGTTGGACTGTTAGATTAAAACCTATGTAAAAATATTATTCAATGACAGAAATGACTGAAATTTTGAAGTATGGCTCATTAATATGTCAACAATAATTGTGTAAAATTTCAGTGAATTTCAGTGAATTTGAAAAAATAATAACTTTACATATGTTTTGCGTTTCTTTTGTCCCTGAGTGTACACAGTGGCGCAATAAATATATATGCAATGTTGCCCTGGAGGTATAATCTTAACGAACACACAACCTGCGGCGTCATTAACATCATCAACAGACAGGCAAATCACGCAACGTACCAATGATCCAGACACAGATATTAATTGTTAGTGCTTTTGCACCGTCACATTTAAGTCGAGTCACAATGTGTACTAAAACTGAGCCAATGTCTATCGGATGTTAATATAAATAGGCATGGCACATGCTAATCATTTGGTCTACACTGGAATATTGTATATTAAAATAATTTCCACCATATAATGCGAGTTCGAAACACAAACGATATACAAAGTGTATATATAAAATGTACATGTATTTATGCAGATTGGTTACTATTGTTACCTTTATCCGTATGGTGTGTCTATTGACTGTAATGCTTAGTGTTTGTTCAGTCCATATACAATCGAAATTTGCTCCTAAAAACAATTAAGGACCATTGTTTTGTATCCATATTTTATAATTATTAATATATTTGCTTTCATTCTTTTTTGTATTATTTTACATTAAATACTGGATAAATGTAAAACACAATAAACCGTGCGTTATTATACGGGAAACCTGTGGAATGTGCTTTTGAGTGTGTCTAATCGCGAATTCATTAGCACTAATTAATAAGTGATTTAGTTGAAATATTACATATTTCACAAAAACACGGTTAAATAAGACATAATTTCGATTTCAATATGTCGTTCTCGATCGACATTATTGAAGCTCATTAACAGCGATTGCTGAAATATTTCGTATCGAATAATTACTAAAGCAGAATAAGTTTAGTTGCTCTAATTTCTTGATTCAAAGAAAGCGGATTATTTGTTTTCGATAAGTGACATTTTCATGACATCAACAAAATATATTTACAAATTATAGTCAAAGTGTTGTACATGTACGAATACAATATATATAATGAGTGTTGCTGATACATGTATGCGAAGGCAAAGACAATGAAATTTTTTCACTTTGACTCAGCAAATGGAAATTTGTTATCGTCTCATTTGAATATGTTGTTGGACACTGGCTATGGCAATATGCTAATATAATAGTCAGTGTACATCGGGGCGGACAGTTTAATGACTCGATTTCCAGGAGTAGGTATGGATTTAGGTTATAGCATATATTCAATAAAACAATAACAGCATTAAATCGATGAAATTCTAGTTACGAATCGATTGCTAACTTACCTTAATGGAATTTGAAATATACATCACACGGTAGTGTCATCAATATATATACAATGTTTCCCGGTATGTATAATCTGAAGGAACATATAACATACGCCGTCATTAAACGCATTAACAGACAGGCAAAACACGCAACAAACCAACTATCCAGACACTGGCATTAATCTTTCAACCTCTTTCTCAAACATACTGTATGATGTAAAAGCACTGCTTGTATCTTTTGCATCGTCATAATATTTTAGTATTTTATATGTACTCAAATTACGCATTCAAATTCAAGCATTTTCATCGGACCTTAGTATCTTAGTATCTAAAACTTTACAGTCGATGAAGACTTCGGGTTGTGTTTTTGGTCATATACTGAACACCATCATACTTAACAAATGGTACTGTAGCTATTTACTAACTTGACAGGCTAATGCTATACCTTGTGGTTTATTTAGTTTTAAGTTGATTTGGTAAATTAAACATCAAGTAGGAATAATAACATATTGATGTTGACAGAAGAAACCTTACAACAATGACTGGACGTATTAACATCCCGTATCAAATGCGTATGCACGTAACGATCCGAATCAATGTGTTCTACATTGTCATAATGTATTTTAATAATCAATACCACTATATATTTGATACTTAAGGAATCACATTCTAATAATGTGGAGCATATTCCTCTGGGTACAGTAAATTGTTCTGATTCATGATAACAAATATAATATGCTTTTATCGGAACGATTGTAAAAGCATTGGTGCAGACACACCTAAATAAGTATGACGCATGTAAAACATTTGGCTGTTTACACAAGGCTATAGTTTTCAAAAAAAAAATTTTTTTGATACCCCCTCGTATGTATATGACATGTGCATATGAGCTCGAACCTTTCACACTGCAACGCACCCTTTATTAGTTAAACTTGCTATAAGACGCATTTATTTAGGTCAAACGTTATTTGTAAGTCACAAACTGCATGGCTCGAAAAAACTTTATCGAACGGGAACCTTTTTCGTTTGGAATATGCTTTTTATACGTCATCTTCACTATAGACAAATTAGCTCAAAACAGGTCCACGTTATTTTGCAATACCATAACCAAAAGACCCGCCCCATTTCGACACAAGTGACTTAAATGTGTTAATAGCGCCATCTACTCAAATGACTTTACATGCCTCACCTATGTATTGTAGATAACCATTGCCTATTTATAGAAAAATATACATATTATGAGTAAATGTTTTCTGCCAGGACTACTGAAAAACGCAAGTTCCATGATAGTCCAGTCATTTTAACTTTTAACCCCAAACTAATTGCAAAACAAACAGTTTTGTGTTTATATGGTGCGTAAAGCTATCCTTAGCAATGTACAAAATGTCCAAATTGAATATTTATGGGACTTTGTGAGATATTTACAAATATATTCAATTGTCACATGTTTTCGCGATATTTGTCACTTTTGATGTAAATAAATATTGACTTGTACCAGTAACTTATTTTTACATCGTGCTTAGAGGTCGCAATTTTGGTCTGATTTTTATGAAACTTGGCGGCAATAATCATCGTAAGCTAATCTAGGTAAAATAAAATTTTGAGTTAACCGGAGCCAAAATCTAGGTCACTAGGTCAAAACATAGAAAAAACAAGATATAGTCACCAGGGGTCGCAGTTTCGACCTTACACTTGTGAAGTTTAGTCACAATGATCACCTTACAAAAATCATGGTCATGTATGAAATTGGATTAACCTGAGTTAAAAACTAGGTCACTAGGCCAAATTATAGAACAAATCTTTAGAATTCACCCTTTTTACGTAATCTGTATGAAACTATGTCACATGGATCATGAAGACAAAATGTAGGTCAAATTCAATATTAACTTATCATGAGTTAAAACTAGGCCACTAGGTCAAATAATAGAAAAACCTTCATGCGCCGAAAAGTCGCATCAATTATTTTAACCTATTGACCTAATTTTGAACCAAATAACTCAATAACATACTTGTCTTAGATGTTTTGATATGAGCATTGTGACCAAGTTGCATAAATATTTGGCAAAAATTGTGAATTTTGTACCTACACAACGTTTACTTTTGATTTTAACTAGCGACCTACATTTTGACCCCGGATGACCCAATTTATAACTTTGACCTATATTTTGTTGATATTATTATTGTGACCAAGTTTCATAAATATAAGGTCAACATTATGACCTCTAGCGACTACACAAGGTTTTGCAACAATTTGACCTAGTGACCTAGTTTTTTACCCTTGATCATGCATTTTCGACTTTGGTCTAAATTTTGTTCAGATAATCACTCTGACCAAGTTTCATAATCATAGAGTCAAAATTGTAAATACAAATGCAATTGTGGACGAACAGACAAAGAGAACAATCACTATTTCTCCAGAATCGATAGATTCGTGTACATTTTGTATATTGTCTGTATTGTATACTGTCCAAACACAAATATCCCTTTTCCATAAGACACACATGTATACAACACATGATATGCGTAAATTTGAAACAAATTGGGTGAATATTAAAGAAATGAATAAAACTTTTGTTTCCCCTTCCAAGTGCTATTTTGAGTCATTTTGTCGACATTTGAATGGGTAGTATACCAACACATAGACTGGCATATATATGAAAAGTAAATTGTCTGATGATAAGATCAATATTTGTTTTCGATAGAAGAAGGTTGTATCTTTCAGAAAATATAAGCTTTAAGGTGCAATTAGTAAATATTTAACGACATACACGGGAAATATTAGAACTTACAATTTCCCATGTAGTATGAAATAAGAAAAATGCTGAAATTGCTACCAAAAGTGACCTTAAACATGTCGATTTTTTTGTATTTTCCCCACTGAACTCGCATTTTTGACGTTTTGTCTATAGTCGATAATAGTCTGTAGATGATGAAAATGCAAAGAAACTCTGTTTTGCAATTTGTTTGAGGTTGACCATATTTTTTAGCTTCAATGACTGGACTATGACTCAATAACACCAGCATTCTATAAATGTATATCTATTAAACTAATATTCTAGCCCGACTATTTTCGCAAATTACCATGTTGAAATCGTTCTTTTTTGTCTTAAATGCAATGGAAATTACAACCCGTATTATATTGAGTAAGAGCTCTACTACATTGTACTTATCTTGAATAGAGTGTTTACCCTAGTCTTCAAATTAATATGATGTAATATATTCATGTGATTGGAGTTGCCAGTGTGACATTGGAATGGCCTAATAACATGTTGATGAAAGCCTTGAACAAGTGGTCTGAATGTGACAGCCTGTCGGTCTAACGGTCTGAAGTTAGCTGCTTTGCGAGCTAAAGATAATATGTCTTCTCGGACTGCAGTCAGTAGCGTAATTAGCTGAGGTTAGCTACTTGCTGGCCTATCGGAATAGCGGCATGAGTTCAGCATCCTTTTGACATATTGACATGCAATTGGCTGAAATTTGTACAGAAGCGTTTGTACACAACTTCTTGCAAAACACCTTTGCCCATTTTATGTTCTTATTCCTAATTACAGACTTCGTTGGATTGGTTTGCCTTTCAAATAAGACCTCGACAGAATGAGTTTTATCGTCAGCAACATTGATCAAATTGGTATGTTCTTGTATCATACATGGGGCGAAAAATTGGAAATAACTGCATTTTTCTCCGTCATATTGACTGCGGCAAATCGAGCGAACAATCGAGTTCATTATTTAGATTCAAATCAGATTTAACGAGAGATGTTCTTGAAAGCCGTTCACTGTCACTGACAAGTCAATACCGACTGTAGTTGGCTTATTCACATGGAACCCATTTAAATTGTATCTCTATTGCTGAGCGCATCATTCCTACATGTAATGTAACATTTTTGTACTGCTATTGAGTAGTCTTGTGTTGAGGTTCATCAACATTTCAATGGGACATGTCATTGACAGAACAAATTAAACATAATGCTAGGGGAGAAATCCATGTGCACCAATATTATATCTAAAACATAACAAAGAAAATGTTGCATGAATGAACAACACACTATTTTCTTGTAAGATCTCAAGCTCGGTAATGTTGCAAATTAGAAATTGATAAATATGTCATTCTACTTAAGATGTTTCGGTGATTAGGGTTCTGACAAAAAGTACGTTTACAAAGGTTTCTAAGCACGCGTTCATTTTAAGTAAACACACTTTTATGGTATTTCTGTAATCTGTAGGCCATTATTGTTTATAAACGGCATTGACATAAAAATATTCAATCAGGAAATGATATATTAAAATATTGATTTTGCATTTATGCATTTATGCTTTGTCTGCCTCCATAGCTCAGTGGTTAGTGCGCTTGCCGTCTAATCTGGCGACGCGGGTTCAAATCCGGGTGGAGGTACATACATGTATATATGCTTATAATGTTTTAGTAAAAATAAAGCAAATAAAGGCTATTCTCGGCATAATTCATAATTCACTTCTGTGGTATTTATGCAACCTGTAGGCGATGAATCATTGTTTATTAACGGCGTTTGTCATAAAAATATTCAATTATGAAATGATATATTAAAATAGTAATTTTGCCATTTTGCTTTAACATATTGTAACGACAGCCATTGTCATCATGAGATTTTTGAAATTATTGTTTCAATGTATCATCGTTGAACACGATGTATTAAAGTCGTTTTTAAATATTGCATAATAAATGATTTAAGTTGATTATAATTTGATAATGTAATAAAGCTTTCTAAATTAAACACGCGAACGTTTTCTACATGCTTACTAAAACATCGTGCTATAACGGAATACTTAGTACGTAGAATACTTTAAACATGCTAAACATGCTAAACATGCTAAACATGTTAAACGGAATAAAGCTAACGAGGCATGTCCAAATAATTGAAACGAATACATGTTGTTGTGCAGCGGCTTGCCAAAACAAATTTTAATTCAAATGACCAAACAATTAATAAACTGAATGACGAAGCTATAATTCGGTACCGCACTGTGCATTTTTAAGATAGAAAATTAATGCCGTTGTGATCATTTCTTCTATTTATGGACTTATATATTATATTATATAAAACAACATTTCTATGAAATGATTAACGTGTGCAATCTACTAAACTATTTCATCTTTATTAGCTTTTTTAATTGACAGTAAACTATTATTATTTGAATCAGCAAATAGAAACGGATTTCATGCAGATATCAGGGCACCGGTATTAACAGTAATTACCAATTTGAAAAAAAGGAAATAATACTGTCATTTCATTAACTAACCATAGTTCACAATACAACATCTAAATCAGAAATAATTACCCTTACGTTGAACGTGTTGTCTAATCAATTATTTACTTTTCAACATTTTAATTCCAATAACGACGGTCATGCAACTGTTCAGATAGTCATACAACAGTAAGTTTGTCAATGTTCAACAATGAGATATCCCGAATACAATGTAACTGGGAAAATTGTAAATTGTAGACTGATAGTTCATATTAATAATAATAATAATAGAGACTTTATTTATAGAGGCAACGTAGTTAGGCATTTGCCCAATCTTCCCTACGAGCCTCTGAAATTCAACACATTTACATAATATATACAACAACAGTCACATTAAAAATGGCAAAAGGAAAAAAAACTAAACAATTCAATAATAAGTAATATAATGGTGCAATATATAATAGTAATGTCATCTTAAAGAGTTGTTTCCTACAACTCCGCTCTTTTAAATCGATTCAGAAATACTAAACATTAAATGAGAATCATTATTGCTTTGACTTCTCAAATTTTCAACAAAAAGCTCCCACTGATTACCGAGGAGAGAGTGAAAACATATTGCTGTAACTAGCCAAAATAGTTCCGAGTTGTTTCCCTTTGACCACATAATAATAAATCGCTGGAAGCGAGAAATTATTATGGGTGATTTAAATATATTTTGACATTATAGAGACATATTTGCGCACACTTTCTTCTGACACATTATAATAATTGATTGTGATTTGTACATTTAGCGCATGTAATGTGAAAGTAGAGAAACTATTCAAGTTTTAGGGAATGCCTCTTTAAAATACACATTTGCAATATCAGATACAAATGTATCAACTCATTGTCTTTTTACATATATTGGTTTTTCCAAAAGGTAATATATTTGGTTTTGAAAGTGTTTAAATTTTCTGCTGTGCGTATCTCTTCAGGTAAGGTATTCCAAACCATGGGGCCAGAGTAACCGAGTGATTTTCGGGTGAATTCTAGATTCGGTTTCAGTACATAGAGATTTTGTTTATAATTTGAAGATCTTAAGGTGCGAGTTTGAACCTCATGAATTTTCTGAAATTTATCTTTGAGATATGCTGGGCATATGCCATTCAATTGGTTGTATACAATAATAGATTTTTTGTATTTAAGTCGTTCAGAGAAAGTCATCCAATTTAGAGTAGCAAATAGTTCTTGTGAGGGAGTATCAAAGTCCTTGTCAAGAATCACTCTGGCTGCTCGCTTTTGAAACCTTATTAGACTTTCGAGTTGACTATTGCTACAATTTCCCCATATGGAACAGCAGTAATCTAAATGGGTGGGTATATATGCATTGTAGAACAACTTCCTGATTGGTATGTTTATGTAGTGTTTAATTCTTTGAAGAAGATACAGTTTTGAATTGCATTTTTTTATTACCAAGTTCAATTGACTTTTCAAGTTCAGGTTTATATCAACTTGAACTCCTAGAAGGCGCTCTGAATCAGACAAGTCAATTTGATCTTGTGCTAAATGTAGAGAGATACCTTGATTTGATTGAGTTTTGGTTGTAGCACTAATTGTCATTGCTTTTGTTTTTTTTGGCATTCAGTGCCATTGAATTGTTTTGACACCATGAATATACTTTATCTATATTATTTTGAAGGTTAGTTTGAACTTCTTCATAAGATTTACCAATGGCATTCTTCTAACTGCACTTGCATGTACCTACTAGGAGCAATGACAGATCATACGTATGTTGAACTTACCTATCGAGTGCACCATTGTAGCAATACTGACTACGTTAAGTCGTCAATTTGACAACTGAACCAAGCAAGATTATTGGTAGAACTTTACATATGAGCTTTAACTTCAGGATACACACTATATTGGGACACTTGACAAATATGAAGTCATTGCTTATTACTCGTTTTCGATTTATACAGGGGTGTATTAAAACAATGCGTAGTGTATCTTGAATAATTTGCGCTCCACGAGGTACATAAGCGTGTCTTGTAGCTTAGCTACACTTTAAGTACCTAACGAAATCCGTTCAGGCAGTTAATGAAACGGTCATTGTATTAGTTGTTATGCACAAGCATCATTCGTTACTGTTGTTTTACAAAATAAAAATAAATTCCAAGTTCAGAGACTATTCGTTAGCATTAAGTCTAAATAAATGTCATTTATAACTTGTTTTAATATCATTTAGGCAATTGTGCGTATGTTTTATGCTGTAAACGAGTTTGGTTTTATGTCAGGCCTTCATGTTTGTCATCACAGACGATCGGTTTTGTCAATATTATCTTTACCTTGCATGCTCAACGTTGAATCGATTTTTAGAAATACTGCGACTGAGGCAATTTACCAATTTCCTATGAAAATCTATTAAATTGTGGACAATTTTCATCAGACGGGAACAAAACCCTACACCGCGCGATTATCTTTGCAATTGCTAACGTCTTTATGAGTTTTCTGCTTCTCAATTACATTATTTGTAATTTGACGATTCCCTAGATGTGACCAGTATAGTTATACACCAAAACATCTGAGCACAATTTACGTAATTGTAATACTACATGTAACCATTATCTAGCCAGAAGTGAGTTTGTTTCATTGACCAGATAACGTCTTATGACAATGTACGCATGGATCATGTATATGTCTCAATGTGTTGTCGCATTGAATATAGAAATTTGGAAAAAAAATGTAACAATATCACGTGACTCTGACTAGGAAAAATGCATCAAATCAAACACGAAACTTGCTGACACTAGCAAAAAAAGTTCATATGGTGCTTAACCCGGCCTTGCTGCTGTCAAAGAATCTGTATTACATCGAACGCCCATGCTTCCTCATACACTTGAAAAACATTTCACATGCATCGGCATATAGGTACATTGTGAAATACGACTATTGTCGTTTTCCAATGTTGACAAATTTCGCCTTGGATTTAATCGCTTTGTGATGACAGAGTCACGAGGTTATTTACTTGTGATGTTGTGCTTATTAATGCTTTCTGTTCGGTTGTTTTTGTTTATGTTTTATGTTGGGTTGTATATTAAGCTGCATGTGGCCTTCTGCAGTATTAGTATTAATGTGACAGTGCATGAACCACACAGTCCAATATTCTTATAAATGACAGACTGCTATGCAACAAAAGAATGATTGCTTTATTTTATTACATATATTTAGCCAGCAATAAATCCGTTGTATACGTAATCAGTTAGCTGTCACAGTGTTAAGGACATTATTTTTCAGTCAATATGCTTATCTGTAAGCAACTGATACCTCCAAACGTTGGGAAACATGAACAATTGTCACCGTGTGGGCTGACTAAAAAGTACAATAATAATCTTGTAAAAACGGATGTCGACAAGAGACAAAAAATAATGTCAAGTCATGTCAACAATTTAAGCGTAGAATTTGTATCAAAAAAGGAAATATGCACAATTAACGGCTATTTCACATATACATTGTTCCCAGTGGTTTGTCTAGCTCATGACTCAACCGCTGACAAGAAGCGACTTTTTAAATGTTCAATCATGATATACACGCCCTGTCATCGCGGTGGAACACGTGGTCTGCTAGACAATTCTTCCAGACTTCCCATTGTATTGTAACGTTACAATAGGCTGGATAATGTGTTAAGACTGCACTTTAAACGTCTTTAGGCGTCGGTCATTATGAGACACACACTTATAATATACTACTGAAAGTCTGCTATTGAACATCATTAGACAGCAGCCAATATTCACTAGTGACTAGATGAACATGTATTACATAAATGGCGGTGCACTAACAACACAGATATACTTATTTTAGCACATACATTATACATTCAGACCGGAAGCACGGTGATCACATTTATTTACAAATAAGAGAGCTACATGGCCATCATTAAAAAACGTGTTTTATATTTAGCAGCGATGTGTATAATTCACTTTTGATAGTGTATACGAAAAACACATCACACACTCAGGTATTATACGTTTGCAATAGAATAAAAATGCTACCATTAAACCAAATAGGAATTGAATATCCACATAGTATGGACCAAAACATGATACTGTACATAACCTTATACATTGCATATTTTTTCTATAAAAGACATAATGCAAATCTAACAATCGAACAACATCAGCATTGAACATTAACAGCCGAGCACAAAACACACGGAAAACTCATTAAGGACAAATCGTCAGCAATAAGCACTCGCCATATTAATGCCCAGTTAATATTGAACACCACTACATGACACTAAAGAGTAGATTCTATACCGCCAGCTAATGTAGTTCGTCCTCTTCTCCTATACATGTACAGCAGTGAATCGATTGTGGTCGCATTCTTAAGCTTGCTTGAATAGACGTTTCTATTCAGGTATTTATTCGCTAGAAAACGTACAGCTAATGAACTATATAGAATCGAATTCCTTATTCAATTTACACCATCCCGAAACCATAGATTTGAGTCCCGTTCAATACGGTTCTTTTATTCGTTTTATTACAGCTGATGGTACGATGAAAAGACGCTGCTATTCTGTTCATTGACGCATCGATATTTATTTATTTCTCCGCTCACTCTCACTCTCTCGCTCTCGCTTATTATTATATTGAAACATATGCGGTAACAGGGAATTCGTCGACGATGCGGAATACTAGAGGAGGCTTCCATGCTACTGTACGTCTAGCGACTGACAACAGATATATACTATTGGAAATTTTCTATTGAATACTCTGTAATAGAACCCTGAAGTTTAGTGAGTATTTCGCACTGAGAAAACAAACACAGTAATATTCGAAAGGATTAAATATTTTGAAAGTGAATTTTGTAATTAAACCAATACATGTAGGTTGGATATGAAAGTTGATTCGTGAAGTGTAGCCACGGGAGGATTTTACTGAAGTGTTGGATTACATTATATAAATTTACTTATTATGTCGTTTTCGGAAAGTTGCTACTGTTATTCAAAGCATACTTGACCGGTATTTTGGATATAAGTATGTGTGTTAATGTAACTATTGATTTATAAATTAAAATATTACACACTCCGTATAATTATTGTCACAGTTAACATCACATGTCGCATTCTCAAATTAATATAACGTTTCACAATTAGCTTGTTCCTTAATTGGAAAAAAATAGATTCACTTTAAGCCGTTCCATTTATGTGTTATTGAATTACATAGTGTTATTGGAACTGTTATAATTATTTTGACGTCTCATTATATATCCCTAGAATGCACCTACTTATCAGCTGATGAGCCCCTTAGGGAATCCTCAAAGTTCTGGTAGTTCCGTCAACACTACAAGTCGATACGTCAAGCGGTATTTGCCAACCTAATGTAACATGATTACAGTCTCTGTTCTCATCTCGGAAAGTGTGTAAGATACCATTTACGTCTCGTGAATTGAAAATATCCTATATTGGAACTAATCTGGAAACATGAAGCCAGCGACTGGCGAGGTGTGAAGTGTCCTATGTGTTTCAGAGGATATTATTAAATATATCACAGAATGTTGACGAACACATCTGACACAACACTTGGGAGTGATTTACCTTAAAATTGATTAGATCTGGCGTCCAACTGAGTGCGGCAGTAGTTGCCTTGCTTTAGCGGAAACGAAATTCTCGTTAACTGTGTTTCTTAAAAAGACAAGGATCTTAGTGATTATCTTTTGTTGGATGGATTTGTTCGCTGAACTCCTGACAATTGATATTTTTCAATTTCAGAAAATGTGTTATCTTAAAAATGTAGAAGATTACGCAAGATAATTTGAAATTTGCACAAAAAACGCGGACGTGTAAATTTCCGTATTTTTTCTAGTTCTATGATTATGTGATTTATTTTTTTGTGATCTTGACGGTGATCAATCACACTTTGAAAGCTTGGAAATAATGTAAACAAAATGTTCAGCGCCGCATGGTTGAAACAACTTTGGAAAGTTAAAACGGCTGTAATATCAGTTAGACGTTTTGGGATTTTATTTATCATGGTTTCTCTTCTACAGAGTGGTAAGCAAATATATTTTATTAATATGTTTAATTCATTGTTGTTATGTGTTAGATTCTTTCAAATTATTTACAAATATTATTAAGAAAAAACTACATTATTAGAAAGGCAAATCCCAGTTTTCTAAACTTCCATTTGTCTTATACGTGTGATTCCCTTTTAGCCAGGAAGCTTGTACATGTATTGAGTCATGTATAATATGAAATTATGACAATGTCGCGGGCATAGGATATTGTTCAAAACAAAGTTATCAAAAAGTATGCCACACGCGTATGCAACTATCGTGGTAGAACACGTTTCATACAATATGTTATATAAACGCTAACTATAATCAATTAATTATGACGATATTAACAAAGTACAAATGGGACACAAATATTTTGCACCGAAGCTCATTTTGATGTCCTCGCTATATGTATATTATCTCCCCGAAAAAGCACTAATGCCGCTCCGTGGAGACATCACGGTCACTAGCGTAAATCTATAGCTTACCCATGTAGTATAACGCCACACTGGCTACAAAGAAAATTCTATAATAGCATTCTAAACATTTATACATTTTTAAAATCCATTTGTAGATTGTTAAACACACAACAGTGATAATATGATTTGTTGAAATTGTCAAGTATTGACCCTTGAAATAACATGTAATGGACCTAGTCAACCTTGATAGCTGGACAATTGAACTCGGTAAGAATAAAAGACATGTTGTAAATAAAATATATATAACGTTAGTTTTAGTAGACGTATGTATTCAAACATACGGAATTGAATGGTTTGCGGTAATTTTTAATTACCGTAGTTTATATATATTTATTTTTTATCTCTCACGAGACTTTGTTGGCTTTTGTTTGAAACGCTTCTGCGAATCTAGTTGATTATCCAGATAATCAGGATAGGTCGATATTTACAGAATAACGGATATACACTCTTATAGAATGTTACCCCGGATCTTGATATCAGCAGGAATACCATTATGGTTTCGTGTGAGATGCTGAGCGTAGTTTTTATCGTCATTCCTTTTTCCCTGATAGTGCTCGGTTACTGATGAGGAATCATCATTTATTAGTCTACCGAGACAACTAGATGTTCATTTTATGGGCATTAAATACCAAAACAGGAAGCGTAATAAAGATTTACAGCGGACCAAAAAGATGCCCAATTACACTAGTATCCATGTCTATGTATTCCTATTAGGAACTGCAATCAAACTGCGGAATAGAGTGATGGCCAATGACTATAATAAATAGTTTATTGTCGTTGATAATATATTGTTTCATTTATTGTCTAACTCCGTGGCTGGCTGTAGCCAATCACCAACGTGAGTTTATATTAGCTTGCTGTCTTTGAACGACATTGAAACCGGTCGATATTGGCCCTGAATATGAACCGAATGAATAGCTCCAATCTGGTTCTCTGTATTTGACAGATGATAACGGGGGATAGTATATTTTACTGTCTTAAACCAAATTGGAAATGTCAGATTCTTTAACGATACACTTCGTCAGTATGCCTGTGTGTTTAGTGAATTATTAATTATGCTTTTTCTTTGGCATGGATTGATTGACTCGATGGATGTCTGAAACGTGATTTCATTTCCAGACCAGTGTCTATAGTAATGTTTGTTTGTTTTGTGTCTGTTGGTTTACGAGCGACTGAGACAGTGCGTGGGCATTTGTTATCCCTGTCATTTGGCCAATTATGACCCCCAACTTTGAAGAAATTAATATTTTAATCAGCCATTTGGCAATATCAGAACTGTACATGTACATCATTAATTTAGCAGTATTTTTGTAACAAGCAACAAATGCAAACAGCGCATTGGAAAACTGTACAGTCAAATAGCTTTTTTATTTCTATAAAAATATAATGTATATCAAGTCGATGATATACACAATTCTTTAAAATTTCAATTTTTAGTCCTATTAGTTATGCCCCTCGGCCCAACACAATGTGCCTTCAGCTTTTCCTGGCATAGATTGCATTATTCTGTCGTTCATGAGCTCTTATATTAAAACTACTTCTCCTCTGTGCACTTTAACGTTACACGCCGTTCTGGTTTATTCAACTTTATAGTTTCTGCTGTGTAATGTCTTTAATAGCCGACATAGTTTCTGATTATGTTGAACCTAAGGGAGCGATTCGGGGAGAACGCGTTGCATGTAATGGCAATGTATTGGTATAATTCTGACTCTCACCATTGCGATTCAACTTGTTGTGCACCCATTTTCTTGTGTAATTATGACTGTAATGCATCTTAGAAATTGTAAGAATGGTCGTTTTTAAATGCAAGTATGGTATGTTGTACTATGTACATGCAGATGTATTCACCGGCAAACATTTGGTGATGTTAGGAGAATTAATGGATCCAATATTTTTCCGATTTGTATTTTGTATATGAATTGATTATCTCCCCTATTGCTGAAAACGCAAGGACCTTTAATCATACATGTGTTAAAATGCCGTACATTGTGAATATTGTACCTTTTGCAATGCACGAAACACGCAATATATACCAGACAAAAGCCCTACAATAAACATATGCACGCACACCATACTTAATTATGAGAGTACAAATGTATAAAACATTCGTGTAAACATTAGTTAATAAATATACACTCTGCAATTAAACTTAAGTTTGAAGCTTGAAGCTTAATTAATATAATATGCCGCTATATCGCTGGCTTAGAACTGGAAGTTCGTAACTACAAAGTCAACATTTTGAGAAAAGAAGAAAACTGTAGGACAATCACTCTTTACTTATGGTAAAACAAGTTAATGCAGTTTGGTCAACATGACAAGTTGCGATTTTCATGAAAATAGGCTCATAAAAATCGCCGTATGATGTAGATTTCAAATATGCATTAGTCTTGGCACTTACGACCTTCTCATTCTAAGCCAGCGATAAGACCTTTGTACTCTTTAGATGTAATTATATCAAAATACTAAGCTCAAATAGTCAGAATTCCATGACGTTGCGGCTAAATACTACCAAGTTTAATATCATAAGGTTCATCGTGGTGACGGATTTTATTGGTAAAGACCCTGTCACACAGTTGCGAGTTCGGGCTTCGGGTTCTGTACGAGTTTTGGCGAGTTATAGCTCGCCTAAATGTGCGCGAGTTGGTCCAGGACGGTATTCAAGGGGATATTTGTTCGTGTTTGATTCGACATTTATACGAAATGAGTATGATACTGACACGAGTTTAAACGAGATATATCGATATGTGCACGCACCTGTTCGACAATCGGAGACATGCACTCGATATTTGCACGAGTATCGACGAGTATGTACGAGTCGGTATGTCTTGTGTCGGGATGATGACCTATGGTGTCGTGTGATTTCGCCATTTGTCGAGCAGATATCGTAGACAAGTCTCCCCAACTCGCCGCAAACTCGTGTTATGTCGTATAACGACTTATTTCGGCGACATGCTTACAACAAGGGACGACATGTTAACGAGACATGTGCAACAGTGCGCGAGAATATAACGACAGTTCCTCGACATATGTACGAGAAGTAAACTTCGGCGAGAAGCGGCAAGAATTTTAAACAGTTTGAAATTCTAGCCATACAGTGGCGAGTACTGGTGATATGGGAAGACATCTCTGTGACAATGAACGACATACGTACGATATTCACGCGACACTTGGCGAGTTGTGGCGAGTTACAACTCATGACAACTCGTAGCACGAACTCGCCACTGTGTGACAGGGTCTTAAGGAAGTGTCGAGATAGATTGATATAACTGGTATATCATTTTTGTATGCATACACAACATTAGCATGTACCTCTTATACAATAATATGATTTATTTTCCGCTCTGCCACTGTCGATTGTTGATGTAATACATCTACCTTGTGGTGATGTGATATAATCTTGGGTCGGATGTATTCCGCGTTACGTTTTATAAAATGCAGAGCAATTCTAAGACAAAACGTATTGTACGGTTGTATTAAGTGACAGGTAATATCCCAGTGCATGCCTTGATGTGTTCGAATAAGATTTATTCAAAACATAGACAGAAACTAGTCCTTATTAATTTAGAGAGGTGTTGTGAAAAATTGGAAATTTCTGAAAAGTTTCCTGTTCGTTTCGAAAACAATAATGTGCATAATTTGCATAATATAATAACATTCTAATCAAAAGCAACATTTCAGACATTGCGAATGTTTTAACCATATGGTTTACGACGCCGTCCGTTCTTGTACGTCAGTAATACTGGAAACTGCATATATAAGAAACGTCCTATTTCCCAGTAGACACGGAATGTTTATACACTTCGCGTACTTACTGATTGAAATATTTGAGAACAAAACATTCCTCTTGTTTGCTACAGATTGGCACGCACTGACAACCGTTAGACCAAACGTATCGTTGATTTATTGATTGCCGAGTTTCTTTCGACAAAGCAGCCAGTCTCTTGTTCAACTAGGGCATAGATCCAAAATAATTATCTCAAGCATCCATCTTCCTGTTAAACAATTCCAAAGAATTATATTTTTCAATCGGAAACAAAGGTTAGCGAACAATCGAAAGGAACTTACACGTGTAACAGTGGGAGGCATTGCCTGGGGATAGAAAAGCATATATAAAGATATGGCAGATATAAAGCTAGCATGAAACCGCTGTCGGTTATTTGTTCGTTTTACTACCGCTGAAACCTTTGAAAGTATTATCACAAAGCCTATGCAGCACGCTATTCATTTTTAAAGGATAAAAATTTATGTCATTATGTATGAAATAATATACCACTTCACAAAACAAGGAAATTGGGGCGATCTTTTATTAGTGCAAGAAATAATTATACGTTAAAGCAAAAGCACGTGCTGGTTCTGTTTGTGGGGTTCATTTTGGTGTAAGCGCAACTTATGTTATATGGCAAATATCCAGGTTTTTTATCAATGAACTATGCATGTACTAACTATCTACCTTCCGCGAAAATGGTTTTCAAAATCACGCTCTAGTCGTCTCTGTATGCTATTTGAGCTGGAAATTTTAGTTATTATTTATACAGGGTGTTGCAGATGCAAGTCTGTACTTATAACGCCCAGAGAATGTAAACATTCCGTATTGTTATCGAGAGGTTTCTGCTAATTGTCTAATATTTCGGGCATGACATGAAGAATAAGACATGAACAATTTTCACTGCATACATAGCCTAGATAAAATTAAGTAAGACTTTATCTTGAGAACAAGTTTTTCTACCACCCGTGCATCAGGGGTGGTATTCATTATTGATATTTTAACTTTGAGGACCAAATATTGCAGGTAAATGACCAAAAGTGTACTATGGGTGATCGGATTGTTATCATAAGGGCAAGTAAGATACATATTGAACGCCACCCCTGTATTCAGCACTGGTATTGTCTAGAGAAAATAATTATTTATACATTGGTAGTACGTACATATATGGTGTACCCTTCCGCCAACATCTGACATCTTCACCACATGTGAAGGACACAACCGTGTAACCAATGTCACGGAAGATTAAAACCTTCCAAAAGCACGGGCTATAATTAGGTTTTATTCCATCTACACAAAAAAAACAATATTACCATATCCACCTTTCTCTTTCCTCAGTTTTATATTCTCATTTTCAGCATCTGGCATTTATACAAATGTTTTATTGCTATCTAGATGTAAAAGTAATAGCTAAAACAAATATGCCATGCTTCGCAATAACAATAACATTCCCTAAACACAAGTAAATTTCAGCAGTATTACCAATACACGCATACTTCGGATAAAATAACTGATTTATTTAGCAGTTTTCGCAATATGTATTATTGATGCATAAAACTCTGATAAAATGTATTTAATCTGTCATATATGATAAATGAGTGAAACGCGGCAATTTCTAGGCACTTCAAAATAATTTCTGATTCATAAATTTATATACTAGGTGATTAATTATCTGTCACTAAAACGTGTCAATCACACCACGTAGGAAACACTTTAAATGTGGCTGGTGTAGCCTTTTTGTCATATATTGTTATTTAAGTATGATTTTGCGTGATTTTGCGTTTTTTAAGGATGGTATTGTTTATTGCCATTTGAGATATAATGACGTCATGACGCGTTGTTTGGTTATAATGGGTACTGTTTTATGAAAGAACTCGAGGAAATGTTACGTTCAAATTTGAAACTTGCATATAAGCACAAATACTTATTCCATTTAATCAAATACAATAAACATTTTTCGTAAAACCAGCAACTTGTCGTTAATATATAATTAAAACGAAATTGAGTGTGAGTGTGAATGTAAGTTTGCAATTTCTTTGATAAAACAGCACCATGATGTACATTTTACATGGTTAATATTCGAATCATGTCTTCTTACAACATTAAATTTTATTATTTTTCTTACTAAAATTACTTTATATTATGTCATTTCACAATGTCTGAGTGGGCGGATACGTAACAACACATTGAGTTTCTATTGGTAGTAACGTTATGATGCTACTCGGCCCTTGTCAATGTGTACTGTCTAAATAATTATGTACTCTAAAAATGTAGGAATAAGATTATTTTCACTTTAAATGTGTTCAGAGGTTCCATTCGCTCCGACAGATGCAGGTCCCAGATTAGTCTTGTATGACGTTATCAAACCAAACTGAACTCGATGTTTTCAGTTATATTCGTATGTCTTGTAGGGTGGGTTTGCTTTCACTGTTTTTAATTAACTAGTAACACCTGTTAATAATACAATTTGCGTATGAATAGTGTGTTGTAAAAGTGTCATATAGACAGATGTTTAATACATCGGTATACATCATTACTAATTAGACGCAATGATTGGAAATTTTCATGAATGTATTGGGTTAAAGGGTTAAATCCATTGTATCAATCACCCGGTATTTTTATATGTTTTTCATCAGTGATAATGCAATTTGCGACAGCTTTATTATCAAACCAGTGCTACTCTGGTATATGTTTTTCTCTCTCTCATACAAGTTACTGATAGTTAACAGCCTTAGACATTAATGGCGGAATACGAACTGTTCTCATTCGATTCAAGGAATTTAGTCACTCCTAATTACAGTTAATGTAATAAGTTAAAGAGGCATTCCCTATTTCTTGCATATTATTACTACCTATCGCATTTTATGACATAAATGAACATAAAACACTAAATCGTTTTAACATGTAAGAAGAACATATGCCGAAAGTTGTCTCCATAATGATCAAAATATATATTTAAATTTCTAAAATAATAAATCGCTTCCAGCCTTTTATTCGACAACAACAACCACAGAACAGTGTGATTAAAATCCGAAACGGACATTGTTCAACGAAACGGACGCAACGGAGATGACAAAATACGATAACATTGATTTCTTTTGTTTTACACGCATATAATCTCAACGAAATGAATATAATGTACTATTTTGTTCTTAATCAACTCGAATATCATCTTATAGATAGATATACATCAAAATAATTATTTCAAAACGTGTATTTGTCTTTCCCATTTTAGTCACTGTCGTCCGATTCGTAGAAAAATGGCTTTTCTTGTTTTAATCAGGCAGTACTAAAGGCTAAGCGTTTGGCGTCTCAATCCACCTAATCCACTTTTTATGGAAATATATTTTTATTAATTTTTTAATAACTGTAGGGATTTTTTGGGTGAAATTTTGTGTTTTTGTAGCATTCGTAATTCTGATTAATGTCTAGTATGTTTTAAATCAATAAGAACGGTCGAAGTTATAGGGAACGCCTCTTTAAACAATCTTTTCTTCTTCATAGAATCTCGTTAATTCATTAACTCTAATAAAATCCTAAATGTAATAGCTACTAGAGATCATAATGGATACATTTTTCTTGACATCTTTACATAATATTCTGCAAGTAGTGTTTGAAGTTGGTCTGTAATGTGAATAAATACCCAATTTATTTTGGAATTTATCTTCAACTGCGAAGTCAATTAATTCAATTCATGAATGCGTTTCATTCATACTGGTAAATCTATGTTATTTATCATAATTGCAATAATGAATTGTATGCCGTTCAAACGTATACGTGTGTATCTATTTGTCAGATTTGCAATAATTTGCTCGTGGCGATAATTAAGAAAATCTCAGATAATTTCCCACAGGGCCACGTGCATATTACTCAAGTGCCGCTGTTAAAACTTTACAATTAAATGATAGCTGAACATAAAAAACAAACTGGTTTCAATAACATTGCAAATAATTATTGTGCAATAGATTTGTTGCATCGTATATTAGGTATTTGAATAATGGTTATTGAATTCTTGCTGAAATGTGCTTTGGTTGTAATTTCGGTCGTTCAAGTGCGTTTTCAGGCGTGTTGTATTTGTCGGAGAAGATTTATAAGCTAAAACTCCACACTTGAATAGATTTAAGACCGGCAATCATTTCATCCTGATCGTAAAAGCTCCGGAGCATTGTTTTACTGGAGTATTAAGCATTGTATTAATTGCTTGCCATGGGCGTTGTATCCGGAACATTAAGTAATGTTTAGGAGATTGACTAGGAATACGGTATTTTGTTGTAAAGTTTATGCTGACCTCAGGTTATTAGACTATGTGTTTAATTTAAAACACCGCGTGTCGAATACTTTTAAATGCCAATAGTACAGGCATACTTCAATAATAAATCGTATGGTATACATACACCAAATATTTACATGCGCACAATGTTGTCCTAATCCCTGTCATCAATTTCAAATTTAGCTGGCTCCTGATACCCTCATATAAACGCAAGTTATTTGGATAGCAGATTTATTCAAACATCAATTATAAACGTGAAAGGCTGGTACATACACTTCGTCAAAATTATATATATGTGTTCAGTGTTTCTATAGAGAGGATGAACTTCTGGCGTTGTTGTCGAGACGTTCTGTACAGTAGCAGACAAACAGGATATGTGTTACCGAGACAAAATATATTATACCATTTTCTAATGCATATGTTAAGATGTATTGCATGCATAATGATGCAAGGCATCCGATAGAAAAAGCAATAACGAGCACATATGAAAAATTGAAGTTCACATATATGAGAGATAAAAGGAATAATTGCAAATAGAAGAAAGGGAATCATAAATTCAGACCTACATTACTAATGTCTGGGTAGATGCTCTTAAATTCAGTTTGATTGTATTTAAAAGGAGAACGATATTTAATGTTGATCCTAGTGTGTTACTATCAAACCATTTGTTTGATCCCTATAAAACCATTATACACAATTAAGACTCCCTGGAAAATGATGCAGAATCCTCTTACATCGTATCCAAGTATAGGTTGCAATTTAATGGGTATAAATGATATAAATAAAAAAGTGATATACAATGCTTCAAGTTGCCAATTGTATTGCGCAAAAATAGGCCACCGACCATTATACAAGGAATAGATAGCATTAATACATGTATTGATTAAATACTTTAAAACAATTTGTTTTATTGGATTGAATTAAAATGAAGAAAAAAAACGATGCAGAATGATAAGAGTATACTGATTAAATACTTATACGTGTGATTAGTTCACATTGTAATGAAGCAACGGTTGCAAATATTCACGTGATTATTATATGCTTGAACAATTAAAATGATGTTTAATCAAAATTACTCGGTACATTGATAGTTTAAAGTTTATTTTGGAGCATGTTTGATGCCACCGACCCATACACAACATGCCTGTCTAGTACATGCATGCACATGAACATATATTTACATCTATAGAAAAGACGTCACAACGCATTGCTATAGTACACGAAGAAAAGCAATTGCTGATCTTCATGCCTACTTATGTTCGAAAAATTAACACATTAGAATGAACGTGATTCAGGTATTTAATTTTCGTTCAGAGTTGATATTGTGTTATCTCCGAACGTCTCGTTTCCGCTCTGAAAAAAGTTTTACAAATGAAGCAAGTTGTTTATATGTTGTCAGATAGTCAGCAATGCAGCATACGCTTACTTAGAATCAAGTCCGTGTCACTTGAACAAAGACAACTGGCTTCTGTTTTGCTTACAATCATATGCTATCCACATTAAGGAATATATTTGGAAATGAAAACCTACAAATACATATACAACATCAATCTGTCTGTCCGTCGATCGAAACTTGGCAGAGTCAAAACAACAACATTTAAATTGTAGAACACGAAGAAATTCTAGTGGTAAGGTCATTATTGGTTCGTTGTTCGGTTTACCATCGGAGTATAGCATAACGATGAGAACGGGATACGTTTAACACATTTCATGTTTCTGTTCATAGTTTTTTTAAAAATGAATCACTTACATATTCAGAAGCTGTAAGATCTACTGACATTTTTTGTACACCTGGCTATTAAAAATGATATCATTTGTTGCAGAATCAGAAAACGCTCTATTATTCACTCAGTCACCTTTTGGATTCAAGATAAAAATACATAATCGAACATTGGACGGTTAGCGTGATTTCATTGGTGAGGTGACAAACACTCAGTAATCCAAAATGTGAAGCAATACGCCATGTTTATTAGTCCAAAGATGTGGATGTTAGCGTGACGTAATTTATAAACTTACATCCTCTAACTGATAATACAATAACACACATGTAGTCATAGGAACACACGGGTATGGGCGAAATTTTAGCAATTTATTTATGTTGGCCTTCTGTTGTTGTAAAATGGTACATAGTTCATTCCGAATAACTAACCATGACTTCAGAAAGTTTCTGTATATACCAGAATGACTTGTTCCCTACTATCAGTAGTTTGTCTATTACGTCATATCGTGTCTGGTCGTTAATTACAGGCAATGTTTTGTTAAAATACTGACTGATAAAAATTCTTATTCGGTGCCAAGTATCTTACATTCCATAATATTATGACGATTAAACTTTTTACTACTTGCATCCAAATCTTCACTACCATTAATCAATTCACATAAATCGTTTGCTCATTTTATAACATACACAAGAATGCGTGTAATAATGTTTATTAATATGACTTAGTCGCTTGTTTATATGATTTATATCTGTCATAATTACTAAATGATTCTTGTAATGCCGGTGGTATGTAATATAATTGTTCTTTCTAATACTATTATCTTTTAAAATGGATATGACGATCTAATATAAAGATCTCTGTAATGATTATCAACCAGGTACAATAATTTGTTTTATTCACCTCCCTTTTGTTTCACCGCGTGCATATTTATTAAAACTGTGACTGTAAGGTAGCTTTGATTTTTTCAAAGGCGCTAATTATAACATGGCACAGTCATTGCGAACTTTCTTTGAAATAGATTTAGAACAATTTATTTGAAAACCATGCAAGTCGGTGTCAGTTTATTTCAGCAAAGATAAAAAAACTGTAGGAAACAGCTGCCTGATAAAATAAGTTAATAAATACGTGTGTATGAAGTCGGTGTGCTAAATTCGTTACCTTCCTGTAGCAAAATGAACAAGCGGTTGGTGTCACATCACCGTCATTTAATACGATTTAACTGTTTACTATTCGTAGATTACGTAATCGGATGGTAACATTCTGGAATTAACTATCAGCCTTTATAAGCAACTGAAACAAACATAAAATGAGTGTGCAATACATATATAGAAAAATACCAAACTCAAAAGATCGATTCCACGAAAAAGTGTTAAAACGAAAGATACAATGTTCTCTTGCAAGTTGCATAGATATGCAATTATGCATGTAAAACTAAAAAACGACATCAGATAAGCAAGCATATTATCAACATTATATTGTAGTTATTTATCTCTCACCTGTTTTCTGTACAATACATTTACAGTTTACGGTCCAAATGACATTTTTGACGTTCATTTAATGTCCATGCATGTAGTATGTCGTTACAAACGTAAAACAAGCTCCTGAAGTTCGATTAATGTGTTCATTTTCTTATCTATATTATTCATCGCCACCGTTATGGTCAATATTATAATATCACATTCGATTTGCTATTATGTAATGTAATTGTAAAATTATGAACTTGTTGACTGAATGTGCTAGGAAAGATATCATTCCATAACATTTTGACCCTAAATATCAACATTCATTCAATAAAATCTATACATAAGAACATAACTAAGTTTACGACACAATATATTGCAATACAAACTGAACCGTTTATCTAGCTGAAGCATTTGCATGCGAAGTTACATTTTTAACATGTTTTATCGAGACGTTTTCTGTCAAGACAAACATAAAAATCCATTAAAACTACATTTTGTTTCCGCACTGTAAGTGCTACTTACAGAAAGTTGCATGTTCTATTCAACCGTTCCTCTCGTACTTTGATGTTTTGAATTCCCTGTGAGATTTCATATAACCTGCCTTCCTGATGTGTGTATCCATGCATAGTCGTGCCTGTCAATTATACCCTGCTCATTTATCCTCAATGGTGGTTCTCTTCTTTCAATGTCAGTGTTAGTGACATCCGCCATTTTACTGTTTGTATTCCGTGCGTTGTTTGGATTATTACATGTAGTATGAAGGTGATAATTATACGCATAAAGCTGTTTATGCATTAAAGTGTCCAATATAACACGACAAAAGTATCGCGGATAATTGTCATAGGATGCTTGAAATTTTTTAAGATTCAAATCGATTTTGAAATTCACTTTACTTATTAAGGGTATTAGTAAATGATCATAGTATATATCTTTTCAAGCAACATGGTGTACTTATTCAGGCAATGCTTACGCTTTTGTAAATACATTCAAAGACTTAAATGCACGATTATTTGTAAACATTGTATAATAAGTCGGCTATACTCGGTGCAATTCCTGAAGACAGTACAACTTGTTATGTCCAGTGTATCAACTACTTGTATATTATTTATTTGAACTTGACTCCTACAGGTAATAGATCTAGTATTTTCTGTCGACGTAACATATAACCCAAGTTCAAACACATGTTTTGACCTGCCAATACATCAGTACTTTTCAGTAAATGCAATATTGTACATGTATGTGGTACATCTTTTACGTTTTTAACATTTTTATCAAGACGTTTTCTCTCAAGAAAAGCAGAACAAATCATACAATTTAAACCACATTTTGTTTCCGCATTGTATGTGCTACTTCCAGCAAGATGTATGTTCTCAGTTGATGAGCCCTTTGCACTCTGCAATTTCTGTTCAGTACCTTCTGAATTAATATTATCTGTCTGAATGCTGTATAGCCTTGTCGGTTAATTATATGCGACTTAGTTATCGCCTATAGTGGTTATGTGCGTTCAATGTCAGTGCTAGTGACATCTAGTTTCCTTGTGTAGTCTGCCTTGTTAACATGAAGATGATAGTACTAATTATACGCTTACTTGCGTATACGCCTATTACTGTCAAATTTAACACGAAAAGTACAACAATTGACTGTTGATGCTTGAACTCTCTTATTATCAACATTGATTTTTAAATTAAAATTCACTTTGCTTATGAAGGTAATGAGTAAATGTTTATTATACTATCCAGGGATGAGAAATATGGCATGTTTATTCTGTCAATGCTTTCATATTTATAAGTAGAACAATATCTATATTGTCCAAAGTTCAATAAATTTAGGAACAATTGTAGATACTGTATATTAATTCATTTCATGTTTATTCAACTTTATAGTTTTTGTTGTTTAATGTATTTAATAGCCGACACAGTTTCTGATTATGTTGTACCTAAGGGAGCGATTCAGGGAAAACGCGTTGCATGTAATGACAACGTATTGGTATAATTCTGACTCTCACAATTGCGATTAAACTTGTTGTGCACCCAATTTCTTGTGTATTTATGACTGTACTACATCTTCGAAAGTGTAAGAATGGTCGTTAATAAATGCAAGTACATTGTTTAGTACATTTGCAGATGTATCCCCCGGCAAACATTTGTGATGTTCGGAGAATTATAGTTGCTGATGGATCAAATATTTTTCCGATGTGCATTTTGTATACGAATTGAGTATCTTCCCTATTGCTGACATATGGACATTTAATCATACATGTGTTTAAAATGTCGTACATTGTGCATTTTGTACCTTTTACGATGCACGAAACACGTAATATATACCAGACAAAAGCCCTACAATAAACATATGCACGCACACCATAACTAATTAAAACAGTATAAAAAATTATATTAACATTTGTTAATAAATATACACTCTACAATTAAACTACAGTTTGCAGTGTGAAGCTAAATTAATATACTATATATATATCGCTGAGTTAGAATTAGAAGGTCGTTAATACAAAATCAATGTTTGAGAAAAGAAGAAAAACTTTCTGTTAATCACTCTTTACTTATGGTAAAACAAGTTCTTCAACAGTTACTGTAATTTTGTCAAAATGACAAGTTCCGATTTTCATGAACATAGGCTCATAAACATCTACCTATGATGTAGATTTCAAATTTGCATTTTAATATTAGTCTTGGCACTTACGACCTTCTCATTTAAATTTTATCAAAAAACTTAGCTCAAATAGTCGGAATTGCATGACGTTGCGGCTAGATACTACCAAGTATAATATCATTACGTACATCGTGGTGACGGATTTTATCAATCAGGAAGTGTCGAGATAGATTGATATAATTGGTAGATCACTTTTTGTATGCATACACAACATTACCGTGTACCTTTAATACAATGATATGATTTATTTTCCGTTTATTTTCCGCTCTGCCACTGTCGATTGTTGAAGTAATACACCTCCCTTGTGGTGATGTGACATAATCTTGGTTCGGATGTATTACGCGTTACGCTTTATAAAATGCAGAGCAATTCAAAGACAAAACATACTGTAATGTTGTATTAATTGACAGGTGATATATCCCTGTGCATGCCTTGATGTGTTCGAATAAGATTTATTCAAAGCATAGACAGAAACTAGTCCTTATTAATTTAGAGAGGTGTTGTGAAATATTGGAAATTTCTGAAAAGTTTCCTGTTCGTTTCGAAAACAATAACGTAATTGCATAATATACTAACATTCAAATCAAAAACAACATTTCAGATATTTTGAATGTAATACAAGTAACCATATGGTTTACGACGCCGTCCGTTCTTGTACGTCAGTGATATTGGAAACTGCATATATTAGAATCGTCCTATTTCCCAGTAGACAAGGAATGTTTATATACTTCGCGTACTCACTGATTGAAATATTTGAGAACAAAACATTCCACTTGTTTGTTACAGATTGGCACGCACTGACAACCGTTAGACCAAACGTGTCGTTGATTTATTGATTGCCGAGTTTCTTTCGACAAAGCAGCCAGTCTCTTGTTCAACAAGGGCATAGATCCAAAATAATTATCTCAAACATCCATCTTCCTGTTAAACAATTCCAAAGAATTATATTTTTCAATCGGAAACAAAGGTTAGCAAACAAGCGAGAGGAACTTACACGTGTAGCCGTGGGAGGCATTGCCTGGGGATATAAAAAACATATATAAAGATACGGCAGACATAAAGCTAGCATGAAACCTCTGTCGGTTTATTTGTTCGTTTTACTACCACTGAAACGTTTGAAAGTATTATCACAAAGCCTATGCATCCCGCTATTCAATTTTAAAGGATACAAATTTATGTCAATATGTATGGCATAATATACCACTTCACAAAACAAGGAAATTGGGGCGATAGAAATAATTATATATTAAAGCCAAAACACATGCTGCTTCTGTTTGTGGGGTTCATTTTGGTGTTAACGCAATTAAGGTTAGATGGCGAATATCCAGGTTTCTGATACTGTATAGCGGGTATATTTCGCGGGGGTTTAATTTTCGCTATATTCGCGGTTTACACCGAATGCGCGAAATCTTAACCCCGCGAAATAATCACCAAAAATATACAAATTTTACAAAAGGAGACAATGCATCAAGGAGCTTTAAGAAATAATCCAACATTACTTTGCAAGACCTACAACAAGACACATTGTGTCGCTTGAGTAAAATACGGTAATAATAAATGATTTACGACATGTATGAAATATAATTAGAAATTGGATATTTGTAAAGAACGTGTTTACATTTCTATGCATGCATATCAACATCGTCTGAAGGTTTGAATTGTAAGCCGTTTCATCACACTTGTTCAAAATTAATAACAGTTTTGTTTGCGGAACGTGTAAATGTTTGCCGAAATAATTGTTTGTTTGTAAATAAATCTACTTGTTTTTCTTATGTTAGCAGTTAATGATCAGTATGTTTGGTTTATTGCGTTTCTTTATCCTCGCCACCGGATAATTCTTATGGGCGAGGCCTCCAGAAGACTTAGTATTTTTAGTTGTTGGGGGATAATGCATGAGTCAGAAGATGCCCTAATTCCAGAAGCATTCCTGGTTCTTTGCATGGCATATGCCATATGTATAGCACCAATACATGGGACTTCGGTTTAAAGTCTCATCCGAAAGACTATCAGTAATTTTAGTTGGCCTGTCCGGAATTCGAACACACAACCCCGAGATCAGTAGTGACGATTATATTCATACTCTAACGTTTACCTCCCCTTCCATGTTTACCAACAAGGTTTTAATTTCGCGGTCAAGGCCGTTAGCGCGAAATCAAGACACCGTGAATTCAAAAGGATCCAATTAACGCGAAAATTGGACACCGTGAAATATACCCGCTATACAGTATGTACTAACTACCTGCCTTCCGTGAAAATTGTTTTTCAAAAACACGCACTATTCGTTTCTGATATTGATTATATTATATTCATTACTGATCTTTTTTACGTTGAGGATAAAATATTGCGGGCTACTGACCAATATTATTGTATGGGTGATCGGATTGTTTGCCCTTATCGTAAATTCAAGTGAGATCCATATTGAACACCACCCCTGTATCCAGCACTGACAAAGTCTTCAGAAAATAGCTATATACTGGTACGAACAAACAGTTTGTACTATTCCGCCAACCGCTGCCATCTTCACCACATGTGAAGGACATAACCGTATAACCAATGTCACGGAAGATTAAAACCTTCCAAAATCACTGGCAATAATTTGGTTTTATTCCATTTACACAAAAGAAACACTATTACCATATCCACCTTTCTCTTTCCTCAGTGGTATATTCTCATTTTCAGCATCTGGCATTTATACAAATGTTTAATTGCTATCTAGATTATAAAAGTAATAGCTAAAACAAATATGCCATGCTTCGCAATAACAATAACATTCCCTTAGCAGAAGTTTATTTCAGCAGTATTACCAATACACGCATATTTCGGATAAAATAACTGATTTATTTAGCAGTTTTCGCAATATGTATTATTGATGCATAAAACTTTGATTAAATGTATTTAATCTGTCATATGTGATAAATGAGCGGAACGCGGCAATTTCCAGGCTCTTCAAAATAATTTCTGATTCATAAATTTATATAGGAGATTAATTATCTGTCACTAAAACGTGTCAATCACACCACGTATGAAACACTTTAAATGTGGCTGGTGTAGCCTTTTGTCATACATGTATATTGTTATTTATGTATGATTCTGCGTGATTTTGCGGTTTTTAAGGATGGTAATGTTCATTTCCATTGAAAATCTAATGACGTCATGACGCGTTGTTTGTTTATAATGGGTACTGTTTTATGAAAGAACTCGAGGAAATGTTACGTTCAAATTTGAAACTTGCATATAAGCACAAATACTTATTCCAGTTAATCAAATACAACATTTTTCATATGACCCGCAACTTGACGTTAATATATAATTAAAACGAAAATGAGTGTGAATGTAAGTTTGCAATTTCTTTAATAAAACAGTACCATGATGTACATCTAACATAGTAATTTTCGAAGCATGTCTTCTTACAACATTAAATTTTATTATTTTCTCGTACTAAAATTACTAAATATTATACAATATCAACATGTCTGAGTGTGCGGACACGTACCAGTCTAACAACACATTGAGTTTATGTTGGTAGTAACGTTATGATGCTACTCCGCCCTTGTTATTTTGTAGTGTCTAAATAAGTAAATACATGTACTCTAAAACTGCGGGATTAGCGATATTTTCACTTTAAATGTGTTTGGTGGTTCCAATCGCTCCAGCAGGAAGCAGGTCACAGAATATTAGTCATGTATGACGTTATCAAACCAAACTGAACTCGATGTTTTCATTTATATTCGTATGTCTAGTAGAGTGGGTTTGCTTTCCCTGTTTTTAATTTACTAGTAACACCTGTTAATAATACAATTTGCGTATGAGTAGTATTTTGTAAAAGTGTCATCTAGACAGCTGGTTAATACATCGGTATACATCATTACTAATTAGACGCAATGATTGGAAATGTTCATGAATGTATTGGGTTAAAGGGTTAAATCCATTCTATCAATCACCCAACATTTTTTTTTGTTTTTCATCAGTGATAATACCATTTGCGACCACTGTATTATGAAACCAGTGCTACTCTGGTATATGTTTTGCTCTCTTTCATACAAGTAACTGACAGTTAACAGCCTTAGACATTAACGGCGGAATACGAACTGTTCTCATTCGATTCAAGGAATTTAGTCACACCTAATTACAGTTAATGTAATAAGTTAAACAATCTTTTCTTCTTCGTAGCATCTCGTTTATTCATTAACTCCAATAAAATCCTAATTGTAATATTTACTAGAGATCAAAATGAATACATTTTTCTTGACATCTTTACGTAATATGAAGTTTGTTTGTAATGTGAATAAATACCCAACATAATTTGGAATTAATCTTCATCTGCGAAGTCAATTAATTCAATTCATGAATGCGTTTCATTCATACTGGTAAATCTATGTTATTTATCATAATTGCAATAATGAATTGTATGCCGTTCAAACGTATACGTTTGTATATATTTGTCAGATTTACTATATTTTGCTCGTGGAGATAATTAAGAAAATCTCAGATAATTTCCCACCGGGCGACGTACATATTACTCAAGTGCCGATGTTAAAACTTTGCAATTAAATGATAGCTGAACAAAAAAAACATAGAATGGTTTCAATAACATTGCAAATAATTATTGTGCAATAGATTTGTTGCATCGTATATTAGGTATTTGAATAATGGTTATTGAATTCTTGGTGAAATGTGCTTTGGTGGCAATTTCGGTCGTTCAAGTGCGTTTTCAGGAGTGTTGTATTTGTCGGAGAAGATTTATAGGCAAACACTCCACACTTGAATAGCTTTAAGACAGGCAATCATTTCATCCTGATCGTAAAAGCTCCGGAGCATTGTTTTACTGGAGTATTAAACATTGTATTAATTGCTTGCCATGGGCGTTGTATCTGGAACATTAAGTAATGTTCAGGAGATTGACTAGGAATACGGTAGTCTGAAAGTTTATGCTGACCTCAGGGTATTTTAGACTATATCTATAGCTTAAAACACCGCGTGTCGAATACTTTAAAATGTCAATAGTACAGGCATAGTCCAATAATAAATCGTCTGGTATACATACACCAATCATTTACATGGGCACAATGTTGTGCTAATCACGGTCATCAATCTCAACTTTAGCTGGCTCCAGATACCGTCATATTTCCTCTACAAATGCAAGTTATTTGGATAGCAGATATATTCAAACACATGTATTATAAATCATGAATGGCTGGTGCATACAAGTCGTCAATATTATATTGGTGTTTTCAGTGGTTCTATAGAGAAGATGAACTACTGGCGCTGTTGTCGGGGCGTTTTGAACAGTAGCAGACAAACATGATATATGTTAACGACACAAACTATATTAAACTATTTGCTCATGCATATGTTGAAATATGTTACATGCATAATGACGCAAGGCATCGGATGGTAAAAGCAATAAAGAGTACATGGAAACATTGACGTTCACATATATGAGAGATAAAAGGAATAATTGCAAATAGAAAAAGGGAATCATGAATTTAGACCTACATTACCAATGTCTAGGTATAGGCTTTAAATTCAGTTTGATTGCATTTAAAAGGAAGAACGATATTTAATGATGATCCGAGTGTGTTACTTACAAACAATTTGTTTTATCCCTACAAATCAATTATACACAATTAAAACGCCCTGGTATATGATGCAGAAATTCTGTTTCATCGTATCAAAGTATAGGATGCAATTGAATGAGTATAAATGATTGAAATAAAAATAATGTGAACTGCAATGCTTCAAGTTTCCAAGTTTATTGCGCAAAATTAGGCCACCGACCACTATAAAGGAATAGCTAGGATTGATATTGATGAAATGCTTTAACATAATTGTTTTATTGGATTGAATTAAAATGAAAAACGATGCAAATTGATTAGAGCATACTAGTTCAATACATATACATGTGATTAGCTCACATTAAACGACACAAAGGATTGCTACAATACATGACGAAAGGCAATTGCTGATCTTCATGCGTACTTATGTTCAAAAGATTAAAATATCAGAATGTGCGTGAATCCGCGCTAAAAGGTTTAACAAATGCACCCAGTTGTTTATAATGTTGTTAGATAGTCAGCAATGGAACATAAGCTTACGTTAAATCAAATCCGTGTTACTTGAACAAACACAACTAGTATCTGTTTTGCTTACAATCATATGATAACCAGATTAACGAATACACGTATATTTAGAAATGAAAACCTACACATACATAATTTTATACAACATCAATCTGTCTGTCCGTCGATCGAAACTTGGCAGAGTTGAAACAACAACATACAAATTGTAAAACACGAAGAAATACTAGTGGTAAGGTCATTGTTGGTTAGTTGTTCGGTTTACCATCGAAGTATAGCATAACAATGAGAACGGAATACGTTTAACATTTTTGATGATTCTGTTCATAGTTTTTGTAAAAAATGAATGACTCATATATTCAGGAACTACAAGATCTACTTACACCTGGCTATTAAAAATGATATCATTAGTTGCAGAATCAGAAAACGCACTATTGTTCACTCAGTCACCTTTTGGATTCAAGATAAAAATACTTAATGGAACATTGAACGGTTAACGTGTATTCATTGGTGAGATGACAGACACTCAGTAATCCAAAATGTCAAGCAATACCCCATGTTTATCGGTCCCAACATGTGGATGTTAGCGTGACGTAATTGATAAACATACATTCTCCAACTGATAATAGAATAACACACATGTAGTCATAGGAACACACGGGTATGGGCGATTTATGTTGGCCTTCTGTTGTTGTAAAATGGTACATAGTTCATTCCGAATAACTAACCATGACTTCAGAAAGTTTCTCTATATACCAGAATGACTTATTCCCTTCTATCAGTAGTTTGTCTATTACGTCATATCGTGTCTGGTCGTTAATTAGAGGCAATGTTTTGTTAAAATACTGACTGATAAAAATTCTTATCCGGTGCCAAGTATCTTACATTCCATAATATTATGACGATTAAACTTTTTACTACTTGCATCCAAATCGTCAATACCATTAATCAATTCACATAAATCATTCGCTCATTTTATAACATACACAAGAATGCGTGTAATAATGTTTATGTCTTAGTCGCTTGTTTATAGGATTTATATCTGACACAATTACTAAATGATTCTTTTAATTTCGGTGGTATGTAATATAATTGTTCTTTCTAATACTATTATCTTTTAAAATGGATATGACGATCTAATATAAAGATCTCGGTAATGCTTATCAACCAGGTACAATAATTATTTCACTCACCTCCCTTTTGTTTCACCGCGTGCATATTTATTAAAACTGTGACTATATGGTAGCTTTGATTTTTTTCAAATGCGCTAATCATAACATGGCACAGTCATTGCCAACTATCTTTGAAACAGATTTAAAAAAACATATTTGAAAACCATGCAAGCCGGTGTCAGATTAGTTCAGCAAAGATAAAAAACTGTAGGAAACAGCTGGCTGATAAAATAAGTTAATAAATACGTGTGTATGAAGTCGGTGTGTTAGATTCGTTAACTTCCTGTAGGAAAATGAACAAACGGTTGGTGTCGCATCACCGTTTACGCCGTCTTTTAATAAGATTTAACTGTTTACTATTCGTAGAAAGCTGCGACATACGAATTACGTAATCGGATGGTAACATTCTGTAATTAACTATCAGCCTTGATAAGCAACTGAAACAAACATAAAATGAGTGTGCAATACATATATAGAAAAATACCAAACTCAAAAGATCGATTTCACGAAAAAGTGTTAAAACAAAAGATACAATGTTCTCTTGCAAGTTGCATAGATATGCAATTATGCATGTATAACTAAAAACGACATCAGATAAGCATGCATATTATCAACATTATATTGTAGTTATTTATCTCTCACCTGTTTTCTGTACAATACATTTACAGTGTACGGTCCAAATGACATTTTTGACGTTCATTTAATGTCCATGCATGTAGTATGTCGTTACAATCGTAAAACAAGCTCCTGAAGTTCGATTAATGTGTTCATTTTCTTATCTATATTATTCATCGCCAGCGTTATGGTCAATATTATAATATCACATTCGATTTGTTATAATGTAATGTAATTGTAAAATTATGAACTTGTTGACTGAATGCGCTAGGAAAGATATCATTCCATAACATAAGAACATAACTAAGTTTACGACACAATATATTGCAATACAAACTGAACCATTTATCTAGCTGAAGCATTTTCATGCGAAGTTACATTTTTAACATGTTTTATCGAGACGTTTTCTGTCAAGACAAACATATAAAGCCATTAAAACTACATTTTGTTTCCGCACTGTAAGTGCTACTTACAGAAAGTTGCATGTTCTCTTTAGCCGTTCCTCTCATACTTTGATGTTCTGAATTCCCTGTGAGATTTCATATAACCTGCATTCCTGATGTGTGTATCCATGCATAGTCGTGCCTGTTAATTATACCCTGCTCATTTATCCTCAATGGTGGTTCTCTACTTTCAATGTCAGTGTTAGTGACATCCGCAATTATACTGTTTGTATTCCGTGCGTTGTTTGGATTATAACATGTAGTATGAAGGTGATAATTATACGCATGAAGCCGTATATGCGTTAAAGTGTCCAATATAACACGACAAAAGTATCGCGGATAATTGTCATAGGATGCTTGAAAATTCTTATGATTCAAATCGATTTTGAAATTCATTTTACTTATTAAGGGTATTAGTAAATGATCATAGTATATATCTTTTCAAGCAACATGGTGTGCATATTCAGGCAATGCTTACACTTTTGTAAATGCACTTAAATACTTAAATGCACGATTAATTGTAAACATTGTATAATAAGTCGGCTATACTCTGTGCAATTCCTGAAGACAGTACAACTTGTTATGTCCAATGTATCAACTACTTGTATATTATTTATTTGAACTTGACTCCTACAGGTAATAGATTTAGTATTTTCTGTCGACATAACATATAACCCAAGTTCAAACACATGTATTGACCTGCCAATACATCAGTATTTTTCAGTAAATGCAATATTGTACATGTATGTGGTACATCTTTTACGTTTTTAACATTTTTATCAAGACGTTTTCTCTCAAGAAAAGCAGAACAAATCCTAAAATTTAAACCACATTTTGTTTCCGCATTGTATGTGCTACTTCCAGCAAATTGTATGTTCTCAGTTGATGAGCCCTTTGCACTCAGCAATTTCTGTTCAGTACCTTCTGAATTAATATTATCTGTCTGAATGCTGTATAGCCTTGTCGGTTAATTATACGAGACTTAGTTATGGCCTATAGTGGTTATGGGCGTTCAATGTCAGTGTTAGTGACCTCCAACACTTTACTGTCTAGTTTCCTTGTGTTGCCTGTCTTGTTAAGATGAAGATGATGTTACTAAGTATACGCTAACTTGCGTATACGCCTAATACTGTCATATTTAACACGATAAATACCGTTAACAATTGAATGTTGATGCTTGAACTTTCTTATTATCAACATTGATTTTTAAATTAAAATTCACTTTGCTTATGAAGGTAATGAGTAAATGTGTATTATATTATCCAGGAATGAGAAATATAGCATGTTTATTCTGGCAATGCCTTCATATTTTGAAGTAGAACAACACCTATATTGTCAATAGGTCAATACGTTTAGAAACAATTGTAAATACTGTATATTCATTCATTTCATGTTTATTCAACTTTATAGTTCTTGTTGTTTAATGTATTTAATAGCCGACACAGTTTCTGATTATGTTGAACCTAAGGGAGCGATTCAGTGAAAACGCGTTGCACGTAATGACAATGTATTGGTATAATTCTGACTCTCACAATTGCGATTAAGTTTGTTGCGTACCCAATTTCTTGTGTATTTATGACTGAACTACATCTAAGAAAGTGTAAGAATGGTCGTTAATAAATGCAATACATTGTATAGTACATTTGCAGATGTATCCCCCGGCAAACATTTGGTGATGTTAGGAGAATTATAGTTGTTGATCGATCCAATATTTTTCCGATGTGTATTTTGTATATGAATTGAGTATCTTCCCTATTGCTGAAAACGCAAGGACATTTAATCATACATGTGTTTAAAATGTCGTACATTGTGCATATTGTACCTTTTACGATGCACGAAACACGTAATATATACGAGACAAAAGCCCTACAATAAACATATGCACGCACACCATAATTAATTAAAACAGTATAAAAATTATATTAACATTTGTTAATAAATATACACTCTAAAATTAAACCACAATTTGAAGTGTGAAGCTTAATTAATATAATATGCCGCTATATCGCTCAGTTAGAATTAAAAGGTCGTAACTACAAAATCAATATTTTGAGAAAAGAAGAAAAACTGTCTGTCAGTCACTCTTTAATTATGGTAAAACAAGTTCTTCATCAGCTACTGCAGTTTGGTTAACATGACAAGTTCTATTCATGATGATCGGCTCATAAAAATCGCCCTATGATGTTGAATTAAATTATGCATTAGTCTTGGCGCTAACGACCTTCTCATTCTAATCAAGCTATAAGACCTTTGTACTCTTTAGATGTAATTTTATCAAAAAACAAAGCTCAAATAGTCAGAATTGCATGACGTTGTGGCTAAATACTACCAAGTATAATATCATAAGGTACATCGTGGTGACGGATTTTATCGGTTAGGAAGTGTGGAGATAGATTGATATAACTGGTATGTCACTTTTTGTATGCATACATAACATTAGCGTGTACCTCTAATACAATAATATGATTTACTTTCGGCTCTGCCACTGTCGACTGTTGAAGTAATACATCTCCCATGTGGTAATGTGATATAATCTTGGGTCGGATGTATTCCGGGTTATGTTGTATAAAATGCAGAGCAATTCTAAGACAAAACGTACAGTACTGTTGTATTTAGTGACAGGTGATATATCACAGTGCATGCCTTGATGTGTTCGAATAAGATTTATTCAAAGCATAGACAGAAACTAGTCCTTATTAATTTAGAGAGGTGTTGTGAAATATTAGAAAATTCTGAAAGTTTCCTGTTCGTATCGAAAACAATAACGTGCATAAGTTGCAAAATATAATAACATTCTAATCAAAAACAACATTTCAGACACTTTGAATGTTAGAACCGTATGGTTTACGACGCCGTCCGTTCTTGTCCGTCAGTGATATTGCAAACTGCATAATTTTTATATAAGAACCGTCCTATTTCCCAGTAGACACGGAATGTTTATACATTTTGCGTACTAACTGATTGAAATATTTGAGAACAAAACATTCCACTTGTTTGTTACAGATTGGCACGCACTGACAACCGTTAGACCAAACGTGTCGTTGATTTATTGATTGCCGAGTTTCTTTCGACAAAGCAGCCAGTCTCTTGTTCAACTAGGGCATAGATCCAAAATAATTATCTCAAGCATCCATCTTCCTGTTAAACAATTCCAAAGAGTTATATTTTTCAATCGGAAACAAAGGTTAGCGAACAATCGAGAGGAACTTACACATGTAACAGTGGGAGGCATTGCCTGTGGATAGAAAAAACATATATAAAGATACGGCAGACATGAAGCTAGCATGAAACCTCTGTCGGTTTATTTGTTCGTTTTACTATCGCTGCTGAATCGTTTGAAAGTATTACATGTATCACAAAGCATATGCACCCCGCTATTCAATTTTAAAGGATACAAATTTATGTCATTATGTATGGAATAATATACCACTTCACAAAACTAGGAAATTGGGGCGATCTATTATTAGTGCAAGAAATAATTATATATCAAAGCCAAAACACATGCTGGTTCTGTTTGTTGGGTTCATGTGGTCTTAACGCAACTTAGGCTATACATGTATGGCGAATATCCAGGTTTCTGGTATATCCAACATGCATGTACTAACTACCTGCCTTCCGTGAAAATTGTTTTCAAAAACACGCACAAGTCGTTTCTGATGTTGATGCACGCTTTTTGTGCTAGACATTTTAGTTATTATATATACAGAGAATTGAAGTTGCAAGTCTGTATTTCTACTAATTATCTAATATTTCGGGCATGAAATTAAGAGTAAGACATTATTAATTGTCATTGCATAGCCTAGATAAAAGTATCTCAATCTTGAGAATAAATCTTTTTATCACCCCGTACATCAGGGGTGGTATTCACTTTTGATCTTTCTAACTTTGAGGATAAAATATTGCGGGTTACTGACCAAGAGTTTAATATGGGTGATCGGATTGTTTGGCCTTATCATAAAGGCAAGTCAGATCAATATTGAACGCCACCCCTGTATCCAGCACTGACAAAGTCTCTAGAAAATAGCTATACACTGGTACATGCACGGACATACGTTTCGTACTAATCCGCCAACACCTGGCTTCTTCAACACATGTAAAGGACATAACCGTATAACCAATGTCACGGAAGATTAAAACCTTCCAAAAGCACGGGTAATAATTTGGTTTTATTCCATCTACAAAAAAACAACAATATTACCATATCCACATTTCTCTTTCCTCAGTTGTATATTCTCATTTTCAGCATCTGGCATTTATACAAATGTTTTATTGCTATCTAGATTGTGAAAGTAATAGCTAAAACAAATATGCCATGCTTCGCAATAACAATAACATTCCCTAAACACAAGTTAATTTCAGCAGTATTACCAATACACGCATACTTCGGATAAAATAACTGATTTATTTAGCAGTTTTCGCAATATGTATTATTGATGCATAAAACTCTGATAAAATGAATTTAATCTGTCATATATGATAAATGAGTGGAACGCGGCAATTTCAAAATAATTTCTGATTCATAAATTTATATAGGTGATAAATTATCTGTCACTAAAACGTGTCAATCACACCACGTAGGAAACACTTTAAATTTGGCTGGTGTAGCCTTTTGTCATATATTGTTATTTATGTATGATTTTGCGTGATTTTGCGTTTTTAAGGATGGTATTGTTCATTGCCATTGAAAATATAATGACGTCATGACGCGTTGTTTGGTTATAATGGTTACTGTTTTATGAAAGAACTCGAGGAAATTTTACGTTCAAATTTGAAACTTGCATATAAGCACAAATACTTATTCCAGTTAATCAAATACAATAACTTTTTTTCGTATAACCCGCAACTTGACGTTAATATATAATTAAAACGAAATTGGGTGTGAATGTAAGTTTGCTATTTCTTTGATAAAACAGTACCATGATGTACATCTTACATAGTTAATATTCGAGGCATGTCTTCTTACAACATTAATTTTTATTATTTTCTCGTACTAAAATTACTAAATATTATACCATATCACAACGTCTGAGTGTGCGGATAGGTATCATTCTAACAACACATTGAATTTCTATTGGTAGTATGATGCTATCAGGCTTTTGTCAATTTGTATTATATAAATAACTATATACACTAAAACTGCCGGATTAGCGATATTTTCACTTTAAATGTCTTTAGTGGTTCCAATCACCCAGACAGGAAGCAGGTCACAGAGTAATAGTCATGTATGACGTAATCAAACCAAACTGAACTCGATGTATTCATTTATATTCGTATGTCTAGTAGGGTGGGTTTGCTTTCACTGTTTTTAATTAACTAGTAACACCTGTTAATAATACAAGTCGCGTATGAATAGTGTGTTGTAAAAGTGTCATATAGACAGCTGTTAAATACATCGGTATACATCATTACTAATTAGACGCAATGATTGAAAATGTGCATGAATGTATTGGGTTAAAGGGTTAAATCCATTCTATCAATCACCCGGTATTTTTATATGTTTTTCGTCAGTGATAATGCCATTTGCGACACTTTTTATTATCAAACTAGTGCTCCTCTGGTATATGTTTTCTTCTCTCTAATACAAGTTACTGACAGTTAACAGCCTTAGATATTAATGGCGGAATACGAACTGTTTTCCTTCGATTCAAGGAATCTAGCTACTCCTAATTACAATTAGTGTAATTAATTAAACTATTTTCTTCTTCAAAGCATCTTATTAATTCATTAACTCCAATAACATCCTAAATGTTATAGCTACTAGAGATCAGAATGGATACATTTTTCTTGACATCTTAACGTAAGATGCTTCAAGTATTGTTTGAAATCGGTTTGTTATGTGAATAAATACTCAATTTATTTTGGAATTTATCTTCAACTGCGAAGTCAATTAATTCAATTTATGAATGCGTTTCATTCATACTGGTAAATCTATGTTATTTATCATAATTGCAATAATGAATTGAATGCCGTTCAAACGTATACGTTTGTATCTATTTGTCAGATTTACTATATATTATGCTCGTGGAGATAATTAAGGAAATCTCAGATAATTTCCCACAGGGCTACGTGCATATTACTCAAGTGCCGATGTTAAAACTTTGCAATTAAATGATAGCTGAACAAAAAAAAACATAGAATCGTTTCAATAACATTGCAAATAATTATTGTGCAATAGATTTGTTGCATCGTATATTAGGTATTTGAATAATGGTTATTTAATTCTTGCTGAAATGTGCTTTGGTTGCAATTTCGGTCGTTCAAGTGCGTTTTCAGACGTGTTGTATTTGTCGGAGAAGATTTATAGGCAAACACTTCACACATGAATGGCTTTAAGACAGGCAATCATTTCATCTTAATCGTAAAAGCTCCGGAGCATTGTTTTACTGGAGTATTAAGCATTGTATTAATTGCTTGCCATGGGCGTTGTATCTGGAACATTAAAAAATGTTCAGGAGATTGACTAGGAATATGGCATTTTGTTGTAAAGTTTATGCTGACCTCAGGTTATTAGACTATTTGTTTAGTTTAAAACACCGCGAGTCGAATACTTTAAAATGTCAATAGTACAGGCACAGTTTGATAATAAATTGTCTGGTATACATACACCAATCATTTACATGGGCACAATGTTGTTCTAATCACGGTCATCAATCCCAACTTTAGCTGGCTCCAGATACCCTCATACTTCATCTACAAACAAAAGTTATTTATTTGGATAGCAGATATATTCAAACACATTTATTATAAATCATGAAAGGCTGGTGCATACACGTCGTCAATAATCTATTGAAGTGTTCAGTGTTTCTATAGAGAAGATAAACTACTGGCGCTGTTGTCGAGACATTGTATTCAACCACAAACAAACAGGATATGTGTTACCGAGACAAAATATATTATACCATTTTCTAATGCATATGTTTAGATGTATTGCATGCATAATGATGCAAGGCACCGGATAGAAAAATTAATACAGAGCACATGGAGGCATTGACGTTCACATATGTGAGAGATTAAAGGAATACATGGAATTGCAAATAGAAGAAAGGGAATCATGCATTCAGACCTACATTGCTTATGTCTGGGTAGCTGCTTTTAAATTCAGTTTGATTGTATTTAAAAGGAAGAACGGTATTTAATGATACTTACTTACAAACAATTTGTTTGATCCCTATAAAACCATTTTACACAATTAAGACTCCCTGGTTAATGATGTAGAATATTCTCTTTCATCTTATCAAAGTATAGATTGCAATGGAATGAGTATAAATGATTGAAATAAAAATAATGTGATATACAATGCTTCCAGTTTCAAAGTTTATTGCGCAAAAATAGGACACCGACCTTTATACACGGAATAGGTAGTATTGATGAAATGCTATAAAATAATTGTTTTATTGGATTGAATAAAAATGAAAAACGATGCAAAATGATGAGAGCATGCTAATTAAATACTTATACATGTGATTAGTTCACATTAAACGACACAAAGGATTGTTATAATACATAACGAAAGGCAATTGCTGATTTTCATGCGTACTTATGTTCAAAAGATTAAAATATCAGAATGTGCGTGAATCCGCGCTAAAGGTTTTACAAATGCAACCATTTGTTTATACGTAATGTTGTTAGATAGTCAGCAATGGAACATAAGCTTACGTTAAATCTAATCCGTGTTACTTGAACTAACACAACTAGTTTCTGTTTTGCTTACAATCATATGCTAACCAGATTAGGGATATATATTTAGAAATGAAAACCTACAAATACATATACAACATCAATCTGTCTGTCCGTCGATCGAAACTTGGCAGAGTTGAAACAACAACATTCAAATTGTAGAACACGAAGAAATACTAGTGGTTAGGTCATTGTTGGTTAGTTGTTCGGTTTACCATCGAAGTATAGCATAACAATGAGAACGGAATACGTTAAACATTTGTGATGATTCTGTTCATAGTTTTTTTTTTAAAATGAATGACTTATATATTCAGGAACTACAAGATCTACTTACACCTGGCTATTACAAATGAAATCATTTGTTGCAGAATCAGAAAACGCACTATTATTCACTCAGTCACCTTTTGGATTCAAGATAAAAAATACTTAATCGAACATTGAACGGTTAGCGTGTATTCATTGATGAGATGACATACACTCAGTAATCCAAAATGTCAAGCAATTTCCAATGTTTATCGGTCCCAAGATGTGGATGTTAGCAGACGTAATTGATAAACATGCACTCTCTAACTGATAATACAATAACACACATGTAGTCATAGGAACACACGGCTGTGGGCGAAAATTTAGCAAATGATTTATGTTGGCCTTCTGCTATGGTAAAATGGTAAATAGTTCATTCCTAATAACTTAACCATGACTTCAAAAAGTTTCTGTATATACCAGATTGAATGGTTCCCTACTATCAGTAGTCTTTCTATTACATCATATGGTGTCTGGTCGTTAATTACAGGCAATGTTTTGTTAAAATACTCACTGATAAAAATACTGTTTCGGTGCCAAGTATCTTACATTCCATAATATTATGACGTTTAACCTTTTTACTACTTGCATCCAAATCTTCAAACCATTAATCAATTCACATAAATTATTCGCTCATGTTATAACATACACAAGAATGCGTGTAATAATGTTTATTAATATGACTTAGTCGCTTGTTAATATGATTTATATATGTCTTAATTACTAAATGATTCTTGTAATGCCGATGGTATGTAATATAAGTGTTCTTTCTAATACTATTATCTTTTAAAATGGATATGACGATCTAATATAAAGATCTCGTTAATGATTATCAACCAGGTACAATAATTTATTTCACTCACCTCCCTTTTGTTTCACCGAGTGTAGATTTATCAAAACTGTGACTATAAGGTAGCTTTGATTTTTTCAAAGGCGCTAATCATAAAATGGCACAGTCATTGCGAACTATCTTTGGAATAGATTTAGAACAATTTATTTGAAAACCATGCAAGCCGGTGTCAGTTTAGTTCAGCAAAGATAAAAAACTGTAGGAAACTGCTGCCTGATAAAATAAATTAATAAATACGTGTGTATGAAGTCGGTGTGTTAGATTCGTTACCTTCCTGTAGCAAAATGAACAAGCGGTTGGTGTCACATCACCGTTAATGCCGTCATTTAATACGATTTAACTGTTTACTATTCGTAGATTACGTAATCGGATGGTAACATTCTGGAATTAACTATCAGCCTTTATAAGCAACTGAAACAAACATAAAATGAGTGTGCAATACATATATAGAAAAATACCAAACTCAAAAGATCGATTTTACGAAAAAGTGTTAAAACGAAAGATACAATGTTCTCTTGCAAGTTGCATAGATACGCAATTATGCATGAATAACTAAAAACGACATCAGATAAGCATGCATATTATCAACATTATATTGTAGTTATTCATCTCTCACCTGTTTTCTGTACAATACTTTTGCAGTGTACGGTCCAAATGACATTTTTGACGTTCATTTAATGTCAATGCATGTAGTATGTCATTACAAAGTAAAACAAGCTCTTGAAGTTCGATTAATGTGTTAATTTTCTTATCTGTACCGTATTATTCATCGCCAGCGTTATGGTCAATATTATAATATCACATTCGATTTGTTACAATGTAATGTAATTGTAAAATTATGAACTTGTTGATTGAATGTGCTAGGAAAGATATCATTCCATAACATTTTGACCCTAAATATCAACATTCATTCAACAAAATCTATACATAAGAACATAACTAAGTTTACGACACAATATATTGCAATACAAACTGAACCATTTATCTAGCTGAAGCATTTGCATGCGAAGTTACATTTTGAACATGTTTTATCGAGACGCTTTCTGTCAAGACAAACATAAAAATCCATTAAAACTACATTTTGTTTCCGCACTGTAAGTGCTACTTCCAGAAAGTTGCATGTTCTCTTTAACCGTTCCTCTTGTACTTTGATGTTCTGACCTTGTGAGATTTCATATAACCTGCCTTCCTGATGTGTATATCCATGCATAGTCGTACCTGTTAATTATACCCTGCTCATTTATCCTCAATGGTGGTTCTCTACTTTCAATGTCAGTGTTAGTGATCTCCGCCATTTTACTGTCTAGATTCCGTGTGTTGTATGGGTTGTTGCATGCAGCATGAAGGTAATAATTATACGCATAAAGCCGTAGATGCATAAGTGTGTCCAATATAACACGACAAAATTATCGTGGATAATTGTCATATGATGCTTGAAAATTCTTATGATCCAAATCGATTTTTGAAATTCACTTCACTTATTGAGGGTCTCAGTAAATGTTCAATGTATGTATCTTTTCAAGCAACATGGTATGTTTATTCAGGCATTGCTTACACTTTTGTTAATTCACGTAAATGCCTTAAATGCACGAATATTTGTAAACATTGTATAATAAGTCGGCTATACTCGGTGCAACTACCAATTCCTGAAGACAATACAACTTGGTATGTCCAGTGTATCAACTACTTGTATATTATTTATTTGAACTTGACTCCTACAGGTAATAGTATTTTACTGTCCACTTAACATATAACTTGTTCAAACACATGTATCGAATCTGCCAATACATAACTACATTTCAGTTAATGTAATATGTAGTACATCGTTTACTTATACCTTTTTGGAAGGCGATTCATTGAATCGTCTTCTATAGTCATCACATCCCCGGAAGTAGTGTTGAACTTAACACACATATACACATCCTTACACCTATCGAAAATAGTTCGACGATATTCGCGCAACTCGGAAAGTGAAATGTCCAAAATATTATATATTTCAGTAATTTAAATATTTTATAAAATGCATATTAAGTATATTTACAAGCGTACTCTTTAAGAAAACAGCTTTAAAACACTACGAGTCAGCGGTACATTTTGAGCGGTCCAATGACTATAATAAATAGTTTATTGTCGTTGTTAATATATTGTCTCATTTATTGTCTAACTTCGTGGCTGGCTGTAGCCAATCACAACATGGGGTTATATTAACTGACTGTCTGACTATTTGAACGACATTGAAACCGGTCGATATTGGCCCTGGATATGAACTGAATGAATAGCTCCAATCTGGTTCTCTGTATTTGACAGATGATAACGGTGGATAGTATATTTTACTGTCTTAAACCAAATTGGAAATGTCAGATTCTTCAACGATACACTTCGTCAGTATGCCTGTGTGTTTAGGGAATTATTAATTATGCCTTTTTCTTTGGCATGGATTGATTGACTCGATGGATGTCTGAAACGTGATTTCATTTCCAGATCAGTGTCTATAGTTATGCTTGTTTGTTTGTTTTGTGTTTGTTGGTTTACGCGCGACTGAGACAGTGCGTGGGCATTTTTTTCCCTGTCATTTGGTCAATGACCCCCAACTTTGAAGAAATTAATATTTTAATCAGCCATATCGCAATATCAGGACTATACATCATTAATTCAGCAGTATTTTTGCAACACGCAACAAATGGCAACATCGCATTGGCAAACTGTACAAGTCATATAGCTTTTTTATTTCTATAAAAAATATAATGTATAATATTATAAAGTCGATGATAAACACCATTCTTTAAAATTTCAATTTCTAGTCCTATTATTTATGCCCCTCGGCCCAACACAATGTGACTTCAGCTTTTCCTGTCATAGCTTGCATTATTCTGTCGTTGATGAGCTCTTACATTAAAACTATTTATCCACTGTGAACCTTAACGTTACGCGCCGTTCTGGTTTTTTCAACTTTGTAGTTTCTGTTGTTTGATGTCTTTAATAGCCGACATAGTTTCTGATTATGTTGAACCTAAGGGAGCGATTCAGGGAGAACGCTTTGCATGTAATGGCAATGTATTGGTATTATTCTGACTCTCACAACTGCGATTAAACTTGTTGTTTACCCATCTTCTTGTGTAATTATAATTGAAATACATCAACAAATTGTAAGAATGGTCGTTATTAAATGCAAGTACATTGTATAGTGTGTACATCCAGATGTATCCATCGGCAAGCATGTGGTGATGTTAGGAGAATTATACTTGTTGATGGATTCAATTTTTTTCCGATGTGTATTTTGTATATGAATTTTGTATCTTCCCCATTGCTAAAAACGCAAGGAAATTTAGTCATACATGTGTTTAAAATGCCATTCATTGTGAATATTGTAATTTTTACGATGCACGAAACACGTAATATATACCAGACAAAAGCCCTACAATAAACATATGCACGCACACCATAATTAATTAAAATAGTATAAAACATTCGTATACACATTTAATTTAGTTAATAAATATAGACTCTACAACTAAAGTACAGTTTGAAGCTTAATTAATATGAAATGCCGCCATATCGCTGGATTAGAATTAGAAGGTCGTAATTAAAAAATCAATATTTTGAGAAAAGAAAAAAAAACTGTATGACAATCAATCTTTACTTATGGTAAAACGAGTTAATGCAGTATGGTCAACATGACAAGTTCCGATTTTCATGAAAAAAGGCTAATAAAAATCGCCGTATGATGTAGATTTCAAATATGCCTTAGTCTTGGCACTTACGACCTTTTCATTCTAAGCCAGCGATAAGACCTTGGTACTCTTTAGATGAAAGTTTATCAAAATGCTAAGCTCAAAAAGTCAGAATTCCATGACGTTGCGGCTAAATACTACCAAGTTTAATATCATAAGGTACATCGTGGTGACGGATTGTATTGGTAAAGACCCTTTCACACAGTTGCGAGTTCGGGCTTCGGGTTCTGTACGAGTTTTGGCGAGTTGGTCCAGGACGGTATTTAAGGGGATATTTGTTCGAGTTCGAGTTCGCTTCGGCATTTATACGAAATAAGTATAATACTAACACGAGTTTAAACGAGATATATCGATATGTGCACGACACCTGTTCGACAATCGGAGACATGCACTCGATATTTGCACGAGTATCGACGAGTATGGACGAGTCGGTATGTCTTGTGTCTGGATGATGACGTATGGTGTCGTGTGATCTCGCCACATGTCGAGCAGATATTGTAGACAAGTCTCCCCAACTCGTGTTATGTCGTATAACGACTTATTTCGGCGACATGCTTACAACAAGGGACGACATGTTAACGAGATATGTGCGACAGTGCGCGAGAATGTTACGACAGCTCCTCGACATATGTACGAGAAGTAAACTTCGGCGAGAAGCGGCTAGAATTTTAAGCAGTATAAAATACTAGCCATACAGTGGCGAGAACTGGCGATATAAGAAAACATCTCTGTGACAATGAACGACATACGTACGATATTCACGCGACACTGGGCGACTTGTGGCGAGGTGTGGCGAGTTACACCTCGTGACAACTCGTAGCACGAACTCGCCACTGTATGACAGGGTCTTAAGGAAGTGTCGAGATAGATTGATATAACTGGTATATCATTTTTTGTGTACATACACAACACTAGCATGTACCTCTAATACAATAATATGATTTATTTTCCGCTCTGCCACTGTCGATTGTTGATGTAATGCATCTACCTTGTGGTGATGTGATATAATCTTGGGTCGGATGTATTCCACGTTACGTTTTATAAAATGCAGAGCAATTCTAACACAAAACGTACAGTACTGTTGTATTAAGTGACAGGTGATATATCCCAGTGCATGCCTTGATGTGTTCGAATAAGATTTATTCAAAGCATAGACAGAAACTAGTCCTTATTAATTTAGAGAGGTGTTGTGAAATATTAGGCATTTCTGGAAAATTTGCTGTTCGTTTCGAAAAGAATAACGTATTTGCATAATATACTAACATTCTAACCTAAGGCAACATTTCAGACGTTTTGAATGTTATAACCATATGTTTTACGACGCCTTCCGTTCTTGTACGTCAGTAATACTGGAAACTGCATATATTAGAATCGTCCTATTTCCCAGTAGACACGGAATGTTTATACACTTCGCGTACTTACTGATTGAAATATTTGAGAACAAAACATTCCTCTTGTTTGTTACAGATTGGCACGCATTGACAACCGTTAGACCAAACGTGTCGTTGATTTATAGATTGCCGAGTTTCTTTCGACAAAGCAGCCAGTCTCTTGTTCAACTAGGGCATAGATCCAAAATAATTATCTCAAGCATCCATCTTCCTGTTAAACAATTCCAAAGAATTATATTTTTCAATCGGAAACAAAGGTTAGTGAACAATCGAGAGGAACTTACACGTGTAACAGTGGGAGGCATTGCCTGGTGATGGAAAAAACATATATAAAGATATAGCAGACATAAAGCTAGCATGAAACCTCTGTCGGTTTATTTGTTCGTTTTACTACCGCTGAACGTTTGAAAGTATTATCACAAAGCCTATGCACCCCGTTATTCAATTTTAAAGGATACAAATTGATGTCAATATGTATGGAACAATATACCACTTCACAAAACAAGGAAATTGGGGCGATATATTATTAGTGCAAGAAATAATTATATATTAAAGCCAAAACGCATGCTGGTTCTGTTTGTGGGGTTCATGTGGTGTTAACGCAACTTAGGTTATACATGTATGGCGAATATCCAGGTTTCTGATATATGAAACATGCAAGTACTAACTACCTGCCATCCGTGAAAATTGTTTTCAAAAACACGCACTAGTCGTTTCTAATGTTGATGCACGCTTTCTGAGCTGGACGCTTTAGTTAGTATATATACAGAGTGTTGAAGTTGCAAGTCTGTATGTTTAACGCCAGGAGAATGTACACATTCAGTGTTGTTATCCAGAGGTTTCTTTTAATTATCGAATATTTTGGGCATGAAATTAAGAGTAAGACATTAATAGTTTTCATTGCATAGCCTAGATAAAAGTAAGATTTTCAATCTTGAAAATATTTTTTTACAGTCCATGCATCAGGGGTGGTAATCATTATTGATCTTTTTTAACTTTGAGGATATGTTTATTGATATGACTTATTCGCTTGTTTATATGATTTATATCTGTCATAATTACTAAATGGTACTTGAAATCCCGGTGGTATGTAATATAATGGTTCTAGTTATTATCTTTTAAAATGGCTATGACGATCTAATATCAATTATGATATCTGTATTGATAATCAACCAGGTAAAATACAACCCCCACCTTTTTGTTTACCGCGGGCATATTTATTGAAACTATAAGGTAACTTTTATTTCGTTTGATAGCACAGTCATTGCGACATATCTTATTAATTTAAAACAATTTATTTGAAAACCATGTAAGCCTGTGTCAGTTTAGTTGAGCAAAGATAAACAACTCTAGGAAACAGCCGGCTGATAAAATAAGTAAGTAAATACGTGTGTTATGTTTGTGTGAAGTCGGTGTGATAAATTTGTTACCTACTTCTAGCAAAATGAACAAACGATTGGGGTCACTTTAAATCTACTTTTACGCCGTCTTTAAATAACATTTAACCGTTCACTAGTCGTTGTAAGCTGCAACATGCAGATTTCATAATGAGAAAGTGTAATTTCGGAATTAACTGTCAGCCTGTAAAAGCAACTGATACAAACATAAAATGATTGTGCAATACATATTTAGAAAAATACCACATTTAAAATGTCGGTTTCACGAAATATTGTTAGATAGAATAATCTCTTGCAAGTTGTATAAATATACAGGTATGCATGTACAACTTAAAACGCATGCAATATCAGACAACATATCAATATTATATTTTGGTTATTTATCTCACACCTGCATTATGTACAATACATTTACAGTACACGTTCATATAATGTTCATAGTATGTCGTCACTGATGTAAAACAAGCTTTTGATGTTCGATTAAAATGTTTTTTATCTTATTTATAATAATTACTTATCGCCAGCGTTATGGTTAATACATAATATATTATCACTGCCGATTTGTTTTAGCAAAGTATTGTAAAGTTATGGAACTTGTTGAATATGAGTGCTAGGAAAGATATCATTTCATAACATTTTGACATCCATTCAATATCCTCCATACATAAAACATAACTAAGTATACTTCACAATATATTGCAATACTAACTAAAGCATTTATTCAGCTGAAGCATTTGCATGTGCTGTTAAATTTTCAACATGTTTTATTGAGACGTTTTCGGTCAAGACAAACATAAAAATCCATTAAAACAACATTTGGTTTCCGCAACAGAAAGATGCATGTTCTATTAAACTGTTCAACACGTGCTTTGATGTTCTCTATTCCCTGTCAGATTCCACATTACCTGCCTTACTGGTGTGTGTATCCATGTATGGTCGTGCCTGTCAATTACACCCGGCTCTTTTACCCTCAGTAGTGGTTCTCTACTCTTAATGCCAGTGTCAGTGACCTCCAACATCTTACTGTCTAGTTTTCGAGTGCTGTGTGTCTTGTTAACATGAAGGTGATAAGTATACGCTTAATCCCGTATACTAGCCAGTGTCAATAAATATAACAAGACAAATATATCGTGGAAAAATGTCATAATTTATGATGCTTGAAAAGTCTGATGGCCCAAGTCGATTTTTGAAATCAAAACTCACTTTACTAATTAAGGGTCTCAGTAAATGTTTACATGCACCATTTCAATGAATAAGCAGCATGGTGTGCTTAGTCAGTCAATGCTTACATAATTGTAAGCAGAACAACACTTATTTTGCAAGCTGTTCTCTTAATGCACAAATATTTGAAAACATCGCATAATAAGTCAGCTAAAGTTGGTGTAACTACCGTACAACTTAGTATGGCCAGTATATCAACGTTGTTATCTATTTGAACTTGACTCCTGCATATAATATTATTTTACTATCGACTTAACATATAACCAAAGATCAAACACATGTATCAAAACTGACAATACATCATTACATTTCAGGTATTGTAATATGTGGCTATATCGTTTACGTTTTAACATGTTTTATCGCGACGTTTCCTCTCAATGAAAGCATAAATAAACATTAAAACCACATTTTGTTTTGACATTGTATGTGCTACTTCCAGCAAGTTGTTTGTTCTCATTTTGATGATTCATTTGGACTCTGCAAGTTATGTTCAGTACCTTCGGAATTAATATTATCTGTCAGAATGCTGTATAGCCTTGTCGGTAAATTATACGATACTTAGTTATCGCCTATAGTGGTTATGTGCGTTCAATGTCAGTGCTAGTGAAGTTTAGTTTCCGTGTGATGTATGTCTTGTTCACTTGAAGATGATGGTACTAATTATACGCTTACTGGCGTATACGCATATTACTGTCAAATATAACAAGACAAGTACTGTTAATAATTGACTGTTGATGCCTGAACGTTCTTTTTATCAATATCGAATTTTTAATTAAAATTCACTAAAACATTACTTATAAAGGTACTATGTAAATGTTTATTATACTATCAAGGATGAGAAATATGGCATGTTAATTCTGGCGATGCTTACATATTTTTATGTAAACACAACAATTGTATCATAAAGAGTTCCTTATATTTACGAGCTATCATAAACACAGTATATTAATTCAGTTAAGTCAGGGGTTCCTATAAATTCCATTTGACAATAAAACTTGGTATTTTCAGTCTCTCAACTCTGTTATTTATTTGAATTGGCTCCTAGTTATAGTTTACTAACGTCTTAACATATAACACAGGATTACGATTACATTAAGATCAGAATTATAAAAAGAAGTTCCATTTCGGTTTATGTAATTGCGTCACATCGTTTAACATGATTGTGGTGTTGAGACTTTAAAATCGAATTCTCAAAACTACCATACGACAAGACGATTACATTCGTATGCAAACCATTTTCCAAAGGATGTACGGTTGTATGTCATTTGCATATATTAATAATACCCTACACTAGTTCCATTACATCGCCTTGACAATCTACAATAATGGGTTCAATATCTTTCTCGATTGTTAGTGTAATTGAAACGTACCATTTTTGCACTGGTAATAGTGTAGGAGTTTAATGGAAAGAACATGGTTAGGTACAAAAAAGGTCTTGCATTTTATACACCAATGTTTTATGGTAGAAGTCTGTATATATCGTCGAGCATACTTTATGTATTTAAACGTTAACAGTGAGTTCAATTATAGTGATGGTTGGGTTTATGGCAAAGTCGTTTTATTATTGAGTAATTTAAACTTGTTCACAGAATGAAATAATCGCAATACGTTGTCCTCAAAACATTGTAGCGCGAGTTATTTATCGATGTTTCGAATTCACGAAATTTCGAAACCCCAATAATCCTTATTTACCGACACAATAATTTACTCCACAATAATAATTGTATTTTACAATATGTACCGTACGTAAACTATCCGGAGACGGACGGATACATTTCGCAGTTCGTGAGAAACTAGATACTTTGCAGTCTGTGAATCATACTTTGTTATCATTATCCATTATGAAAAATTCACAACCATGTGTTTGAATTATTGCATAACACATACTTTTAATAATAATTTAGCGCAACTATTTTAATGAACTTTCAAGACATATCAAATACAAATGTACAATGAATCGGTAATTGGTAAAACATTTTCTCGACAATCAAACTGAAAACCCACCTGCTATGTGTGATATCGACTCACTAGACGTTTATCAGACTGATAAGGACGCCATAAGATTAAACATATGTAGATATCATTTCTGAATACTTAGTAATGTTTTCAAAGCAGTTATGATACAGGTGGAATTATTTACCTTCGTTATCAGATGATTATTATACAGGCACAATATTCATTTCATTTTATCCAAGCTTTGATTGAAAGCCAAATAGTTGAAAAAGAAGCAAACAACGTAGATTATATAACAACATGGTCCTGACTGAATGAGTTAACCGATGAATGCTACATTTTTGTATAAGTAGAACACTACTATTTGATCTGACAATTTTGTGTTCGATGTACCTGTAATTAAAGTAATGTTGTTCTGTAATATTGATTATGTATCCAGGTTATGGTACACGCTCGGAGTAATCAGCATAACTAATGATACAAATGTTTCATACAAAATATGTTTAACAATGGACGAAAGTTTTTTTAATTAGTACATGTAGTCTAGAGTCTGTACTGAAACAATATCATGACACCCATTCAGCTGTTGAGCTGTGCATTATTGTATTCCTTTTGTAAATGTACATATAATACATAATTTAATACATTATACATGTCAAATACAATGATTACATTTCATGTACTAAGGTATACATGTAAAAACATTTCGAAAAAAAACATATATGCATGTAATTACTCAAACATATTTCATCAACACAGCATTTGTAAAAGGGGACATTTATTAAGGTTTTAAAATATTAAAACTGGTATTTTTCGTATTGTGCCTTGTGTGCTATGCTGCTTTGCTGACGTAGACAAACATGCATGTGATTCTGTTTCATATATTACATAGTATGCCTGTAAGACCTAGATGACGAATATCTATTATATATGAGACATCGATTGTTATGCGAGTATGATATGAATTGCGTGTGTCTGTCTGACATAGATAATAATTTAAACAAAAAGCGCCGGTATGACTAGATTATATATGACTTTGTTTGTCTAAGATAACACTGCCGGAGAAATAGACGTAATAGATTTATAGAAATGACACATGGCGTTTTAGTTATCATTGACTAGATTATATATGATAATGTTTGTCTGAGATAACATCGTCGGAGAAATAGACAGAATAAATTCATAGAAATGACACATGGCGTTTTAGTTATCATTGACTAGAATGATTGGATAAATGTGCTATGATCAATGTCATTTCATTACACTTTGACCATAAATATCAACACCATTCCAATAAACTAAACATAAGAACATAACTAAGGGTATGTCACAATATATTGCAATACTAACTGGAGCATTTATCTAACTGAAACATGTGCATGCGCAATTACATTTTTAACATGTTTTATCGAGACGTTTTCTGTCAAGACAAACATAAAAAATCCATTAAAACTACATTTTGTTTCCGCACTTAAAGTGCAACTTACAGAAAGTTGTATGTTCTCTTTATCTTTTCATTCGTACTGTCATATGTTCTGTATTCACTGACAGATTCCATGTAACCTGTCTTACTGAAGTGTGTATCCATGCATAGTCGTGCCTGCCAATTACACCCGGCTCATTTATCCCCAATAATGATTCCTTACTTTGAATGTCAGTGACATCCACCATTTTACTGTCTAGTTTCCTTGTGTTGTATGTCGTGTTACAATGAAGATGATGGTACTTATTAAACGCTAACTGATGTATACGCCTATTACCGTCAAATATAACAAGATAAGTACCGTAAATAATTGACTGTTGATGCTTGAACATTCTTATTATCAATATTGAATTTTAAATTAAAATTCACTTTGCTTATTAAGGACCTGAGTAAATGTTAATTATAACATCAAGGAACAAGAAATATGACATGTTTATTATGGCAATGCTTTCATATTTTTAATTAGGACCACACTTATATTTTTAATACAATGACATATAGTTCATTAGATTTAGGAACAATCGTTAATAATGTATATTAATTCAGTTAAACTCGGAACTTGGTATTTTCAGTGTCTGAACTCTATTATTTATTTGAAATTGGCTCCTCAAAATTCTAAATAAAAGTTACATTACAGTGTATGTTATTTGCGTTACATCGTTTAATATGATTGGGTGTTGAGACATTTATATCGAATCCCCAAAACTACCATATGACATTACGACTGCATTTGTACGAGATGCATTTTATTTAGAATCTATAGATATTTGCCGAACGCGTAACTTAATGATACCCTATACTATTTACATTGCATTGCCTTGTCTATCTACAATAATGGGTTCATTATCATTCTCGATGCTAGTGAAATTGAAAACTTCTGTGTCTTGCACTGATAATTATGTATGATTTAAATGGAAAAAGCATGCTTAGGATTTTGCAATTTATACATTATTGCTTTATCGAAGGAAGTATTTATTTGTAAGCGTGCATATTATATGTGTTTAAATGCGAACAGTGAGTTCAAATTGTAGTGATTGTTCTTTTTTGGCAATGTCGGTTTTTATTGAGTAATTTAAACTTGGTCACAGAATGGAATAGTCATAACCTGGTAGCGTGTGTTATTTTTTATAATATTTCAAAAACAATAGAATCCTTTTTTACGAAAGGTTACACCACCCGCAATAATATTTTTTTACAATATGTACCATACGTAAAATATCCGAATATAACAATTCACGACCATGTGTTCGAATACAAATGTAGTTGCATAACACATACTTTAGATAATGACTGAGCGCATTCATTTTACGGAACTTTGTACACATATCAAACATCTTTTCGACATTCGAACTGAAAGTCCATCTGCTATGTGCGATATCGACTCACTAGACGTTTATCAGACTGATAGGGACGCCATGACATTAAACATGTGAAGATATCATTTATGAATACTTAGTAATGTTTCCAAAGCGGAGATGATACAGGTAGAATTATTTCCAGACGTGATATTCATTTCATTTTATCCTTTGATTGCAAGCCAACCAGTTGAGAAAAAAGCAAACAAAATAAATTATATAACAACATGGTCCTGGCTAAATAAATGTTATAAGTAGAACAGTACCCTTTCATCTGGCAGTCTCGTGTTCGATGTACCTGTAATTGAAGTTATGTTGTTTTGTGATATTGATTATGTACCCGGGTTCTGGTAAACGCGCGAATTCCCAACATACCTATTTTTTTCAAATGTTTCGCTAAAATATGTTTACCAATAGTCTAGAGGGTGTTTAAATTATTTTTTGTTATTGAACTACATGTACATGTAGTGTAGATACTGCACTGAAAAATATCATGATACCCATTTAGCTGTTGAGATGTGCATTTATTCCTCCTGCAAATGCACATATAAAATATAATTTTATGCATTATAAGGGCAAACAAAATGGTCACATTTCATGTATTGAGTTATTAAACCAATATACACAAAAAACATTTAGAAAAACATGCATGTTAATACTCAATCATAATTCATCAAAATTGTAAAGGGTGCATGTATGAATATTTTACTATATGGACACTGTTTTTGTTTCGTTTTGGTGACATTTGTGCTATTCAGTTTTGCTAATGTAGACATAACGTGCATGCGTTTCTGGTTTATATATTACATAGTATGCATGTAAGACTTAGATGACGTATGCCTATTATTATATAAGACATCGAGTTTTTTGCGAGTATGACATGAATTGCGTGTTTCTGCCTGACATAGATTATAATTTAAACACCAACCGCAGGTTTGATGAGAATATATATGACTATGTTTGTCTGAGATAATATCGTCGGAGAAATAGACAGACTAGGTTTATAGAAATGGCACATGGCGTTTTAGTTATCACTGACTAGAAAATATATGGGCATGTGTGTCTGAGATATGCAATATACACACTGTCGGAAAAATAGACAGAATAGATTCATTGAAATGACACATGGCGTTTTATTTATCAGAGAAAACTGATTGTATGGGTCTCATGTTGAGAAATAAAAGTAATATATTTCACGTTTCACACATCATCAAACCTGCCTCATCTATCTCCACAGCCGGCATTTTATACAGGACCAAATGTTCCGCTAATATTCCCTTTTATCTTCAAAACATATGAGGAAGTTGAACAAGAATGGAGGCCCAGAGAACATTCCAATCAAATATTTTGCATACCGGTTGATTAATTTTGTAATCATATCGTACAAGTAATAAAGTTAAATCCTTCTTTGAAAAAAATGATAATCGGACTTTGGATATTAATCCATTGTTTATAACATCATACTTTGAGATGAGTACTTTTAAGACGACTCCCTAGGACGCAAGCTATCAGACTCCTATTTGTAAAACCACCCTTTTATCACGCGATATATTTAGTGTTATGTTGTTCGACGCTGGTGAAATAAAGCTTATCATCTTACTCAGCTATGTAGATTGCAAACACTAACGATCTAAGATTATAGGATATATAAGTTCATATTAAGGACTGTTTAATGCTATCATATTATAGTCTATAATAGGCTACCGCAGTTGTGTATACACAGTCGTGCTCATATCATGTTAGTTAAATAGTGGTAGTGTAATGTAATTGTCTTTGTTATTGGTTAAGGACACACGCATGCCTTTACGAAAATTATTATATTAAGTAGTTAATGTTCAGACAATGAAACAGACTGTGTGCCCAATAAGTAAAAGTACTACGTTCGTGTCTCCCTTGGAAGGCTATATCTCAGCCATTTGTGTGACAGCTAACGTCGATCGCTGGCGCCAAGGAATACTCGTAGACACTGTCCTCGAAGCTACCAATGAACAGCTTGGTGGTATGAAGCATGTGGGTTATTCTTGCTCAAGGCAATGGATCAGTGGTCCAGACGGGGGATTTAACCCGGGACCTCCCGACCCTTAAGCGCACGCCCTACCTTTAGGCAACCGCCCCCCATAATTTAATCGAATTATGTCTTAAATAAACGGAATTCGAATGAACGAGACCAAAGTTTAAACGCCATATAGATATAGCTTACGTTTTCCCTAACGGAATAACTGAAGGAATGATGTCCTGTGAAGCAAGTATTACTAATTAATGGGGCATGGAAAGCATCATACATCAGAAACAGTTTGGACTCAAATTAACACACAGAAACACGGAAAACACTAACTGCAGACTTCAGTCCAAGCCGTGATAAAAACACTTTCTTTTTGTAACTTCGTTTTGTTTTCGTTCGTTGTCACACGATGGTGTATTGAGTAAAAGTTTTCATCAGTCTGTTAGATTACTGTGTTAGTTGGTACATGTAATCTCATAAGAAGCAGAATGTACTATTGTAATCTATTGTAAAGGCATATTTTTATACAAAGTCGTCTGATATACACTAATCAATCATCTATGCACACAATGTTATACTAATCCCGGTCAACCTTAGCTGGCTCCAGATACCCTCATATTTCATCAACAAACACAATTTATTTGGATAGCAGATATATCCAAACACATCTATTTTAAAACATGAATGGCTGGTACATACAAGTCGTCAATATTCTTTTTATGTGTTTAGTGTTTCTATAGAGAAGATGAACTACTGGCGCTGTTGTCAAGACGTTGTATATAACAGCAAACAAACAGGATATGTGTTACCGAGACAAAATATATTATACCATTTGATGGTGCATAGGTTTAAATATATTGCATGCATAATGATGCAAGACATCGGATAGTAAAAGCAATAAAGAGCACATGGAGACATCGACGTTCATATATATGACAGATGAAAGCTATAATTGCAACCATGAATACAGACCTACTTAAGAAATGTCTCGGTAGAGGATTTCAGATTCTGTTTGATTGCACTTAACAGGAAGAACGGCATTGAATGATGATCCGGGTATGTTACTTTCAAACAACTTGTTTAATCGCAATGGAACCAGTGTAGACAATTAAGGCGCCCTAGTTATTGGTGTCATTCTCTTCCATCGTTTCTATGTGTAGGATACAATAGGGTTGGTATAACTGTTTGAAATAGAAACAAGGGTTTTTATTAGATATTGAATTTCAGGAAATGCTTTTGTGTCATCGGTATAAAGGATTGCATTAAAATGAAGAAAAATGCTAATGGTGAAGACGATAATTACACGCTTAAAAATGGCACACAAAGAAAAACGTCACATGATTCTCCGTATGTACAACATTGATAAGTATGGTTTTAAATGATGTTAGATCGAATTGGAATGCCGAAAAACAAGTATTTTCGAACCTTGTTACAGTTATGTACTAGCGATCACAAGGTGAACTTGTATCACATGAATTCGACATACAATTTAATGCAGCCATTGTAGTGTACACCTGCTAGATATTTATTTATTTTCAAAGTTTAAATGAAGTCAGTGTTACTTGAATAAACACATATAATGCCTTTTTTGCCTGCCATATCATGCTATATAGATAAAGGATTATATCTTTTAGAAAGGAACGCCTACAAATACATATACACCATCAATATATCTTCCCGCCGATCGAAACTTGGCATAGCCTAAACAACAACATCCAAAATGTATAATACGATGAAAATACTAGCAAAGAAGTCAATTGTTAAATAATTGATTGGTTTACACTCAGAGAATAGCATTAACAAATGAACGGATTAATTTTAAGACGTATGTTGTTTCTGTTCACAATTTTATAAAGGCATATATTATATTGAAAAAATGCAAGATCCACTTTACTTATATCTGTCTTTTAAAAGAACTCCGCCTAATTCTGAAAAAAATACAAGTATTCAGTCAATAATTTTATGGTTTCAGGATCAATCTGTTTTGCAATGCCAAAACCCTTAAAGTGCTCAAGTATAGTTGAACGCTTAGCGCGCATTCTTGATCAGAGGACGGACACTCAATAATCCAAAATGTCAGGCAATACCCCATGTTTAGAGGTCCCAATATGTGAATGTTAGCGTGAGGTACTTTAATCAACATGCAATCATTTACCGATGACAAAATATTACGTGGTATGTACGATAGTTTAAGAATAGATTCGATATAAATAATTATTAGAGTTCTAGAATCAGGAAGTCTCGGTTTCACTATTGTCAGTCTTTTATATCACATCATGTCTGGTCGTTAATTATAGACAATAAACTGTCTGTTTTTCATATATTTGCTTAGAAACAAACTTATCCGATGCCAAGTATGTTACATACCATAATGTTATGACGATTAAACGCACGCTTTACAAGTTACATACACGTTCACAATATCATTGATCAATTCACAGAAATCATTTCCGCATTTTAACAGACACAATGATATGTGTAACACTGTTTATTAATATGATTTAGATGCTTGTTTTGATGTCTTGTAGTTATCATAATTACTGTAATGTCAGTTGTAGGGAGCGGTGGCCTAAAGGTAGGGCGCGCGCTTCGGGATCGAGAGTTCCCGGGTTCGATCTCCCTCTGGACCACTGGTTAATTTCTCTGAGCAATACCCACATGCTCCACACCACCATGGTGTTAAATGGTACCTGAGAGGGCAGTCTATTTATGGTAACCGCAGATCGATGTTGGCTGCCACACCCACAGGAGAGAAATAGTTTCCCCAGAGAGACACGAGTGTAGGTTCCCATATGCAGCCCAATGATCAAAGGAGTTTAAATGTCAAAGGGTGCTTGAAAGGCCTTACAGCTGAAAAGAGCCCTAGAAACAACTTAGTTGTATGTAAATAAAAAACAATACTGTAGTATGTATGTGTTATCCATTAAAATGGCTATGGACATATTGATATGATATACCTTAACGATATGTATGATAATATTCAACCAGGAAAAAGGATTCCAGTATAGCTTGTTTGTAAAACTTATTCCTTTCATACACCTCCCTTTTTTCACTGGTGGTATATTTCTTAAACTGTTACGATAAGGACATATATGCTTGCTATTCGTACTGATAATGATTACGCGGAACACGCATTGCAGAATAACGATGAAATAAATTAAGAACAATTTATTTGAAAACGATGCAAGTTTTTGTTAGTTTAGCAAAGATAAATAACTAGTTACATTTTGTAGAAACAACTGGCTGATAAAGGAAGCTAGTATATCGGCTGGGACTTGGATCTTTAATTGTGTCTCGGCTTATCTGTGGGCATTGCTCAATGAAGTTGCTAGGAATATGTAATATTATTTCCCACCCCATTCCTACCGTGCCCATTATTTTAACTCGGTCAGGTCTTAGTTGTGCCTCTTTAAGTCGCATAACGTTAGGTCACTGTCCGTGTGGTTTAAACAAGGTCACGACCGGGGCCTCATTTAGTCGCCCTTTTTTGCTTTTTGCATGGGTTCCTGTGGGAATTGGTCAGGTTTGTTGTGTCGTGGTGTTTCTGATTTCTGTGCTCGGCTGGTTGAGTTAAGTGCTACCTTCCCTGTCGGATTTTATCATACCTTTTTGCTTGCATGAAAATGATGGTAATAATTAAAAGACAAAAGTACCGTTCATAATTGAGTTATGATGCTTAAACTTTCTTATTACCAACTTTGGATTTTAGATTTAAATACTCTAACGGTATTAAGGAATTCAGTAAAATGTATTGATAATTATAATACTGAGGAATTAAAAACAAAATGCTTATTCAGGTAATGCAAAAATTTGTATATGCTGAACAACAATAATTATAGTGTACATTGTCTATTAAATTTACGAATATTTGTAAACTTTGTCTAATACGTCAGCTATACTCAGGGTAGCTGTCGATTCATGGAGACAATAAAACTTGGCATTGCGGGTGTATTAATGTTGTTTATTTGAATGTGTGTCTAAATTGTATTGAACTGTTGACTTAACAGATAGCCCTTGTTTTAACAAACGACTGTATCAAAAAGTATTATACACAACAACATTACAGTTGTATGCAAAGTGTATCATTTAACACGATTTAAGTGCTACGACGCTTTTAGATATAATTCCCAAAACTACCATACGACAAGAGGAATGTATTTATATGTAAGCCATTTTATATAGGATGTATCGTTGTTTGTCTCACGCGTAACTTAATGATACCCTGTACTACTTCCATTATATTCCCCCTTGTCTATCTACAATAATGGGTTCATTATCTTGCTCGATGTAGTAAAATTGAAAACTTACCATTGTTTGCACTGATAATTGTGTAGGAGTTTAATGGAAAAAACATATCTATTCTTGCATTGCATAAAATATTGCTTTATCGAATGGAAGCATTTATTTGCAAGCGAGTATATTATGTGTCCAAATGCGTACAATAATTTACAATATAGCGATGGATGTTTTAATGCAATGTCTGCTTATTCGGTAAAGTCTTGAGTAGCTTAAACTTTGATCACATAATGAAAAAATCGGAATACACTGTCGTCAAAGCCCTGACGCGTTTGTCGTTTTGTTTGATGATTCCAATCCACGATATTTCAAAAGCCATCAAAACCATTTTATCAAACGTTACATTACCGACAACATGTATTCAAACTCTCAGGAGACGAAGGAACACATTACCCGACTTACTATGCACTGGAGACACATAACAAATTATATTTTGAGTGTACATGTAGAATATGTCTCAACAGAGAAATGGCAAAATAGTTTGGCACGCAACATCGCAAGCCATGTTACCACCATGTGCTTCCACTTCTAAAATACAAAATGACCGCTGATTCGTACTGTATAGAGATAATGATGCCGTTATACTCACTCGTCTCCGATACACGCCTCAAACGATATCTTAAGCGTTTGTGATTTCTTGATTCCTAATATTGAACAAAGTTACAATTGACTTTTATGTGTGCATTAAATGCAATGCACTCTCTTAAGAATACCTTAACATCTTATTGGTTTACGTTCATATCTGCACAGCAAAAGTCGACTTTTTTCATTGTATGCTGATGTTGGCCCGGGTGTTATGACGCACAAGGGAGTATTTAATGATTTTATTTCTAAATACATTTAGTTGAGGGAATTGTAAAGCGTTCATGTTAAATTGATGCTTAGTTGTAGTTTAGCATCAGTTCGTGAGAAACTGGGCGCTTTGCAGTCTGTGTAACATACTTTGTTGTCATTATTCATTATGCAAATATTCACAACCATGTGTTGGAATTACTCCGCATATTTTAAACGCTTTACACATAATTTAGATAGCGCAATCATTTTAAAGAACTTGTTACACATATCAAGCACAATGCATCGGTAATCGTTAAAACATCTTCTTGATATACGAACTGAAAACCCACCTGCTATGTGCGTTATCAACTCTCTAGACTTTATCAGACTGATAGGGACGCCATGAGATTAAACATATGTAGATATCATTTCTGAATACTTAGTTATGTTTTCAAAGCGGTTTTGATACAGGTGGAATTATTTACCTTCGTTATCGGATGATTATTATACAGGCGTAATATTCATTTCATTTTATCCAAGCTTTGATTGAAAGCCAAATAGTTGAGAAAAAGGCAAAGAGGACAAATCATATAACAACATGGTCCTGGCTGAATGACTTAACCGACGAATGCTGTCAGTAGAACACTACCCTTTCACTACCCGTCTCATGTTCGATGTACCTGTAATGCAAGTGATGTAGTTGTGTGATATTGATCACGTACCGGGGTTCTGAATTGTTTGCTATGTTGTTTTGCTGGCGTCGACAAAACGTACATGCTACTCTGTGTAATGTATTTTATAGTATGACTGTGTAAGACTAAGATGGCGTATGCCTACATTGTATTATTTTATAAGACATCGATTTTTGTGTGTATGACATGAATTGCGTGTTCCTGTCCGACATAGATTATAATTTAAACAAAAAGCGCAAGTTTGACTAAAATATACATGGGCATGTTCGTCTGAGATATACAATATAAACACTGTCGGAAAAACAGACATGATATATTTATTGGAATGACACATAGCGTTTTATTTATCAGAGAAAACTGATTGTATTGGTCTCATGTTGAGAAATAAAAGTCATATATCTCACGACTCACACATCATCAAACTTGCATCATCTATCTCTACAGCTGGAAATTTATACAGGACCAAATGTTCCGCGACTATTCCCTGTTAATTTAAACATATGAAGAAGTTGAACAGGAATGGAGGCTCAGTGAACATTTCGATCAAATATTCCGCATACTGGTTGATTAATTTGTAATCATATCGTAATAAAGTTAAATCCTTCTTTGAAAAAATTTAATAATCGGGCTTTCGATATTAATCCTTTGTTTATATCATCATACCATGCGGTGAGTAATTTCAAGACGGCTCCCTAGGACGCAAGCTATCAGACTCCTATTTGTAAACCACCCTTTAATCACGGGATATATTTAGTGTAATGTTGTTCGACGCTGGTAAAATAAAGCTTATCATCTTACTCAACTATGTAGATTGTTAAACGTAATGGTCTAAGATTATAGGATATATAACTTCATATTAAGGACTATTTGATGTTATCATATTATCGTCTATAATAGGCTCCCGCAGTTGTGTATACACATTCGTGCTCATATTATATTGGTTATATAGCGATAGTGTAATGGAATTGTCTTTGTTATTGGTTAAGGCCATACGCTTGTCTTTTAGAAAATTATTATTTTATCAAGTCAATGTTGGAAATGAATCCGAACATAAAATATAGTCAGACTGTGTGCCAAAGAAGTAAAAGCGCAAATTTGTTCTAATATAAGCTTAGTTAAAAAGTTAAGTTACCAATTTTCTACTGTTACACATCTCTAGCACCCGTTAACATTTAACCTTCCCATGGTCATACGGACAACTACGTTCCTGTCTCCCGTGGGAGGCTATATCTCTGCAATGGGTGTGACAGTCAACATCGATCTCTGGTGCCAAGGAATACTCGTAGACACTGTCCTCGAAGCTACCAATTTATACCTTGGAGGTATGGAGCATGATGGTTATTATTGCTCAAGGCAATGGATCAGTGATTCAGACGGGGGATTTAACCCGGGACCTCCCGACCCTTAAGCGCACGCCCTACCTTTAGGCAACCACCCCCCATAATTTAATCGAATTATGTCTTAAATAAACGGAATTCGAATGAACAAGATCAAGGTTTAAACGCCATATACGAGGGTCAGTCAAGAAAAACTGTGAGTTGCTAAGTAATGCTAAGGAGAATGAGTGTTCGTATATTGTCTATACACCATCGTGAAATATAGTATCTCGCTGATATACTGGCGAATACCAATCTTAGTCATGATGATTTGATTCTCGTTACCAGGCAACCGAAGAAGACAACACGAGGGCATGCGTTCAGGCTGTCCGTAGAACGCAAATGTGCGTTGCTATGGAAACATAAAGTTACATCGAACAGTTACAAACCTATTATTTATTTTGTAATACACTAATCTATCATATTAACTTAATTATATTTGATTTGTTCCTCCAATATAGAAAATATACTTGATAGAACTATTAATTGCCACTGTATTTGTTTGTATTAAAAGCATAATTTTACCCCACCCAAAAGAACGCATGCTGTTTTTCAAAAACGAAGTTATATGTTTTATTCCTATTATGGTTACTGTACCCCCTCAGACACATCCATAATCCTCCTGAACAGAAATTGTGAAATCAGTGATTAGGTTTACAATACCATGGCAACGAAAAGAACACATACTAAGAAAATCGATAAAATCTGGATAAAACTGTTGCTAGGCAACTTAACGTCACAACATTAGTGACCCTTCTGCAAAAACTGCTCATTATTATTTGATATATATGCTTCTACAAGATGCAAATGTAAGAAGTAATAAACTACGCTATATAAAGTTGAAATAAACGTTCGAATTCACCACAGATACAATATCTATGTCGCTGGCGCGAACGCATGTCCCTTAGTGATGTTCTTTGGTTGCTTGGCAACTTTTTTATAAGTAATATATCCGATTCATCAGAATATCCACAAAGGATAATATAGCATAATGATTGATAGAAAATACAATTATAAATACTTTTTGAAGGCTTAATTTACCAACTCTCAGTTTTTCTTGACTGACCCTCGTAGATATAGCTTACGTTTTCCCTTACGGAATAACTGAAGGAATGATGTCCTGTGAAGCAAGTAATACTAGTTAATGGGCCATGGAAAGCACCATACATCAGAAACAGTTTGGACTCAAATTAACACACAGGAACACGGAAAACACTAACTGCAGACTTCAGTCCAAGCCGTAATAAAAACACTTTCTATATGTAACTTCGTTTTGTTCTCGTTCTTTGTCACAGGATGGTATATTTTGTAAAGGTTTTCATCAGTTTATTAGGCTATAGTGTTAGTTTGTGATCTCATACATAGCAAAATATACACTATCTAATATAAAGGCATATTTCTCTACTAAGTCGTCTGATATACACTAATCAATCATCTATGCGCACTAATCCCGGTCAACCTTAGCTGGCTCCAGATACCCTCATATTTCATCAACAAACACAATTTATTTGGATAGAGATATATTCTAACACATCGATTATAAAACATGAATAGCTGGTACATACAAGTCGTCAATATTCTATTTATGAGTTCAGTGTTTCTATAGAGAAGATGAACTACTGGCGCTGGGTTACAGACTTTGTATACAGCCGCAATCAAACAGGATATGTGTTACCGAGACAAAATATATTATACCATTTGCTGGTGCATAGGTTTAAATATATTGCATGCATAATGATGCAAGGCATCGGATAGTAAACGCAATAAAGAGCACATGGATACATTGACGTTCACATATATGACAGATAAAAGCTATAATTGCAACCATGAATTCAGACCTACTTTAGTAATGTCTCGGTAGAGGCTTTCAACTTATATTTGATTGTACTTAACAGGAAGAACGGCATTTAATGATGATCCGGGTATGTTATTTTCAAACAACTAGTTTCATCGCATTGAAGCCAGTGTAGACAATTAAGGCGCCCTAGTTATCGGTGTATCATTCTCTCTCATCGTTTCTATGTGTAGGATACAATAGGGTGGGTATAACTGTTTGAAATAAAAACCTGGTTTTTATTTGATATTGAATTTCATGAAATGTTTTTGCAACATCGGTATATTGGATTGCATTAAAATGAAGAAAAATGATGATGATGAACCTGGTCATTAAATGCTTACACATTGCTCCCGAAGAAAAACTACACACGAGCTACCTAATGGACGCAATTAATACTTATGTTTTGAAATGATGTTAGATAGAATTGAAATGCCGAAAGACAAGTTATGATCATATTTGATAATTTCAATGATTTTTGTATCGCAATGTAATACAGTAAGTACATTCATCATCCTAATGGATGTTTACACCTTTCCATGGATCGCATAATACTTGTACATTTAATATTTTCAAGCCTTCTTACAAGTATGTATTAGCGATCACATGCTGTACATGCATCACATGGATTCCACGGATAATTCAATGCAGCCCTGGTTGTGCACACAGGCTAGATACTTATTTATTTTAAAAGCAAATCTTAGTTTGATATTGCCTATTTTTAAACTAGGGCATGAATTTTCGTCAGAAGCATTGCAAGATAATGCTTTTGTTATAAAACATATTTTATACATGCAAAATGAAATATTCGAAAAAGGGCCCGGCTCGAGATCAGGTATTTTGGCACCACATTGCATTGTTAGACCTTACGAAGAAAAGCTATTGCTGATCTACATGCTTATGTTCGACATATTCTTACTGTTTAGCCAGGGAATTAATGTGATTCAGAAAATGTAGTGTTGTAAATATTAGGTCAGGGTTAATGTTGCGTTAGCTCCGAACGCCTCGTTTCCGCGCTAACACGTTTAAAACTTCACCAAGTTGTTAATAATGCTGTCGCTTAATCAGCAAAGCCACATATGTTTACTTTGAATCACGTCAGTGTTACTTGAACAAACACATAAAATGTCTGTTTTGCCTAAAATAATTTGTTATATAGATAAAGGATTATATTTTTAGAAAGGAACACCTACAAATACATATACAACATCAATATGTCTTTCCGGTGATCGAAACTTGGCATAGCCAAAACAACATCCAAAATGTATAATACGATACAAAAACTAGCAAGAAGGCAATTTGTTGGTTTAACATCGGATAACATAGCATAAAAAGAGAACGGGTTATTTTAAGTCGTCAGATGTTTCTTTCATACTTATACAGCACTTTTGAACGTGTGTATACATGAAAAAAGGGCTATATAAATATGGTATAATAATACAGGCATCTGTTATATTACAATAATACCAGAGCTTCCTATACTTTTACCGGGTTATTTAAATGACTACATAAGCAAATTCTTGAAAAATACAATTATTCAGTCAAAAATTTAATGGTTTCAGGATCAAAATGTTTTGATTTTCAAAATTCTTAAGGTGCTCAATCATTGTTGCACGCTTAGTGTGCATTTACGGGTCAGATGACGAACACTCAATATTCCAAAATGTCCGATAATACCCCTGTTTATATGTCCCAAGATGTGCAAATTAACGTGGCGCAATTTAATCAACATGCAATCATTTACTTGATAAGAAAATAGCACACGTGGGGTGTCGTCTTAGGAACAATCGGTTGTGAACGATATTTTAGGAAGAGCTGCGATCCAAATAATTTCATGCTTTCTAGAACTGGGAAGTCTCGGTTTTACTATTATCAGTAGTCTGTCTATTATATCACATCATGTCTAGTCGTTAATTATAGACAAGAAACTGTCTGTTTCTTCAAATATTTACTTAGAAACAAACTTCTTGGATACCAAGTATGTTACATACCATAATGTTATGACGATTAAACGCCCGCTTTACAAGTTACATACACATCCACAATATCATTAATCAATTCACAGAAATCGTTTCCGCATTTTAGCAGACACTATGATATGTGTAACACTGTTTATTTATATGATTTAGTAGCTTGTTTTGATGATTTGTAGTTGTCATAATTACTGTTATGTCAGTTGTATGTAATATAATAATTTATATGTTATCCTTTTATATGGATATGGACATATAATATACCGTAACAATATGTATGATGATATTCAACCAGGTAAAAGAACTCCAGTACAGCTTGTGTGTAAAACTTGTTTATTTCATATACCACCCTTTTTGTTTCACCGGTGGCATATTTTTTGAAACTGTTACGATAAGGACATCTATTCTTGCTATTCGAAGCTGAAAATGGTTACGCGGAACACACATTGCAGAATATCGATGAAATTATTTAAGAATAATTTATTTGAAAACCATGCAAGTCGTGGTTAGTTTAGCAAAGATAAATAACTAGTTGGAAACAGCTGACTGATAAAGGAAGCTAGTATTTGCATGTGTGTTGTTTGTATGAAAGTTGTGGTTGGTTAGGTATAAGTGATACTTAAATGTGGCAAAATGAAAAAAGCAGTCGGGGTACTTTGTACGGATACGAATCATTTAAAACGCATGCGATATCCGATTGTAAGTGTTCGACATTATGTAAAACTGTAGTCAGTTATCCCGTATCTTCACTTTTTACTGCGCGATTAATATATTGTCAGTTGTCAATCAGTACCCTTTCAATCAATATAACTTTAAATTACAATCACAATTGTCTGATGGATTAACGTGACCACCTTTGCCAAGCAATCTTCCTTCGACAAACACATAGGTGTTTAAAATTATATTTAAAATTGTGAACTTGTTGAAGAAGTATACTGGGAGAAAGATCATTCTATTACGCTTGAACCATAAATCCAATAGTAGAACTGTTACAATGCTCGTTTTATATCCACTATACATAAGCACATATCTCTGTTAAATGTACCTTTTTAAAAACTGCTAACATAACCGTTTATCTAGCATGCTCATTTACGTTTTTAACATGATGTATCGATATCTTGTCAGTCAAGACATTAAAATGACATTAAAACCACATTTTATGTTCGCATTGTATGTGCTACTTACAGTAAATTGCATTTTCTTTTTAGTGCCCTTTGTGTTATGTTTTTTTGTCTAACCTGTTAGTTTTATATTTTCTGCCTCACTGCTGTTTTTATCCATGCATAGTCTTGTCTGTCAATTAAACCCGGCTCATTTACCTCAGAAGTGGTTCTCTACTTTTAATGTCAGTGACCTCAAACATGTTACTGTCTTGTTTCCGAGTGTTGTCTGTCTGCTTAACATGAAGACGACTGTAATAATGATTCGCTTAGTGGCGTATACGCAACTATAACAAGACAAAAGTACCATTGATAATTGACTTACGAAGTTTGTGAATTGTGATGATCCATATCGATTTATCAATAAAATTCACTTTACTTATAAAGGTTCTCAAAAAATGTTAATTACATGTAAAATGTCAAGGAATAAGCAGCATTACATGTTTATTTAGGCAATGCTAAGATCACCTATGTTTATTTACATTTATTTGCTAGTTAACGGTTGATTAAATGCCCAAATATTTGTAAGCATTGTATTATAAGTCAACATAACTCGGTGTAACTACCAATACCTCAAGAGAATAAAACTTGATTGTTACAGTATATCAACTGTGCTATTTCTTTGAAATTGACTCCTAATAGTATTTAACTGTCGTCTTAACTTATAGCTCTAATACCAACAGATGTATCTAGAATGCTAATGCATCACTACATTATAGTTTATGTATTTCATGTTACATCCTTTACGTTTTTAACATGTTTTATCCTGATTTTTTTCTGTCAAAACAAGCATAAAAATCCATTTAAACTACATTTTTTCTCCCCATTGTATATTCTCCTTCGCTGTTCCACTTGTGCTTTGATGTTCTGTGTTCCCTGTGATATTTAATACTACCTGTCTTATTGATGTTTTTAAACATATATAGGCTAGTCTGTCAATTAGACCCGGCCCATTTAACATCAGTTGTGGTTCTCTATTTTCAATGACAGTGCCATTAACCAGCACCATTGTTCTGTTTAGATTCAGTATACTGTAAGACTTGCTAGCATGAAAATGATGATAATAATTATAAGACAAAAGTTCCGTTCATAATGGAGTAATGGTACTTAAACTTTCTTATTTTTAACTTTGAATTTTAAAACTGAATGCTCTAACGGTATTAAGGAATTCAGTAAAATGTGCTGGTAATCATAATATTCAGGTAATTAGAAATTTGTATATGCTGAACAACTATAATTATATTGTACACTGTCGATAAAATTTAGAAACATTTGTAAAATTTGTATAATACGTCAGCTATACTTAGGGTAACAATCGTTTCATGGAGTCAATAAAACTTGGTATGTCCAGATTATGAATTATGTTGTTTATTTGAATTTGTCTCCAAATTGTATTTAACTGTCGACTTCACAGAAAACTTAAGTTAAAACACACGACTGTATTGAAAATTCGTATACGCAACAACATTACAGTTGTATGCAAATTGTATCATTTAATACGGTTTAAGTGCTACAACGCTTGTAAAACGAATTCCCAAAACTACCATACGATAAGACGACTGCATTTGTACGTAAGCCATTGTGTATAGAATATATCGATATTTGCCCCTTGTGTAACTTAATGATACCCTGAACTATTTCCATTACATCGCATTGTCTATTTACAATAATGGGTTCATTATCTTTCTCGATGCAAGTGAAAATGACAACTTACCATTTTGCACTGATAATTGTGTAGGAGTTTAATCGAAATAACTTATCTAAGCACAGCTTAAGTTCTTGCATTGGATACAATATTGCTTTATCGAATGGAAGTTTTTATTAGTAAGCGTGCATAATCAATTATTATATGTGTCAAAATTCGTACAATGAGTTAAACTATAGTGATGGTTGGTTTTATGGTAATGACTATTTATTTAGTGGAGACTTAAGTATGTTTAGCATTGGTCAAATAATGAAAACAGTGGAATACGCTGTCGTCAAAACACTGTAGTGTGTCGTTTTGTTAGATGATTCGAATCCACGATACTAGTATTCTAAAACCCATGAAATCTTATTTTACCAAACTTTACATTGCCGACGATATGTATGTAAACTATCCGGAGATGAACGAAAACATTCCGGTTCCGACTTACAATGCATTGGGAACATATAACACAATTTATTTTGAGTATTATATGCATATAAACAGAGAAATGGCACAACATTTTGGCAACATCTCAAACCATGTTACCACCATGTGCTTCCACTTCTAAGATACAAAATGACCGCGAATTCGTATTGTAGAGAGATAATGATATTATTGTCGTTATACTCACTTGTCTCCGACACACGCATCAAACGATGTCTTAAGTGTTTGTGATTCGTTGACTCCTTTATATTGAATGAAGTTGCAATTGACTTTTTATGTGTGCATTAAATGCAATGCTCTCTCTTAAGAAAACTTGAACATCATGTTGGTTTACGTTCATATCTTCACAACAAAAGTCGATCCTTTTTCTAATACATTTTGTAGCATGCTGATGTTTGCCCGGGTGTTATGAGGCTCAAGGGAGTATAAAATGATTTTATTTCTAAATATTGGAGGAAATTGTAAAGCGTTCATGTAAAATTGATGCTCAGTTGTAGTTTAGCATCAGTTCGTGAGAAACTGGGCGCTTTGCAGTCTGTGTAACATACTTTGTTGTCATTATTCATTATGCAAATATTCATAACCATGTGTTAATATTACTCCGCAAATTTTGAACGCTTTACACATAATTTAGATAGCGCAATCATTTTAAAGAACTTACACATATCAAGCACAATGCATCGGTAATCGTTAAAACATCTTCTCGACATACGAACTGAAAACCCACCTGTTATGTGCGTTATCGACTCTCTAGACTTTACCAGACTAATAGAGACGCCATGAGATTAAACATATGTAGATATCATTTCTGAATACTTAGTTATGTTTTCAAAGCGGTTATGGTACAAGTGGAATTATTTACCTTCGTTATCGGATGATTATTATACATGCGTGATATTCATTTTATTCAAGCTTTGATTGGAAGCCAAATAGTTTAGAAAGACCAAAACAGCATAACTTATATATCAACATGGCATTGGCTGAATGACTTAACCGATGAATTTTATAAGTTGAACACTATCTTTGACAATTATGTGTTCGATGTACGTGCAATGCAAAATATGTTGTTCTGCGATATTGATTACGCACTCGGTGTGCACCCCGAATCAACTTGTGCATTTGTTTCTAGAAATTGATAAGCTATATGCTGCCCGCCATTGATGCCTTTCAGTTTTCTAAATTTGTACATGCATTTTGTAAGTTGTCAGACGTGTTTGGGTATGTGTGTTCTGGTAAAATGCAAACGTTTTGATAGATGCCTGCGTTATTATTTGTGTTGACACAAATGAACTCTATTTCTTAACTCCAGATCAGAGATATGCATCGATACACAACACGGCATAAGAAACTCTTAACAAGCCATGCATTGTAAATTGCTAAGTTTAAATAATGATATTAGTCGTACACGTACATTCAAGTTTTTATTCATAATGCTATCTTAATTCGTTCGTTCATAAACTAAATTCAAATGACTCCAACATGTTTCAAAGAGAGAATAAAACTGTCTAGCTAAAAAGCAATTAGTCTAGTTATACAAATGCATACGAGTACTTAAAATTACATAAAACTGACTTATTATAACGAAAGGCAGACATAACCGATTAATACGGAATATTGTGCCGAATACTCATTGATTATGCACCCGGTCGCATATGCATAGAACGGCTACCCTTGTCAATTATATATGAAACGATATGAGGAAATTGGACAGGGAAGTCAGGTCAAGTGAACATTCTGATGAAATGTTTCGCATAATTGGTAGATTAATTTTATAATCCTATCACGCTAAAATTGATAAAAGATAAGTGAAGGGTTGTTTTTATATATTTATCCTTTGTTAATAGCTTCATACCATGATATGAGTAATTTTTGAGACGGTTCCCTAGGAAGCAAGCTATCAGACTAATATTTTCCAAACCACCCGTTTATCACATTATACATCCAGTGTATGTTGTTCGACACTGGTGGTGAAATAAAGCTTATCATCTTTCTCAGACACGTACATTGCTAAACGTAATTATATAAGAATATAGGATACCTAAGTGCATATCAAAGACTGTTTAATGCTATCGTATGATCTTCTACAGTTATTACTATAGGCATGTGCTGTTATTTACACACATTCGCGCTTCTATCTTGTTAGTTGTACTGTGGTAGTATAATGTTGATATTTCCTATTGGTTAAGGACACATAAAGTAGTATTTAAAACATTATTATTTGATCAGATCAGCGTTGAAACTTAATCCTACTAACAATATATTAAGTTTCCGATTATGAGCCCGTATGTGTGCCCAGTGAGTAAAAACAGAAATATCACGCGTAAATTGTTTCCAATTTTATCGAATGTTACTTAAATCAATTGTACTCGAATGACGAAGACCACTGGTTTAGTCTTCCCTGGTTAAATGCAATCTTTGTAATACTATATATTTCACGTATGCCTTCCCCCACAATAATTGAAGGAATGGTGCCATGTACAGGGTGTCCCAAAAAAACGTGGACCTAGGAAAAACAATTGTAACTTTTTTCTCAATTATAGATATCACACTATTAATATGTCAAAACAATAAGGAAAGAACACTGTTTAGAATACTAGCATTACTGTTGTGATTATATAGTTCAATACCCAGAGTTACCTCCCATGTTTACAATCGCATGTTTCATTTAAATACCATAAACTGAAGCAGTGATTTCAGTATTCAATGAGATATATTTCCATGCTAAACCCAAACATCTCCTTATGTGCTCCAAAGCATTGATTATGGTTTGTGATACATTAGTTTATTATGTATAGCAAAGAAGTTCACTATTGGCATCAAGTTTGAGTAATTGTAGGTTATATGGCCTGTGATATGAGGTAAGATGGCAGTACTACTTCGCAAACATATCATAATTTTGCTGCTGATTTATTGCGAGAAGAGTTTTCTGCTAGCACATGGTACAATTTTATAATTTCTGGCATACACAATTACTCCAAAATATAACTATGAACTGTTTGTTTGGATAAAACTTTATTTTTTGCTCCTTTCTATAGTCTAAGCTTTTTTGCTAATAGTCCTTGACACTATTTATGTTTTTAATCATTGAATGATTGTTGATGCTATTTTGGAAGGGTTTCCACTTCCCCTTTGGTCAGTAAACTCGCCACGTTTTCCTCTGTTTTGCTATTTCTTGTCATATTTGTTTTATTTTTACAAGATTTTGATCACCCCTTTACTTTAAATATTGTTTTCTAACAATAAATGCCCTGACACAAATGCCCTTGTCTTATAATGTCCCTTTTCAGATGATTTAGCAAAAATAACGTGAAATGTTGCCATAGTGAAAATGATGACGTCACTTCCTGTTTTGAAGAACCATATTTAAACAAGTACCCTTTTTAGAAGTGGGGGTCCCTTATATACACATTCACAAAATGTCAGCTTAATTAATCAAAATATATATCAGTAATAAGGGTTTAAGGTAGGTCCCCGTTTTTTTTGGACACCCTGTAAAGCGAACAACACAAACCCTTTGGAATTAGAGGCATAAACAGGAACACACTAACTGCAGACCACATGCACAAGCCACAATGACAATCACTTTGTCCATGTACATGTTCTCCGATTTGTTCTCGTTCGTTGTCAATTATCCAAAACTATATATTTTGTAAAGGTAAGTCTGGCAATAACAGTGTTATATTAGCCTATTAGGACATACGTCGTTTTATTTCATAACCCCAACTGTTGAATAATTTAAAATATCTACCCTTAGCCGGCTCCAGATAACGCCATAATTCCTCTACAAACGCCAGTTATTTGGATAACAGATATATTCAAACACATCTATTATAAAATGTGAAAGGCTGGTACATACAAGTCGTCAATATTATATTTATGTGTTTAGTTTTTCTTTATAGAGAAGATGAACTACTGGCGCTGTTGTCGAGACGTTCTGAACAGCAGCGAACAAACAGGATATGTGTTACCGAGGCAAAATATATTATACCACTTTCTGGTGCATACGTTCAAATATATTGCATGCAAAATTATGCAAAAAATATTGAATAATAAAAGCAATACAGAGCACATATGGAGACATAAGCGTTCATATGCATGAGAGATAAAAGCAATAATTGCAAATAGGAGATAGGAGATAGGGAAACAAGAATTCAGACCTACTTTAATAATGTCTAAGTATATGCTTTCAAATTTTGTTTGATTGCACTTAAAAGGAAGAATAGCATTAAATAATGACTCGAGTATGTTACTTTCAAACAAATTGTATAATCGCATTGAAACCAGCAAATATAATGAAGACTCCCTGATAAATATTGTAGACTTTTCTTTCAACGTATCAAAGTTTAGGTTGCAATGGAATGAGTATAAGTTCTTGAAATGAAACGAAACGTTTGTTCTTATATTCAATGTTTCAGGTTTTAAAGATTATTTTGCTATCAGTTAATTTCCGCCCAAGATAATTGTTGCGTAATATCTCCGAACGCCTCGTTTCCGCGCTTAACAAGTTTACAAATTCAACAAGTTGTTTATAATGTTTTCAGTAATTTAGCAAGGCAACACACGTTTGCTTTGAATCAATTACTTATTACTCGTTCAAACACAACTAGTTCCTGTTTACATGAAATAACATGTTTTTCCGATTCAGAAATATATATTTAGAACGGTAAACCTATAAATACATATACGTACACCTTCAAAAGGTCTGTCTGTCAAAACATCGACATTCTAAGTGTAGAATTCGAAGAAAATGTCATAAGGTCATTGCTGGTTAGTTGTTGTGTAGACCATCGGAGTATAGCAAAACACAGAGAACGGGATATGTTAATCACGTCTCATGCTTCTGTTCTTAATTTTAAAAAAGTATTTATTGTATTCAAAATCAGCCACATCTACGTGTTCGTGGTTATTAATACAAGTATGGCAGAATCCGGACACCAATTAGTCTAGTATTCTGTCAGGTGTTAAGGTACCAGAACATAGTCTAACGCTTAACGTGCGTTCATTGGTCAGTGGACACATACGCTTAATTTCACCAACATGCCATACTAGTAATAAGCAGAGAATACCAAACGCACATGGTGTCATATGAACCAAGGGCCTGTTGATATTCTAGGAATGTATTCAAGCTGGCCTATAATTCCGGTTAATATTTAGTTCAAAATAAACGTTGCCATGACCTCAAGAATGAGAAAGTTTCGATATATACTAGATTGAATAGTTCAAGCTTATCAGCATTCTGTCTATTTTATCACATCATGTCTGGTCGTTAATTATAGACAATAAACTGTCTGCTTCGTTAAAATATGTACTTAGAAACAAACGAAGTCGATGCCAAGTAAGATACATTCCATAGTGTTTTGACGAGTATGCACCACACGCTTTATTAGTTGCAACCAAATCCTCAATATCATTAATCAATTCACATAAATCAAACTCTCATTTTACAAAAAACACAGGAATGTGTGTAACATTGTTTGTTAGGTTAACTTGGTCGCTTGTTTATATGATTTACTGAGTATATCTGTCAAAACTAGAAAACATTGTTTGTAATGCCAGTTGTATGTAATATAATTCCATCCTATCTTTTACACACTACATTGGCTACATGTTTGCATATTCTATATAATGATCTCTATAATGATTGTCACCCAGGTAAACAAACACTAGCACTTGTTGAAAGAGTAATACTTGTTTATTTCACACAGTTCCCTGTTCGTTTTACCGGTGGCATATTTATTGAAACAGTTACGATAAGAACAGTTTTGTTATCTTCTCAAAAGCGATAATTACAACGCAGCACCTGTACAAATTGTGATGTTTCGATTCAATAACTTAAGAACAATTTATTTGAAAACCATGCAAGCCGGTGCCATTTTAGTTCAGCAAAGATAAACAACTCATTGGAAACAACTGGCTGCTTAAATAAGTTAGTAAACATGTGTGTATTGTTTGTATGAAGTCGGTGTGGTACATGTTTAAGCTAAATATAATTAAATGAACACAAATCTAGGTCACTTCAAATAAATCGGTTTCACGCCGACTTTTCGTTCAAATGTAAACCGTGAGCTATGGCAAACACTATACAGATTGACCTAAACAGACGGTGTAGTCTAGGAATTAAATATCAGCGTGTAATAAGCTAGCCATGTACGATTCATGCGTTTCTTGTCTTATTTATAATATTTATCTTTATAGTAAATAGAATATTGACTTTCATTTGTTGAAGATTATATTGTTATCATTATGGAACTTGTTGAATATGTTTACTTGGAAAGATATCATTTTATAACACAATACATGTAGTAGAACAATGCTCGTTTAGTGTCCTCTATACATGAGCATATCTCTGTTGAAGTCAAAACATCCCGCAACAACTTCTTACAGAACCATTTATGTAGTAGGTACATTTGCTTGTGCATAAATTTACGTTTTAAACATGATTTATCGTGACCTTGTCGGTCAAAACGTTCAGTGGGGAATTTGATCGTGTATTGGCTGTGTTTCATTCGGCAATAACCGCTATTATATAATTGATCCTGCATTTTATCGGCGGGGACTTGGATTTTTAATTGTTTCCTCAGCTTATTTATGGGCAAAGCTCAGTGTAGTTGCTAGGGATATGCAATATTATTCCCCACCCCATTCCTTCCTACCTTGTCAATTATTTTAATTAGTTCAAGTCGTTGTTGTGCCTCTTTAGGTCGCACAACGTTAGGTCACTGTCCCTAGTGGTGTCGTGATGTTTCTGATGTCGGTGCTCGGATGGTTAGGTTGAGTGCTACCTTCCGTGTCGGATTTTCTTAACACCTTTTTTGTATACGCTACACAGTAAGTTGTATGTTCTCATTGTATGTGCCTTTTGTGTTCTGCTAGTTCTATTAAATAACTTCTGAATTCATAATATCAGTCTGACTGCTGTATGTATCCATGCTTAGTCTTGTCTGTCAATTATACACGGTTTATTAAGCCTCAATGTTGGTTCTCTACTTTTAATGTCAGTGCCATTGTCAGTGCCATTGACCTCCACCATTTATCCGTCTAGTTGCAGTGTGTTGTCTATCTTGTTAACATGGATGTGATTGTAATACGTATAGGCTTACTGGCGAATACGCCTATTATTGTCAAATATAACAACGTAAGTACCGTTCATAATTGGCTGGTGATGCTTGAACATTCTTATTATCAATATCAATTTTTAAATTAAAACCATTTCAGTTATGAAATCCCTCTGTAAATGTCAATTATAATTTCAAGGAATAAGCAACATGGTATGTTTATTCAAGTAATTTCATGCTAACATTATTCTTATGTATAACAGCAATTAAATATTAAACTATTTATTAAATACAGTATTGAGTTTGTATAATATGGCAGCTAAACGGGATTACTACCAATTTCTGAAGACAATATATTTGGTATTTCTATTGTATCAACATTGTTATTTATTTGAAATGGACTACTAATTGTATTTTACTGTTTACTGTTGACTTAATACAATGTATATAACTCAGGTTCAATCAAATTTGTCGAAAACGATAACACAGAATTACATTACAGTTAATGTGATTTGCGTTACAACATTTAACATGATTTAAGTAGCATGATGCTCTTTAAATCAAATTACCTAATCTATAATCCGGTAAGAGAATTGCATTTGTATGTAAATCATTTTCCATTTAGATGTACGTAGAAGTGTATCCGCTGCATAACGTAATGATACCATATACTAGTTACATGTTATTGTCTTGTCTATCTAACAGAAATGGTTTCATTATCTTCCTCGATGTTAATAGAATTTACAACCTACACTTTTCTTCTAGTGATAATAGTGTTTTGTTTAATGGAAGAAACATAGTTAAGTACAATCGAATGTCTTGCATTTTTTACACAAATGCTTTATCGAATGAAGTATTTATTCGTGAGTGTGCACATTTATTGAGTGTTAAGCTTTGCAGAAAAGTTTCTTTGATAAAAATCGGAATGTGAATTTTAACTGTAATGTTTAATAGACGAAGACATTTTGTTAAAAAATAATAGTTTGGCAATGATCGTTTAAAGAGAACAATCTGTATTGGTATTTAACCTTAAACACAGCATGATCTAACCAGACTTGATAGTCGTGAACAGTTTGTAGCATGAGTTCTTTATTTTGATGTTTCGAATTCATGAATTTGCACGACCCCAAAAATATAGTTTACCAAAAGTAAATAATTACAATGAACGCTAAAAATATCCTATTTTACAATATGTATGTAAAATATCCGGAGACAAAGGAATACCTTATCGTTTGCGTCCTAATTGTTATACATTAGCAACATATAAAAACATGTCGAGTGTAAAATATAAAAAGAATCATATAAAGTGCAGCATGTTTGGCGCGCAACATCTCAAATCATGTATAAGCCATGTGCTTCCACTCTAAAAATGCAAAACGACCGTTATGTAGCGACGTTATGATTACATTCCCGTTATAATAAATCATTTCAGAAACACACATCAAACAATCTCTGAAATGATTGCTGATTTCTTCACTCCAAAATACTGAACTACGTTTCAATTGAGTTTTATGTGTGCATTAAATTCACTCTCTTAAAAAAGCTTGGACGTCATCTTGGCGTACGTACATGTCTACACAACAATAGTCGATGTTTTTTCTAAGTATGTGCGGATGTTAACCCGCGTGTTATGACGCACAGGGGAGTATTAAACGATTTTACTCCTAACACATTGGAAGGAAATTTTGAAATGTTCATGTAAAATTGATGATCAGTTGTAGTTAAGTATCAGTTCGTGTGAAACTAGGCGCTTTACAGTCTGTGTAACAACCTTGGTTGTCAATATTCATTATACAAATATTCACAACCATATTTTCGAATTACCCCGCACGCATAACACATACTTAAGATAGCGCAAATATTTTACGGAACTATGCACATCAAACATAATGTTTTGGTAATTGTTAAAACTAATCTTCGACATTCGAACTGAAAACCCACCTGTAGTGTGCGTTATCGACTCACTAGACGTTTATCAGACTGATAGGGACGCCATGAGATTAAACATATGTAAATATCATTTCTGAATACTTAGTTATGTTAGCGGTTATGATACAGAAATTATTTAACTTCGTTATCAGATGAGTATTTCACAGGCGCCATATGCATTGTATTTTATTGAGCCAAAAAGTTGAGAAAATATGTCAAACAGCAGAAATCATATTAAAATATAACACTATAGCTGAATAAATGGACCGGATAATTTAATTGGTTGAACACTGCGATAGATTTTCAACTAATTTATGAACAAAACATGAACGCCGATTTTGCAATATTAAGCAAAACCAATACTTATTGAATTATCTCTTTTAAACAATGTGAGCAACTGTTTCGGGTTCACATACACATGTAATGTTAATTATATATTGAATTTGGTTAATGCTAAAAACAACAATTTAGTAGATGATATAAATTTGGGTTTGTTTTAATTAAAATGGCCCTTTTATAGGCATCAATAAAGTGTTAATAAATTATCAATTGGCATTTTAAGAAGTACATTAGTAATATTTGTTGTAAGAAGGGTTTTAAGAGTTTTGTTTTGTATGATTTATGAAATCACACCAAAGATTGAAAATTGCCCAACAGCGCAAAAACCTAAAGTATAAAGTTATATTAGTTTTATGATGTGTATGATGAGTCCAAATGCAAACCGTGACATAATACAACCGATGGGAGTGTCCATGGAAACTATCAGTGAATTTATTTCAAGTTGAATGCATAATTCAAGGAAAATGTGAAGTTTCCATGCTGAAAAAAAAAAGAAAAACATGCTTCGCTGCCAGAGGTCTTGGAGTCTATAAATGCGACAAAAACAACACTATGTTGAAAGATGCTTTCACTATGACGAAGCCATGTTGTATAATAGAGATGGTAATGATAGATTAGAATACGCTATTTTAGAAAGGGTCACAGGCATATGGAGAAGTTAGTGTTTGTATATAATACCCAAGCAGTGGATGTCTAAGTCTTCTCATGTTTTGAGAATATACTTTACTATCTTCTTGATATAAAACCATCGAAAAAGAAAAAAAAATAAATTTACAGAATTATTTCGAGTTTTGAACCTTCACCAAAGCAAATAACAACACCCTCTACTCCAATGATGATTATGATTTAACCGTGAGGTATTGACAATCTTACAATGGTTATGATGTTGTTTGATACGATAGTGTACACAATACACTAGTTTATAATCGATTTCACTGTTATACTAACACACTATATAAAAATTATGTTCATTTGCTGGTCACAAATAAGTTAAACACCGCTCGTACACTTACTCGTACATCCGGCAATTCCGTGTAACGTTCGAGATTCATTGATGTTCTGTGACATTGATTGTAGACCAGGGTTCTTGTTAACGCGCTAAGTTACCAACTTATTTAATAATCCAAATATTAGTCATATAATAATATATACAATGTATGTTTCATAATGAAATGAAAGTTTTATTCTAAATATGTTTAACAATACACAGGAGAGTCATTTAAATTACCTGTTTTATTGAATAGTTATAGATGCTCTTACTCATAATTAATATTTATAAGTATGATATTCATTCTATTGATTCACCTGTGTGTCTATAATCAATCAAAAGGAACCAATACAATGTACCTGATCAATCGTCAATTTATGTGGGACTATTTGTGCCTTTTGGTCTCTGGGTGTTTTTCAGTTGACGGAAATTGTGTGCGATGCTGTTATGGTTTAAAGGCATTTCACATGCCGATTATACCAATAAAACTGTGTACAACTGTTTCATATATCACGTACGCATACAGAACATAAATGTGTAATCATGCGTCTGCATGGCTCTATTTTATGCGCCAGTATGATATAGATTACAATCGCCTGCAAGACCTGGGTGATTTATGGTCATTATAGCGCTTAGATCATTTATCACAAATGGCATAAATTGCGTGTGTCTGTCTGACATAGATAACAATTTTGAAAAACATAAGCGTCTGTATGACGTGATTATGTATGATTATGGTTGCCTGCGATATATAATATATACACTGTGGAAGAAATTGACAGAATGGATTTATAGAAATGACACATTGCGTTTTATTTATCAGGGAACAATGATTATATGGGTTTCATGTTGAGAAATGAAAGTGATACTAGTATATCTTAAATCCCATAAATCATCGACTCTGCATCGTGTGGTGGCAATAATGTTTCCTCACATCCGGAAATTAGCATGCATACAGGCTTTATAAAATATGCATGTGCATTCGTAACAATACAATACATTTAACTAGCTCTTTTAAGTTTCAAGTTGTCGGCGTGTTATTGTTTTTACATGGTGTTGTTATATTGTGGTTTAAGTCGTTTTGAAATAGAAAAAAGCTCCAAAACTACATGTAAATATTTGGCTACCAATATTCCAGTATTTATAACATGTATTCAAGGTAACATTCTGATCAAATACTTCGCATACTGACTGGTTTATTTAATCACAATCATACTGAAAACGTCCTGGTCTACCTTTGTTTATAACCTCATACATTGAAAAAAGTAATTTAGAAGACGGCACACCAGGACACAAGCTATCAGACACGCAGTTACAGAACCACGCGGTAATCTGGGAATACGTTAAGTATGTGCTGTTTGACGCAATACAGAGAAGTGTAGATTGCTAAACGTAATCATCTAATATTATATGATATATCATAAGTTCATATTAAAGATAATAGTATGCTATCGTATGATCGTCTTTATAACGCTCGCGCTGTGGAATGTATATCATTAAACTTTGTTCATGCGGGTTATATGATGGAAGTCGAACATACGCATTTGTCTAAATGGGTAAAGTACCAAATAGTTTTTAGCTTTTTGGAATTAATCCCAAGTACAATATAGGGATTCAGTAATGTAAACTTGTAATTCACTTGTTAAATTCATCTCTTCGACAGCAGACATGATAAGTACATAACCTGCTGAAATGTAATGTTTAGTTAGCATCCTGGTTGTCTACTTTAATGACCAAGGTATTATATAATGTTCACAGTCTTCGTTCACTTAGTTATAAATACAGATAAACTCTTTCAAAATGAGTATATCAAATTCAAGTTTATTTTCTCTGATGTAATTATATTACGCGGTATGGTTGTTCCATTATATACACATTTATTTATACAGCTTGATTTATGTATTAGTAATGGGTAGACTGATAGTAATCATGATACGTTGGCATATATTCTATATAATCTGATATAAAATTGATCCAGACTTTGAAATTTGCCTCACTAAAAGGAAAATAATTGATTGTTATAACATGGTTATAATTCGAATTGAAAACCCAATATTACCACTTACATATGTCTGTCAGTAATTATACCGTTTTAAATTCCAAGCAAATAAATGTAATGGCCTTAGCTGTAAACTAGAACCCACATGTATATTATTGTCATGATATTGCTTTATAGAGTAGATATCACTCGTTGTCAATTGACTTCGTTTATTCAAAAATCAGACAGGCATCACTAAAAGTAAGCAGTCGAGCACAGAAATCAGTAACAACACAAAATAACACATTAATACATTAAAACACACAAATAACCTAACGAAAACATTAAAAGTCCAAATCGCCGGGGTAAAAGAGTAGGATGACATATTTGCACAAATAAATTCCAAAACAATCGATGGCTACAAGTGACCGACTGAAATTCAGCTAACACCCGACTTAGTTCCTAGAGTATCTGCTGTCAATAGCAGGTTTCACAAAACTAAACTAAAGCGGTGGCCCGTATAACAATACTGGCGCAGCAGTTGAAACGGTTTTGGGCTAAAAATATTATCTTTCACGTACCCTCATGCAAATTGCAAGGATACAGCATAATACTATAACGCCTCTACAAACAAAAACACAGTTTGTTTGGCAATGTGAACAGAAACGATATTAATTAATATTGATACAACGGGCCTAAATGAGAAAAGTAATGAATGCACAACTGCTGTGTACGCTCCAGGTCCGGAATAATAAATTGAAATTGTGCCGTATTCAGATCTCGATTTTGATCGATATTTAATTACGACTCTCTCGTTTATCCTCGTATCGTTTTCTGATTACTTTGTGAACAATACATTGCATTTTAATTTATTTCTTGTAAACCTGTACGTATTGCTATTTGATTGCCCTGTATTCGGGGAGCTCTTCATAACTCCTTTAATGACAATCTACATCGTGCGACGTGTATGGAAATGCATGTACATGACACTATCAACGTATTAACGATAACATTTTGGAGTAGATGGACATTTACAATACCCATCATATAAATACTCGCATATGCGTATACAAAACTGCTGATGTTTATAAAAATAATTGTTCTGGTATACGTTCATACCTTCTTCCTACATATTACATAACAAAGTCATTTTACCTATTCGAAACACGTGTGCAATTCAAAATATATGGTTGATGCTCGTTTAAAGGAATTAAAATGTGCACTGAATTTAGTTTACATATTAAAATTAAAATTTTAAATTTCAATGAGCCTATAACTCATCGAAATAAGTTCTTCCTCATTTTATGTGTTTTTAATATACCAGAACGTCGTGAACCAGACTAACACCATTATTTTTTTTATTTTTTCTATTTATTTCTATTTGTATATTATAAAATAAGAAATGGACGTTAATAACCATAATTATTTCTTTCACCCCTTTAAGAAATTAAAAATAAGAAAAAAATGTGTTTCGATATGTGTTTTGACGTGCACCTGTAGTCTGAATTACCTCCCCTAGATCACTACGTTAAGTAGGTCAGGCAGACGCGGCTGCATGAAACACCCTAATATTACCAAATCTTACCCAAATAGTAACGTTTTTACCCAAATACTTATATTTAACTAACAATATGGGGTTGATTAACTACGCATTAATTACGCATTTTAATGACCAGTGATGACAAAATAAACGTAAACTAGCAAGCTTTTCGGCAAGACTCGGCCCAGTATCATTTCGAACTATAATGCCATAATATTTGCACGTCGTGAGAATCGCTTTATTTTACGTTCTGACGCTCTGCGTACACGCTTACCCAAATGTACACAAGTATGAACGTTTTTTTTTGCGCAAATACTTGTATTTAATAAACTATTTGTCGGAAATAAACTATATTATACATTTGAATTACTAATAATGAAAATAACACCATTTTTAGGTAAATTATACTAAACAAATATACCAAAACACACATAAGCCCACTAAATCAGAGAGGTTTGTAAAATTCCGCATTTTTCGGCGGGGACTTGGACTTTTTAATTGTTTCTTTGACTTACGTGAAGGCATTGCTCATTGTACATGTGTTGTGATGTTACTGATGCGAGTCTTTGCTCAGCTGGTAAAGTGTGCTGCCTACCCAGTCCGATTTCCTCATACCTTTTTATCAAGCCTTATTAACTCTTTAAAAAGTTCTAGTTGCTAAAATTATAAAAAAATGTCTCTCACAATACTGGTCTGTAAAACAATTGTGATGTTACTGATGCGAATCTTTGCTCAGCTGGTAAAGTGTGCTGCCTCCCCAGTCCGATTTCCTCATACCTTTTTATCAAGCCTTTTTAACACTTTAAAAAGTTCTAGTTGCTAAAATTATAAAAAAAAAATGTCTCTTACAATACTGGTCTGTAAAACAATTGGCCGCAGGAACTATTTAACTTGTAATTCGGTTGTATCCGTTGTATCAAACAGATATAATTTTTTATAGTATCATACGATAAACTATGAATAACAAATGTAAAATGATGTGTTTTAAGATAAAAAAAAACAAAAAATATAACATTAACATGTAACATAGCAGACGTTTCATTATCTTTAAACATATCGAGATGCATATCTAACAGCATTCACTTTTAAAAGCTTCAATTTATTCGAGAGTCACTAATGACATTCCGTATGTTCTGGAGGTTTTGGAATAATAAATAATAATTTAACGATATCGAATACAGTGAAAATAGCTTTTGTTATACATCCATTTACTATGAGAATTTTTAATCCAAAACAAATCGAACAATGCGTGGTATACTGTTGAGTGATTACAAATAAACCCGTTTTCGTATAATTTAATTCCCGATTCCTCAATTGAACTGTTCTTGGGTTAACATTTTAAGAACAATTTGGTGGTTTAATGTCTACCAATTGTTAATTGTATTTTAAAATAAGCTTTATTAGCTGTGTGTGTTGCTATATTAATCTGGAAACTGGAAATGTGTCTAAATGGTTAAGGGCATGCAGTGTCTAAAAATTAACTATTTTTTATCTAAACATGTTGCGATGTTGTTATGGTCAAAGGCATTTCACATTTTCACAATAAAGCTGTATACATATATAACGTACGTATACAGAATAATATGATTATGTATAATCATGTGTCTGTATGGCTATATTACATGCGCCAGTATGATATAGATTACAAATCGCCCGCAAGACCTAGATGAAATATGGTCATTATAGCGCTCAGATCATTTGTCATGAATGGCATAAATTGCGTGTGTCTGTCTGACATAGATAACACTTTTGAAAAACATAAGCGTCTGTATGACGTGATTATGTATGATTATGGTTGCCGGCGATTTATAATATATACAATGAGGGAGAAATTGACAGAATGGATTGATAGAAATGACACATTGCGTTTTATTTACAATGGAACAATGATTATATGGGTTTCATGTTGAGAAATGAAAGTGATACTAGCATATCTTAAATCCCATAAATCATCGACTCTGCATCTTTGCTAGCAAAAATGTTACCTCACATCCGGAAATTACCATGCAGACAAGCTTTATAAAATATGCATGTGCATTCTTGACAATAAACTACATTTAACTAGCTGATTTAACTTTCAAGTTGTCGGCGTGTTATGGTCTGTACATGTTGTTGCAATGACGTGATTTAAGTCGTTTCGAAATGTGTCTACATTATGACTTGTTCTATAAAAGCCCCAAAACATACATGTAAATATTTCGCCACCAATATGCTAGTATGTGTAACATGTAGTCAAGGAAACATTCTCATCACATACTTCGCATACTGACTGATTAGTTTTATCACAATCATACTGAAAACTTCCTAGTCGAGCTTTGGATATTAATCCTTTGTTTATAACATCATACCTTGAACAAAGTAATTTAGAAGCCAGCACATCAGGACACGATATATCAGACTCGCAGTTACAGAACCACGCGGTAATAATGGAATACATTAAGTATGTGCTGTTCGTCACAATACAGAGAAGTGTAGATTGCTAAACGTACTGATCAAATATTATAAGTTATATTATAAGTTCATATCAAAGATAATGTTATACTATCGCTTGATCGTCTTTATTACGCTCGCGCTGTTGTATGTATATCATCAAGCTTTTTTCACGCGGGTTATATGATGGAAGTTGAACATAAGTGTTTGTCTAAATGGGTAAAGTACCAAGTATTGTTTAGCTTTTGGGAATTAATTCCAAGTACAATATAGGGATTCAGTAATGTAAACCTTTAGTGTAATTCACTAGCTATGTTCATCCCGTCGACAGACGACATAATAATTACCTAATGTGCTGAAATTTGAGGTTTAGTTAGGCTAGTTAGCATCCTGGTTGTCTACTTTAATGACCAAGGTATTACATAATGTTCACAGTAAAATAGTCTGCCTTCGTTCACTTAGTTATAAAAACAGATAAACTCTTTAAAAATGAGTACTTAGTATATCAAATTCAAGTTTATTTTCTCTGATGTAATTATATTACGCGGTATGGTTGTTCCAGTATATACACATTTATTTATACAGCTTGATTGATGCATTAGTAATGGGTAGACTGATAGTGATCATGATACGTTGGCATATATTCTATATAATCCGATATAAAATTGATCCAGACTTTGAGATTTGCCTCACTAAAAGGAAAATAATTGATTGTTATAACATGGTTATAATTCGAATTGAAAACCCAATATTACCACTTACATATGTTTGTCAGTAATTATACCGTTTTAAATTCCAAGCACATGAATGTAATGGCCTTAGCTGTAAACTAGAACCCACATGTATATTATTGTCATGATATTGCTTTATAGAGTAGATATCACTCGTTGTCGATTGACTTTGTTTATTCAAAAGTTAGACAGGCATCACTAAAAATAAGCCGCCGAGCACAGAAATAAGTAACAACACAAAATAACACATTAACACGTTAAAACACACAAATAACCTAACGAAAACATTAAAAGTCCAAATCGCCGGGGTAAAAGAGTCGGATGACATAGTTGCACAAATAAATTCCAAAACAATTGATGGCTACAAGTGACCGACTGAAATTCAGCAACATGTAATACCCGACTTAGTTCCCAGAGTATCAGCTGTCAATTGCAGGTTTCACAAAACTAAACTGAAGCGGTGGCCCGTATAACAATACTGGAGCAGCAGTTGAAACGGGTTTGGGCTAAAAATATGACCTTTCACGTACCCTCATGCAAATTGCAAGGATACAGCATAATACTATAACGCCTCTACAAACAAAAACACAGTTTGTTTGGCAATCTGAACAGAAACGATATTAATTAATATTTATACAACGGGCCTAAATGAGAAAAGTAATGAATGCACAACTGCTGAGTACGCTTCAAGTCCGGAATAATAAATTGAAATTGTGCCTTATTCAGATCTCGATTTCGATCGATATTTAATAACACTCTCTCGTTTATCCTCGTATCGTTTTCTGATTACTTTGTGAACAATACATTGCATCTTAATTTATTTCATGTAAACCTGTGCCAGTAGAATAAGACCAAAAAAGGGTGATCTGGGGAAAAAATTCAGATGTTATCAAACTCTTCGATTTTGTACTCTACATGGTCCCTAGTATCACGGAAAAAAAGTCCCAACAAATCCCTTTTGGGGAAACTTTTTTATGATGCTTTGAAGTTTGGCATGTATACCCCATTTGAAATTTGGAAACTTTTTTGAAAATGATAAAATTTTCATAAGGTATTGCATGTGACATATCAAACTGACCGGAAAGATGTCAGAAACCCAAATCTGATATAAATATTGTTGTTAATTACATATTGGGAGCGAAATGTGCTATTTTGGGGTCAAATTTTACAAAATATAAGCTAAAATTGTGAAATTTTGGAATTAAAGGACTACAGCACTATTAATAATTTGATTTGAAAATAAATAACTACAATATGCATATATTGCTTTACAGGATTCCTAATATCACAGAAAAAAAGTTCTAATGAATCCCTTTTGAGGAAACTTTTTATGATGCTTTGAAGTTTGGCGTGTATATCCATTGTCAAGAAATTTAGGATCTTTTTTGAAAATGATAAAAGATTCATAAAATATGGCTTTTGACATATCAAACTGACCGGAAGGATATCAGAAACGCAAATCAGATAAATAAGTATTGTCTTTCATTGCATATCGAGGGCGACATAGGCCATTTTGGAGTAAAAAAACTCAAAATATAAGCCAAATGTGTGAATTTTTTGAATTGATGGAATACAGTGCTTTTAATAATTTGATTTGGAAATAAATCACTACAATATGAATATGCAGTCTAATATATCAGAATGTAGTATCAGAATGTTATGAAAATAATGAGCTATTTAAGGTAAAACATAACAATTTCTATTGTGAAAAAATGTAGTGTTTTGCGTAATACAATACATTATCAGATATACATGTAATAGAACCAAAGGTGTGTTTTAAAGTGTCTAACTATAAACTCAAAACCGTTATTATTGAGTTTTATATTTAATGATAATGAAACATAATAACTTTCTCTGTTATATACTTCTCATGGTATGAATAAGAGCTTCAAATATTCCGCAACATATATTTCTGTTTCTAGCTGTGGTAGGTACTCCTACCTAAAATAATGCTGAACCTGGCTGATGTAAGTACCTAACAAATCCAGAAATTGTTATATCCCTCTGAGGTATGTACGTCAGAAAGCCGGAAATTGCTGTATCTCGCAGAGGTATGTACCCAAGAAAGCCAGAAATGACTGTATCACACTGAGATGTACCTCAGAAATCCTGAAATGGCTGTATCACGCTGAGGCGTGTACCTAAGAATCCAGAAATGGCTGTATCTCGCTGAGGCGTGTACCTAAGAATCCAGAAATGGCTGTATCTCGCTGAAATATGTACCTCAGAAAACCAGAAATGGCTGTATCTCGCTGAGGCGTGTACCTAAGAATCCAGTAATGGATGTATCCCGCTGAGGCGTGTACCTCAGAAAACCAGAAATGGATGTATCCCGCTGAGGCGTGTACCTCAGAAAACCAGAAATGGCTGTATCTCGCTGAGATATGTACCTCAGAAAACCAGAAATGGCTGTATCTCGCTGAGATATGTACCTCAGAAAACCAGAAATGGATGTATCCCGCTGAGATATGTACCTCAGAAAACCAGAAATAGCTGTATCTCGCTGAGGTGTGAACCTACAAAAGCCAGAATTGGCTGTATCCCGCTGAGGTATGTACCTCAGAAAGCCAGAAATGGCTGTGTCCCGGTGATGTATGTACCTTAGAAGGCCTGCAAGTGTTGTATCTGGCTGTGAATGTGGTGGGTACACCAGAAACCCAGAAACAGCTGTTGGTACGTCAGGAAGCCAAATACAGCTGTGTCTGACTTTATTAGGTACCTCCAAAGGCCAAAAAATGGCTGTTTTTGACTGTGGTAGAAATCACAGAAAGCCAAAAATGACTGTTTTCAACTGAGTTAGGTAGATACTACACAGAAGACTAGAAACTGCTGTTACAATCTTTTTTGTACCCCAGAAAGCCAGCTTTATGAGTATAAGGTAGTATTCCATACTCAGTAGAGCCAGCAATGAAATGTACACCATAGAGCCAGAAACGGTTTGACATTGAATTGTTAGGAAACTTGTAGAGCCAGAAAAGGCTGTGTCAGATTGATGTAGATACCTCAAAAGCTTGAAATGGCTGTATCCGTCTGTGTTAGTTACGATAGAAAGGAAAAGAAAAGATATGTATTCGATTATCATATATGCAGTGACAGTGATGCAGACATCCTAATCGTATCGACGGCTCTGACATACACACAAAATGGCCAATCAGGTGCAGTTGTTGCTGAAGACACTTGCATTTTCATAATGCTACTACACCACTGGATGACCGACATGGCTGATATCCACATAAGGAAAGAGAATAAGCATAGTTTGAAAGCTGCAGAAATACATGGCATCAGAGAAGCTCATGCTGTAATGGACCCTATAATTGTGAATATGAATATACTTTGGATCCATGCTTGTAGTAGTTGCGACACCTCTACATCTACATTTGGACAAGGGAAAACCCAACTACTAAAGGCAATAAAGACTTGCAAAATCTCACAAAATTTAAGACGAAGCAGCCACGTTAACAATTGGGAAATTACACAAGACAAAATCAGTAATGCTGGGAAATCTGTTTTCTCCGAGTTGTATGGTTGCAAATGGAGAATCGCCACCCCTCACATCATTAAGGCAGTTTTGGTAACAAATAATGGTTGCCCAATGCAACTTAATTGAACCAGAGAGACTATCACCAATGGACAGAGCAGCCCATTGTCACAAATAGCTCAGGGGAATACCTAAATACCTCATGTCGTGATGCTTCAGAATGGGGTTGGGCTCTGGATAAACAAGTTATGCGCCGTATAATGACAAACATGGAGCAAGCACCTGCAAATCCATTCATTGCAAATGTAACAGTACCAACCCGACAGTGCGTCACAAACCAGTGTTCTTGTCATAGAAATGGAATCAAGTGTTGAGTGGCCTGTGGTGGGTGTCGCGGAAAGAGCTGATAATCCTTCTCTCGATCCTGTTCTCAACGATGCCGAAATTGATATGTGACATTAAAGAGGCGTTCCCTATAACTTAGATAGTTTAAATCGATTCAGGAATATTATACATTAAATGAGAATCATTATTGCTTAAACTCCTCAAATTTTCAACAAAAAGCTCCCACTAATTACCTAGAAAAGAATGAAAACATATTTCAAAATAGCCACGAGTTGTTTCCCTTTGACCACATAATAATAAATCGCTGGAAGCGATAAATTATTATTGGTGATTTAAACATAATTTTGACATTATAGAGACATATTTGCGCATACTTTCTTCTGACAAATTATGATAATTGATAGTGCTTTGTATGTTCAGCACATTTAATGTGATAGTAGAAAAAATATGCTAGTTAAAGGGAATGCCTCTTTAATGTTGGTACAAATATAGACATATCCATTGTTAAAACATTTTATTGTGTCATTGTTTGAATGGTTATTTTGGTATAGTTTATGTGGATCATTTACTACTATCAATGGTTATTGAACTAAATAAACAATAAGTGTCCGGTACTGAAAATATGAAATGATGGTCGTTTTGAAGCAAAAAAAACATGTTGGGGCTTTTCTTTTTCTATATTTGAAATAAAGAAATATTTCTATTTGCAAATCGTTCCTGATACTTTACTGGTCAGTTTGATATGTTACATGATATACTTTGTGCAAAATTTTGCATTTTCAAAAATGTCCTAAAATATTTTGCCGATGCGTTATCATGCAAAATTTCAAAATGGCGTCAAAAATTTTCCCCAAGAGATTTTTCTTGGGACTTTTTTTCTGTTGTTCTGGGGCACTTGGGGAGTAGAAATCCGAAGAGTTTGATAACATCTGAATTTTTTCCCCAGGTTCGACCTATTCTACTGGCCTAATATTGCCATTTTGATTGCCCTGTATTCGGGGAGCTCATCATAACTTATTAAGTGACAATCTCCATCGTGCGAAATGCATGTACATGGCACTATTAACGTATGTAACGCCACATAAACTGATCGCATTTTGGAGTAGATGAACATTAACACTACCTATCATATAAATACTCGCATATGCGTTAACAAACCTGCTGATGTTTAGAAAAAGAATTGTTCTTGTATAAGTTCATACCTTCTTCCAACATATTGCATAACTAAGTCAGTTTACCTATTTAAAACACGTGTGCAATTCAAAATATATAATCGATGCTCGTTTAAAGGAATTAAAATGTGCAATGAATTTAGTTTACATAAAAGTATGTTGTATAATAAACTTATGTCAATGAACACATAACTCATCGAAATGATTTCTTCCTCATTTTATTTGTTTTTAATATACTAATATAATTGTAAAACATGCATGCTATTTTAAGTTGGGTAATTATCAATGAAATCTTCTGTTTAGTATTGGGAACAATGCAAAGTAGGAAAACATTATTCATAAAATGTTTCAAGTGGCAATATTCCTCGTTGACAATAATAAGTGTACTCATACAATACGTTGATATCTTAGTATGATTTACAATTAGATTCAGAGAAGACTTCCGAAAGACATTTTATGATACTCACATAGCACAATTATTTTTTGTTTTAAATAACGGCGGCTACGAGCATGATAACAGCTGCATAAAACAATTAACATTATATACGGACGTAATCCTATTATTGCTATTTGTTTAATGGAATTATCAACATAAATGCCCATTAGCTAACTAATGCGTTCAAATCATTATGTTTTCTTTTATTTCATCAGACGCTTGTAGTTAGTCACTAAATGTAAACACTTCTAAAAACACACTTCCTGCTTAATAATTTCAGTACCACTAGACATGTTCTCATGATTCCTCTCATGTACATTTTTTGCCACGATATGTATAGTACAATACAATGGAACTCATGCAAATACAAGGTCTCTAGATTAATAACGGAGCTTATTATTACAGTATTTTACTATAAGTAATCATTCACTGCACATACAGGGCTTTTGGTAACACTTTTCCGAATGAGTGTTCTTTAGGAAACCGTTCGAGCGAGTTGTCATATGCTATTTAGCATAACAACGCATGCTCTCTTTGTCGATGCTTTTGGGGATATTGCACATGGTTTTAGGTGTAATGACGCTTTTCAGCTCACACGCGGGTACTATTTGCCACTCTACTCAGTAATAATAGACCAGTTCGCAAGGCCACTAATTGGTAGTGTCTGCAGATGCATTACATTGTAATTCGGTATACGCATGTGCTTCGCATGACACCGTTGTATCAAACAGATATATAGTCTCATTCGATAAACTATGAATAACAAATGTAAAATGATGTATTTTAAGACAAAAATAAAAAACAGCATTTACATTTAACATACCGATTCTTTATCTTTAACCATATCGAGATGCATATCTAACACCATTCACTTCTAAAAGCATCACATTATGCGGGAGTCGTTAATGACATTCCGTATGTTCTAGAGATTTTGGAATAATAACTTAACATTACATGTAGCGGTACCAAATACAGTGAAAATAGCTTCTGTTATACATCTATTTACCAAGGGAGTTTTTAATCCAAAACAAATCAGTGTGTGGTACTGATGAGCGATTACAAATAAACCTGTTTTCGAATAATTTAATTCCCGATTCCTAAATTGAATTGTACTTTCACATTGGTTAACATTTTAAGAACAATTTAGTAATTAAATGTCTACCAATTGTTAGTTGTATTTGAAAATAAGCTGTATTAGCTGTGTGTGTTGCTACATTTGTCTGGAAACATTAAACAACCCATTGTTTATTCTTATTTATGGCTATATTACATGCGCCAGTATGATATAGATAACACATCGCCCGCAAGACCTAGAAGATTTATGGTCATTATAGCGCTCAGATCATTTATCATAAATGGCATAAATTGCGTGTGTCTGTCTGACATAGATAACAATTTTAAAAAATATAAGCGTCTGTATGACGTGATTATGTATGATTATGGTTGCCTGAGATATATAATATATACACTGTGGGAGAAATTGACAGAATGGATTTATAGAAATGACACATTGCGTTTTATTTACCAGTGAACAATAATTATATGGGTTCATGTTGAGAAATGAAAGTGATACTAGTATATCTTAAATCTTATAAATCATCGAATCTGCATCGTGTGGTGGCAATAATGTTTCCTCACATCCGGAAATTAGCATGCATACAGGCTTTATAAAATATGCATGTGCATTCTTGACAATAAACTTCATTTAACTAGCTCATTTAACTTTTAAGCTGTCGGCGTGTTATGGTTTGTACATGTTGTTGCAATATTGTGGTTTAAGTCGTTTCGAAATGTTTTTACATTATGACTTTTCTAAAAAAACACACCAAAACATACATGTAAAGCCAGCCCGCTTAGCCGTGTAAAGCCAGCCCGCTTAGCTCAGTCGGTAGAGCGCGAGACTAGTAGTCACTACTGATATCGGTGTTGTGGGTTCGAATACCGGGCTGGCCATCTAAAATTACTAATAGTCTTTCAGATGAGCATTAAACCGAGGTCACATGTATGGGTGCTATACACCTGGCATATAAAAGAACCAGGGATGTTTTTTGGAATTGGGGCATCTTCTGCATCATGCACTATCCCCCAAAAAACTAAAAGTACTAAACCACTTCTCGGGGCCTCGCCCATATGGATTATCCGGTGGCGAGGATAAATAAGACCATTAAATAAAACATGTAAATATTTGGCTACCAATATACTAGTAATTATTACATGTATTCAAGGTAACATTCTGATCAAAAAGCCTACCGGCAGATTTGTTTTATCACAATCATACTGAAAACTTCCTGGTCTATTTTTGGATATTAATCCTTTGTTATAACCTCATACATTGAAAAAAGTAATTTAGAAGACGGCACACCAGGACACAATCTATCAGACTCGCAGTTACAGAACCACGCGGTAATCTGGGAATACGTTAAGTATGTGCTGTTTGACGCAATACAGAGAAGTGAGATTGTTAAACGTAATGATCTAATATCATAAGATATATTATAAGTTCATATTAAAGATAATGGTATACTATCGCTTAATCGTCTTTATAACGCTCGCACTGTTGTGTTTGTACCATAAAGCTTTGTTCACGCGGGTTATATGATGAAAGTCGAACATAAGTGTTTGTCTAAATGGGTAAAGAACCAAGTACATTTTAGCTTTTTGGAATTAATTCCAAGTACAATATAGGGATTCAGTAATGTAAACCTTTAGTGTAATTCACTTGCTACGTTCATCCCGTCGACAGAAGACATAATAATGACATAACCTGCTGAAATGTAATGTTTAGTTAGCATCCTGGTTGTCTACATTAATGACCAAGGTATTACATAATGTTCACAGTAACATAGTCTGCCTTCGTTCACTTAGTTATAAAAACAGATAAACTCTTTAAAAAATAGTATATCAAATTCAAGTTTATTTTCTCTGGTGTAATTATATTACGCGGTATGGTTGTTCCATTATATACACATTTATTTATACAGCTTGATTTATGTATTAGTAATGGGTAGACTGGTAGTGATCATGATACGTTGGCATATATTCTATATAATCCGATATAAAATTGATCCAGACTTTGAGATTTGCCTCACTAATAGGAAAATAATTGATTGTTATAACATGGTTATAATTCGAATTGAAAACCCAATATTACCACTTACATACGTTTGTCGATAATTATACCGTTTTAAATTCCAAGCACATACATGTAATGGTCTTAGCTGTAAACTAGAACCCACATGTATATTATTGTCATGATATTGCTTTATAGAGTAGATATCACACGTTGTCGATTGACTTTGTTTATTCAAAAATCAGACAGGCATCACTAAAAGTAAGCAGTCGAGAACAGAAATCAGTAACAACACAAAATAACACATTAATACGTTAAAACACACAAATAACCTAACGAAAACATTAAAAGTTCAAATCCCCGGGGTAAAAGAGTAGAATGACATAGTTGCACAAAGAAATTCCAAAACAATCGATGGCTACAAGTGACCGACTGAAATTCAGCTACATGTAATACCCGACTTAGTTCCCAGAGTATCAGCTGTCAATTGCAGGTTTCACAAAACTAAACTAAAGTGGTGGCCCGTAAAACAATACTAGAGCAGCAGTTGAAACGGTTTTGGGCTAAAAATATGACCTTTCACGCACCCTCAGGCAAATTGAAAGGATACAGCATAATACTTTAACGCCTCCTCAAACAAATACACAGTTTGTTTGGAAATCTGAACATAAACGACATTAATTAATATTGATACAACGGGTCTAAATGAGAAAAGTAATGAATGCACAACTGCTGTGTACGCTCCAAGTCCGGAATAATAAATTGAAATTGTGCGGTATTCAGATCTCGATTTCGATCGATATTTAATTACACTCTCTCGTTTATCGTGCTATCGTTTTCTGATTACTTTGTGAACAATACATTGCATCTTAATTTATTTCTTGTAAACCTGTACGTATTGCTATTTGATTGCCCTGTATTCGGGGAGCTCATCATAACTCATATAAATGACAATCTGCATCGTGCGACGTGTATGGAAATGCATATACATGACACTATTAACGTATTAACGATAACATTTTGGAGTAGATGGACATTTACAATACCCATCATATCAATACTCGCATATGCGTATACAAACCTGCTGATGTTTATAAAAATAATTGTTCTGGTATACGTTCATACCTTCTTCCTACATATTACATAACAAAGTCATTTTACCTATTCGAAACACGTGTGCAATTCAAAATATATGGTCGATGCTCGTTTAAAGGAATTAAAATGTGCAATGAATTTAGTTTACATATTAAAAGTAAAACTTTAAATTTCAATGAGCCTATAACTCATCGAAATAAGTTCTTCCTCATTTTATGTGTTTTTAATATACTAATATAATTGTAAAACATGCATGCTATTTTAAGTTGGGTTATTATAAATTAAATCTTTTTTGTAATATTGGGAACAATGCAAAGTAGGAAAACATTATTCTTAAAATGTTTCAAGTGGCAAAATCGCTTGTTGACAATAACAAGTGTACTCAAACAATACTTTGGAATATTGGTATTAATTAAATTCAGAAAAGACTCCCGAAAAATAGCACTTAAAGACATTTTATGATACCCACATAGCAACATTATTATCTGTTTTAAATAATAGCGGCTATGAGTATGATAACAACTGCATAAACAATGAACATTATATACGAACGTAATGCTACTAGTGTTATTTGTATAATGGAATTGTCAACATAAATACCCATTACGTAACGAATGCGGTTAAATCATTACGTTTTGTTTGTTGTTATTTCATCTGACGCTTGTAGTTAGTCACTAGATGTTAACCCTTCTCAAAGACACACTTCCTGCTTAATAATTTCAGTACCAGTAGACATGTTCACATGGTTCCACTCATGTAGGATTTTTACCAAGAGATGTACAGTACAATACCATGGAACTCGAATCCAAGGTCTCTACATTTATAACGGGGCTTATGCTTCTAGTACTTTACTATAAGTAATCATTCACTGCACAGACAGGGCTTTTGGTAACACTTTTCCGACAGAGTGGTCTATGGGAAACGTTCACGAGCGAGTTGTCATATGGTATTAAGCATAACAACACATGCTCTCTTTTTCGATGCTTGTGGTGATATTGCACATGGTTTTAGGTGTAATGACGCTCTTTAGCTGACACGCGGGTGCTATTTACCACTCTACTCAGTAATAATAGACCCGTTCGCTAGGTCATTCGATAATTAAGATAGAAGTACCACTAATTGGTATTGTCTGCTTATAAATGTTTGTATTATACGTAAGCTGCTTATCACGATTCATTACATTGTAATTCGGTATACACATGTGCTTCGCATCACACCGTTGTATCAAACAGATATAATTTTTTATAGTATCATGCGATCAACTATGAATAACAAATGTAAAATGATGTGTTTTAAGATAAAAACAAAAAAAAACACAGTATTAACATGTAACATAGCAGACGTTTCAATATCTTTAAATATATCGGGATGCATATCTCATAGCATTCACTTCTAAAAGCTTCAATTTATTCGGGAGTCACTAATGACATTCTGTATGTTATGGAGATTTTGGAATAATAAATAATACATTAATGGTATCGAATACAGTCAAAATAGCTTTTGTTATACATCTATTTACCATGGGAATTTTTAATCCAAAACGAATCGAAAAATGCGTGGTATACTGTTGAGCGATTAAAAATAAAACCGTTTTCGTATAATTTAATTCCAGATTCCTAGATTGATTTGTTCCTAGGTTAACATTTTAAGAACAATTTGGTTGTTTTATGTCTACCAATTGTTAATTGTATTTGGAAATAATCTGTAATAGCTGTGTGTGTTGCTATATTTGTCTGGAAACATAAAACAACCCATTGTTTGTTCTTATTAATGGATATCGTCCTCAACAACATCGCTGTTACATTTCAGGTGTTTTTCGCACACACAATTTGTGTCTGTCGATTATCTACACCAAAATTATACTAATTATTGTAAATACGAGCATTTGTCTGACTGAGAAACAATAATCACCATAGGTCTAAACACGTACGTTAAACATCCCATAGGAATGCTGTTAATTTCACTAAACAGCTACTAGAATAAAGACGTATTAAAGCCATTTACGATGTCGATGTAATGTCGCTGTTCCCAAACGGCGTTAAGATTATGCATCATATCAGCCAAGCAGCAGCCATTTGTTTATAGTCACTTTTTGATGCATCTGTACGATAAACCGTTTTTTTTCTAGCGTTTGTCGTAAGATCTGTTAGATGAACACCACGTCGCAGCCTAATTTTTTATATGTTCACCTTTTCCGCGTTACATTGTATTTGATCTACCGTTACAACAATAGTTCTATCATCAACATTTAAGATCATCGTACGGCAGCCTCTGTGCAATATCTGCAAAATATCTGCGGTTTGTTATTTATAATTCATTTTCCGAAATGTTCGTGCCAATAATACCATGCGACTCACGTGATACTGGCATAATTCAAACAATGTACCGACTTCCAACTTCACTTGAATACTTCGGATTGGTGTATGACTCAATACTTATAAAATCGTTTGCAATATGCATTCCTTTCTTGTCAATCTTTGGAAATAACTCGTTCCAAGAACATTTTATGGCTTATATTGTTTTGACAGAAAGTTTGAATGTACTGCTTAAAGAACTCATTCCAGTAATATCTGACACGTATGTGAGTAGTTATGTTTTGATGACGTCGGTGAAAACGTTAACAGAAGCAAAACACGAGTACTGAACGAAATTGTTGAAATAAGCGAAATCAAACCCTGCAATGTGCAAAAACACCCTGGTGTGTACTCTTAATTGTGTTACATGTATTACAAATATTCCAAGAATCGGAACAATAACTTCGTAGTTACAAAATCCTACGCGAAAAATGGTGAAATTTGGACTTGATTTTGATGTAACCATGAACTGTTTTCTATTCAGGTATTTGTTCAAGCCAATTTGAGGGTGTTCGAAGACATCGCTGTTCTTTTTTTCGGGGTTGTCTAATAAATGAACAGGATAAGGAAAACCCAGTCTGAATGGTTTATTCAATTGATATATAGCATGCTTTCTCCATTGAGTACGCGTATGGTTACCGCGTTATGTGTTGTTTGGTATTAGAAGTACCAACTTGTGTTTTATTGCGTGTTACAGTGAATGCTACTCATACACTTGAACATGACAGAGACACTGACCATAAATTTGTTAAGCTAACTGTTTGACATAATTTATCTATATATTAACAATATAACACGTTGTGATAATAGTTATTTTCTTTGATCATTCTAAGTTAGAGATATAAGAATAAACAAAATATGCCATTCGGCGAGTGCACGTAATGCGTATGTCCATTGTGTATTAAATAATACATTAAGAACTACATGTCTATTTTTACAGTTTCCGTTGCTCATCCGTTGATCATGCACGAGCTATAAGACACCTAACAACTACATGTATCTTATAAATTACCCCCATCACGGTATTTATGAGTCAAGTTAAAAGTCAGATCAAATGCTTCGCTTACTAAATGATTAGTTTTATCATTATATCTCAATAAAGTTGAGAACTGCTTAAGAAAAATTTGCAACGAGCTTTGGGTATTAATCCTGTGTTTAGAGCCTCATACATTGAAACTAGTAATTTAGAACAGAACAGAACAGAATACTTCACTGTCGTAAACAAAATTGTTTCTTGACAAAGAACATGAACATATTTACAAAACATAACTACATAATATTACATCATACAAAACACAATAACAAAAAAGTGCATACATATTTTTAACTTCCGATAATCGAAATATACAATTCGTCGGAATAATTGTTATACATTATGATTTGATGGGAGGATATTTGAAAGATTCGTTATTATTTAGTAAATAAAGTATTTATTTAAGTAAACATAAATGATTTAAATGATCAAGTATAAACACTTTATATGTTAACACTTTACAAATGTTGATATACATATGCAAGAACATATTATAAATATACAATATACAGGAAACATAAATTCATTGGATTGGATAACCTAATCAGTTAAACAATACTATTTAAAAAATAATTTCTTATGTCAAATGCTTGTGAAATAAATTTACCGAGGTTTATTGGTAGTCGTTTGTTTTCGGATGTTAACATGTGTATGAATTTAGAAGACGACACATACGGACGCAAGCTATCGTTATGGTAGTTACAAAACCAACCGGTAATCACTGTATACATTTATTATGTTTTATCCGACGCAGGCGAATAAAGCTTATCATTTCACAGATAAATGTAGATTGCTAAACGTAATGATCTAATGTTATAGGATAAAAAGGTTCATAATTATCAAAGATAATGTTAAGCTACCGTAGGTCGCTGTTGTATACATATCATCAAGTTTTGTTCACGCGGGTTGTATGATGAAAGTCGAACATAAGTGTTTGTCTAAATGGTTAAGGACACACAGTGTCTTAAAACCAATTAATTTTTATTTAAACTACATGTTGTTGTAATATTATGGTTTAAGTCGAAATGGAAAAAGCCCCAAAACTTACATGTAGATATTTGGCTACCAATATTCTAGTATTTATTGCATGAAGTCAAGTTAACATTCTGATCAAATACTTCGCCTACTGAAAATTAGTTTTATAACAATAATACTGAAAACTTCCTGGTCTATTTTTGGATATTAATCCTTTGTTTATAACCTCATACCTAGAAAATAGTAATTACGAAGACGGCACACCAAGACACAAGCTATCAGACTCGCAGTTACAGAACCACGCGGTAATCTGCAAATACATCGAGTATGTGCTGTTCGACGCAATACAGAGTAGTGTAGATTGCTTAACGTAATGATCTATTATTATAAGACATATTATAAGTTCATATTAAAGATAATGCTGTACTATCGCTTAATCGCCTTTATAACGCTCGCGCTGTTGTATGGATATCATTAAAATTTGTTCATGCGGGTTATATGATGGAAGTCGAACATAAGTGTTTGTCTAAATGGGTAAAATACCAAGTATGTTTATTTTATCAGCTTTTGGGAATAAATCTTAAGTACAATATAGGGATTCAGTAATGTAAATCTTTAGAGTGTAATTCTCTTGTTAAATTCATCCCTTCGACAGCCAACATGATAATTACGTAACCTGCTGAAATGTAATGTTTAGTAAGCATCCTGGTTGTCTACTTTAATGACCAAGATATTATATAATTTTCACAGTCTTCGTTCACTTAGTTATAAATACAGATAAACTCTTTCAAAATGAGTATATCAAATTCAAGTTTATTTTCTCTGGTGTAATTATATTACGCGGTATGGTTGTTCCATTATATACACATTTATTTATACAGCTTGATTTATGTATTAGAAATGGATAGACTGATAGTGATCATGATACGTTGGCATATATTCTATATAATCCGATATAAAATAGATCCATACTTTGAGATTTGCCTCACTAATAGAAAAATAATTGATTGTTATAACATGGTTCTAATTCGAATTGGAAACCCAATATTACCACCTGCACATGTTTGTCAGTAATTATACCGTTTTAAATTCAAAGCACATAAATGTAATGGTCTTAGCTGTAAACTGAAATCCACATGTATATTATTGTCATGCTATTGCTTTAGAGAGGAGATATCACACGTTGTCGATTGACTTTGTTTAATCAAAAATCAGACAGGCATCACTAAATGTAAGCAGCCGAGCACAGAAATCAGTAACAACACAAAATAACACATCAACACGTTAAAACACACTAATAACCTAACGAAAACATTAAAAGTCCAAATCGCCGGGATAAAAGAGTAGGATGACATAGTTGCACAAAGCAATTCCAAAACAATCGATGGCTACAAGTGACCGACTGAAATTTAGCTAACATCAGACGTAGTTCCCAGAGTGTCTGTCGTCAATTGCAGGTTTCACAAACTAAACTAAAGCCTTGGCCCGTATAACAATACTGGAGCAGCAGTTGAAACGGTTTTGGGCTAAAAATATGACCTTTCACGTACCCTCATGCAAATTGCAAGGATACAGCATAATACTATAACGCATCTACAAACAAAATCACAGTTTGTTTGGCAATCTGAACAGAAACGATATTAATTAATATTGATACAACGGGCCTAAATGAGAAAAGTAATGAATGCACAACTGCTGTGTACGCTCCAAGTCCGGAATAATAAATTGAATTTGTGCCGTATTCAGATCTCGATTTCGATCGATATTTAATAACACTCTCTCGTTTATCGTTGTATCGTTTTCTGATTACTTTGTGAACAATTCATTGCATCTTAATTTATTTCTTGTAAACCTGTACGTATTGCTATTTGATTGCCCTGTATTCAAAGTGGCCATGATAACTCATATTAATGACAATCTACATCATGCGACTTGTATGGAAATGCGTCTACATTATTAACGTATGTAACGCCAGACAAACTGATATCATTTTGGAGTAGATCAATATTAACAATATATATCATGTAAATACTCGTATATGCGTGTATAAACCTGCTGATGTTTATAAAAAGAATTGTTCTAGTATAGTCCATACCTTCTTCCAACATATTGCATAACTAAGGCAGTTTACCTATTCGAAACACGTGTGCAATTCAATATGTATAATGAATGCTCGTTTACAGGAATTGAAATGTGCAATGAATTTAGTTTACATTAAAGTATGTTGTATAATAAACTTTATGTTAATGAACACATAACTCATTGAAAAAAAATCTTCCTCATTTTATGTGCTTTTAATATGCTAAGATAATTGTTAAACATGCATGCTATTTTAAGTTTGGTAATTATAAATTAAATATATTTTGTAATATTGGGAACAATGCAAAGTAGGAAAACATTATTCTTAAAATGTTTGAAGTGGCAAAATTGCTTGATGACAATAATAAGTGTACTCAAACAATACTTTGATATCTTGGTATGATTTACAATATAATTCAGGGAAGACTTCGAAAAAAGCACTTAAAGATATTTCATGATAACCACATAGCAACATTATTATCTGTTTTAAATTACGGCGGCTGCGAGTATGATAACAGCTGCATAAAACAATTAACATTATATACAAACGTAATGCTATTATTGCTATTTATTTAATGGAATTATCAACATAAATGCCCATTACCTAACTAATATGTTTTGTTTGCTGTTATTTCATTTGACGTTTGTAGTTAGTCATTAAATGGTAACCCTTCTCAAAATGCGATATACACATGCGCATCGCATCACACCGTTGTATCAAAAGTTTATATATCATCAAGCGATAAACTATCAATAACAAATGTAAAATGGTGCGTTTTAAGATAAAAATTAAAAACACAGTATTTACGAGGGGTGATCAATATATTCGAGGACTTTTCATCTAGAAATTTTATATTGGCAGCAAGGCTCACAACCATTTAACATCATTCAGACTAAGATGTCTCCGACCGAATGCACTTATAAAACTATTTGATTCATACAAGGGGCGCGTGGCGTTGGAGCAGCACGTAGCTCCTTTCTGGACTGATACTCGGTCCCATGTATGAGACAGGTTTGCTTTTATTACTGAAATAAGTAGTTAATAGTCAATTCTGGAATGTGAGGTGGAATAAAAAGAGTATCGATGCGTTATTGGAAACAAAACTCGGAAAACGGCGGTTGGGTGTACAAAATTAGATTATTTTAATTAAAATGAAGCAGGGCCTATCAGGTTTAGAACGCTATATCGAAATAACCCTTTTGATTTGGAGTGAACGATTTATACAAGGGGCGCGTGGCGTTGGAGCAGCACATAGCTCCTTTCTGGACTGATACTCGGTCCCATGTATGAGACAGGTTTGCTTTTATTACTGAAATAAGTTGTTAATAGTCAATTCTGGAATGTGAGGTGGAATAAAAAGAGTATCGATGCGTTATTGGAAACAAAACTCGGAAAACGGCGGTTGGGTGTACAAAATTAGATTATTTTAATTAAGAATGAAGCAGGGCCTATCAGGTTTTGAACGCAATATCGAAATAACCCTTTTGATTTGGAGTGAACGATTTAATATTTTGTAGCCTATACTAGTCTTCGTTTTTGCAAGTAACATTTGGTTAAGATCGGTGCGTCCTATTTCGCATAATTTAACGGAAATTGTCACTAACGCGGTGTTATTTTTGCTGTTTATCCTTATTTTATCGACTCAATCGTTTGACAGAGACTCAACAATCACATAAACAACGGAATCAAATGAAAATGACCAATTGGGAGCGCACAAAATCCATGCACAATTTAGTCAAGTCATTTTGGAGATATCGCGAGGATTTTACATGTTTCGCGTTAATTTTCATAGCATGTCGTTACTTAGAAGTAACGTTACGTCCGAGATGCTCGACGGTGCGCGCTTCACCATGGTTACAAAAAGTGACGTCATCAAGTAAACAATGACGTTATCATAATTAATCAAACAAATCGCGAGATAATTGTTTGATCTACACCAGCTTGTAATTTCATTACTCTAGTTTTAATATGTCAAAATTGAGAAGAAAAGTCCTCGAATATATTGATCACCCCTCGTACATGTAACATTTCAGACGTTGCATTATCTTTAAACATATCGAGATGCATATCTAACAGCATTCACTTCTAAAAGCTTCAATTTATTCGGGAGTCACTAATGACATTCCGTATGTTCTGGAGACTTTGGAATAATAAATAATACATTAACGGTATCGAATACAGTGAAAATAGCTTTTGTCATACATCTATGTGCCATTGAAGTTTTTAATCCAAAACAAATCGTACAGTGCGTGGTACTGTTGAGCGATTACAAATAAACCCGTTTTCGTATAATTTATTTCGCAATTCATCAATTGAATTGTACGTTGGTCAATATTATAAAACAATTTAATGGTTTAATGTCTACCAATTGTTAATTGTATTTGAAAACAAGTTGAATTAGCTGTTTGTGTTGCTACATTTGTCTGGAAACATAAAACAACTCATTGCTTATTCTTATTAATGGATATCGTCCTCAACAACATCGCTGTTACATTTCAGGTGTTTTTCGCACACACAATTTGTGTCTGTCGATTATCTACGCCGAAATTGTACAAATTACTGTAAATACGAGCATTTGTCTGACTGAGAAACCATAAACACCATAGTTCTTAACACGTAAGTACAACATCCCATACGAATGCTATTGATTTCGCTAAACAGTTACCAAAATAAAGACGTAGAAAAGCCATTTGCGATGTCGATGTAATGTCGCTGTTCCCCAGCGGCGTTAACATTATGCATAACATCAGCCTAGCAACAGCGATTTGTCTATAGTCACTTTTTGATGCATCTGTCCGATAAACCGTTTGTGCTTCTTGCTTTTGTCGTAAGATCCGTTAGATGAACACCTCGTTGCTGCCTAATTCTCAACATGTTCACCTTTTCCGCGTTAAATTGTATTTGATCTACCGTTACAACAATATTCTATCATAAATATTTAAGATCATCGTACGACAGCCTCCGTGCGATATCTGCAAAATGTCTACGGTTTGTTTTTGTAATTTATTTTCGGAAATGATGGCTCGTGCCAAAATATCATGCGACCCGCGTGTTACTGGAATAATTCAAACAATGTACCGATTTCCAACTCCACTTGAATACTTCGGATTTGTGTATGACTCAATGTTGCATATAAAAACGATTGCAATATGCATTTCTTTCTTGTGAGTCGTTGGAAATGACTGGTTCCAAGAACATTTTTTGGCTTGTATTGTATTGACAGAAAGTTTAAATGCACTGCTTCAAGATCTAATTCCAATAATATCTGGCACGTTTGTGAGTACATGTAGTTATGTTTTGATGACGTCGGTGAAAATGTTAACAAAAGCAAAACACGAGTAATGAACGAGATTGTGAAATAAGCAAAATATCGTCCATCAAACCTTACAGTGTGCACAAACACTCTGTTCAATGGTGTGTACTCTTAATTGTGTTATTACAAATATGCCAACAATGACTTCGTAGTTTAGAAAATCCTTCGTGAAAAATGATGTAATCTGGACTTGATTTCTATGTAACCATAAAATGTTTTCTTTTCAGGTTTTTGTTAAAATCAATTTGTAGGTGTTCGAAGAAATAATTGTTTTGTCCAGGTTATCTGATAAATGAACAGGATAAGAAAAAAACAACCTGAATAGCTTGCATGTATTCAATTGATATATAGCATGTTATTTACATGGAGTACACGTATGGTTACCGCGGCATGTGTTGTTTGATATTAGAAGTACCTACTTGTGTTTTATTGCATGTTACAGCGAATGCTACTCCTACACTTGAACATGACAGAGACACTGACCATAAATTGGTTAAGCTTAGTGTTTGACATAATTTATCTATATATTAACAATATTACACGTTTCGATAATAATTATTTTCTTTGATTGTACTAAGTTAGATATATCGGAATAAACAAAATATGCCATTCGCTGAATGGACGTAATGCGTATATCCATTGTGTATTAAAGTTGGTATCATAGAGGATATACTGATACACACATACATTGTACTTTAACATGTAATGCAATTGCAATACACTGATAAAACTATGTAGCTTAAATTTTAGTACCCAAACAATAGAATTGAGTATGCGTTCTTAAAAGTAGTTTAAAACGTAGCTTGAATAGTGTTACACTTACGACCACGAAATAATACATTAAGAACTCCATGTCTTTTTTTACAGTTTTTGTTGCTTATCCGTTGATCATGCACGAGCTATAAGACACCTAACAACTATCTTATAAATTACCTCCATCACGTTATGTATGGGTCAAGGTAAAACGTCTGATCAAATGCTTGCATACTAAATGATTAGTTTTTTCATTATATATCTCAATAAAGTTGAGAACTTCTTAAGAAAAATTCGCATCGAGCTTTGGATATTAATCCTGTGTTTATAACCTCATACATTGAAAATAGTAATTTAGAAGACGGCACACCAGGACGCAATGTATCGTAGTTACAAAACCACCAGGTAATCACGGAATACATTTAGTATGTTTTGTCCGACACATGCGAATAAAGCTGATCATTTCACAGAGAAGTTAATATTACAAAATGTAATGATAAAATATTACAGGATAAATAAGTTCATGTTAAAGATAGTGGTATACTATCGCATGATCGTCTTTATTTCGCTCGCGCTGTTGTTTATTTATCATCAAGCTTTGATCATGCGGGTTAAATCATGAAAGTCGAACATAAGTGTTTGTCTAAATGGGTAAGACAAACAGTGCTTAAAAGTCAATTATCTTTTATCTGGAAAGTAATCCCATATACATGATGGGGACCCGGTAAAATGAACCAGAAGGTCTGCCCAAGGTATCTGAATAAATGTTCAAAATGTTTCTAATAATTGCGATACTATTTGGGGAACGTAGCATTATAGTGCGATGGTGCTAAGTCTAACTTTATGCTCTTAAACCGCGAGTAATATTATATGTCCGCACTTATCTTCAAATCTTATCATTTAACTGCGCCATTTTCTAAGGGACCTCTTCAATGCAGAGCAAGCAATGTGTAAACTTTTTCTCTTATACCCTTCGTGCTCAACTTTTTCTATTAGGTGCTGACTACCATGTCCAATGTATAAATTCATAATTGTGTGATAATGCCATTATAAAATATATTCATATAACTAGTTCACTGCTGAATTCATCTTATCGAATAAAAATGACATTAATTCGACTAATTACCTAACCTGCAGAAAACCGCTACTCGCTTTCGTTAGCTTATTGGTGTTTTAATTACATAACAGAGTGTGCTTCTTCCAGTATATCCACATTGATACAGCTTGATTTATATATTATTAATGGTCTAACTGATGGTGATCATGCTACGTTGGCATATATTCTACGTACTCCAAAATATAACTGATCCCGACTTTGAGATTTGCCTTACTAATAGGAAAATAAATTAGACTAACGACATGGTTCTAATTTTTATAGGAAATACAATTATATTATTGTATACACCTGTTTGTCAGTAATTAGTCCGTTTTAATTCCAAGCACAAAACTGTGCTTTATTCACGTAATGGTGTCCTTAGTAGTGTGCTTAGCTGTTAACTATAACTATTAAGAAATACTTGGTAAGCGGTGAGTTGAATTTGGACAAAACATGTGGCATTTTACTTGCCAACATGAACGTCGATCAAATAAATAATTCGTGGCTTAAATCTTTGAGTTGCTCAATTCCTTCTCTAGGTGTTAAGTAATATTTACAGTCTGATACTGTAACAACTGTTTGGGCCTTGCTGAACGCAAAAATTGGGGTTGTTTACAAATAACGCCTCCACAAACAAAAATACAGTTGTTTTGCAACTTAAACAGAAATGACATTAATCTGGAAATTAATACTGTGCACGCACTAAGTCCGGAATAATAAATTGAAATTTTGCCGCATTCAGATTCTGATTTATTTCGATATTTAATGGTGACTCTCTCGTTTATTCTCGTGTCGTTTTCTTTCTGAATAATTTGTAAACAACACATTGCATCTTAATTTATTTTATGCAAACCAGTATGTATTGCTGTGTGATTTTCGTGTTGTTTTTCTGTTTTCGAGGAACCATCCGTTTAATGACTTTTTATGGCAATCTATATATCCGAAATTCCAAGTCGGTTTAGTTGGTTAACATTGATTAGGAGTAGCATACATTTATACTTTCTTCCAGAATCGATCATTACTACTTAGTCATTCGAAGCACGTGTGCAATACAACAGACATAATTGATGCTTGTTTGCAGACATTAAAATGTGCAATGAATTTAGTTTAAGCTAATACACATGTTTTATAATTATCTTTATGTCAATAAACACATAACTAATTGAAAGAAATTCTTCCACATCTAATATGCTTTTGATATACTAAATAGATTAGAAAAATGTACACAAGCTATTTTAAGTTGGGTAATTATACGTTAAATCGATTTGAGAACAATGTAATGTAGTAAAACTTTATTCTTAAAATGTTTTCAAGTGGCCAAAAATGCTTGTTTACAATTGAAAGTGAAGTAAAACTCTTAAGATGTTATTGGAATCTCGTTGGGACTTACAATAAAATTCAGTGGAGAATTGGAGAATAGTACTTAACGAAATTTATGAAACCAACATAACAACATGATTATGTTTTCAAATAACGGTGGATACGAGTATAAAAACAACTGCATAAAACAATCAACATTGCAAAAGCAATTGAATTTGTTAATGGAATCTATAAGAAAGTGAGCATGTGTCTTTTCGCTCAAACTAAATACTCATTACCTATCTGTATGCGATAGAACGCGATTTAATCATTATGTTATAATGTTATAATTGTATTTGGCGCTTGTAGTTGGTATGTTGGAAATTGTACGGATTAGTCACCTGACGTAAACCCTTTCCCAAAAAAGATAAACAGACAATCCTGCTTAATAATTTCCGTACCAGTTTGCAGTGCAGTTGACTACAGTACAAATCAATAACAAAGTAAAAATGATGTGTATATAGATAAACTCTCAAAATAAAGCATTTAAGATGACGTTTTATTCTCTTTAAACAGACCGAGATACATATCTGACAGCATTCATTTCTAAAAGCATCAATTTATTCGAAGTCACTGATAGCATACCGTGAATTCAGAAGATTTCGGAATAATAAAAACACATAAACTACATTAACCGTATCAAATACAATACAATAAACTTATGATCTACATCTCGGTGTCTTTGAAGTTTTGAATATTACACTAATCGAACATCACTGCACATTGTTCATCGATTCCAAATGAGCTCGTTTGCGCATAATTTCTTAATCGAATTGTAATTAATTTAACATTTTTAAAACATATTATAGGTTTAATGTCTACGAATTGTCAATTGTTTGTGAAACATGCTGTATTAGCTATGCGTGCCGCAAACTTGTCTTGAAACATAAAATAACACATTGTTTATTCTTATTAATCTTCATCAACAACATCGCTATTACATATAACGCGTTTTCTTCAGACATTATTTTGTCTCGGTCGATTCTCTTTGCCAAACATTATACAAATTATTGTAAATACGAGCATTTATCTGACGGGGAAACACTAATCACCATAGGTCTAAACACCACAGTAAAACATCCCATACGAATGTTATTGATTTATCTTAGTTACCAAAAATAAAGACGTAAAACAGCCATTTCTTCTCTTTACATAAAATATAAGTCTAAAACGGGACGGAAGTCATTGGCATCGACAAAATACAGTATCTGTGACGACAAGAGTGTTCTATTTGCATTTATTCGTCTTTGTTGTTATTTGTAGAAGCCGAGTAAAGTAACATTAATATAACTAATAGCATGATGTCTATTTCAGTCGACACTGTTTAAAGTATGCGTCGCACCAGCCTTGTGACAGACGTAACTTATCTTAAAGTACAGGGAAACCGCTTGTGTTTCTTTCTTTAGTCGTAAAACACACATACGACTGCCGTAATCAAATATTATAACGTGACTGGATGAACTACACCTCGTTCCCCGTTTTGCTTGGATATTATCGTGACAACAATATCAATAGTTTCACTAGATTCACGCGACGCGTAGAACAGCCGCGTAAGCCTAACGATATCTGCAACTTGTCCGCGGTTTTGTCTGTAGCCTGAATGTTATTAAACTCGCATTTTCGGAAGAAGTTACTATTGCGGCTGATGATGTAAAAAGAAATATTCAAACATGCTTCTGATTGCGAAATGCACTTGATTATTTCGACAGATGTTTTTAACGCTCAGTTTAACTTATGAACACGTTTGCAAGATGCATTATGTGTATTGCCATTCGTTTTAAAAGGCACATTCCAATAACATTATATGGCATAGATTGCATTGACGTAAAGTTTAATGCAATGTTTAAAGAACTCATTCCAATAATATCTGGCAAGTGTGTGAGTAGTTATGTTTTGATGACGTCCGTGAAAATGTTAACAGAAGCAAAACACGAATGATAAACGAGATTGTTGAAATACGCGAAATATCATTTATTAAAATACGCAGTGTGCAAAAAGAAGACTGTTAAATTGTGTGTACTCTTAATTTACTTAGTACAAATATCAAGAGAATAGGAGCCAAAATATGTGGTTTTCCAAATCCGTCCTTTGAAATGATTAGCATTCAGGATGTAGGTTTGGTATTCGAAAATAATCTAAATGAGTGAAAAACGTGTTAAATGCAATCATATGTTTTGACTTTAGTTTTAAAATTTACTGAACAAAAGTCCTGTACATTAGAGTATAACAAATGATTTCTAAGTGATTTTATGTTAGCTCTTTACAACTACATAAAATCTAATAAGCTTGGTTTTCTTGATTCTGCTGATGCAATCATTAATGTAATATGGATTTTTCTAGATTGTAGGCAATATTTACATGTTATGCTTTGGCGATACAACTCTAGAAAAACTAATGAACAGAAATGTGTACTGCATATTTACATAAACATTCGTCTATTCTATATCATAGTCAACTTAAATATGTATGAGGGTTTTTCGGAAAGGTTTAGGATAATTAAGCGGTGTTTTATTTTCTTTCTTTCAGGTTATATTAATTCAGTCTTTGAAATCGTAGCTACAAGTAATATATATTCACTATTCACTTTAACAATTATGTAAACTAATATCCCTCGTTATTATTCGCACGTTAATATCACAGCTATGCCAACCGGATTATGCCCGATAAGGGGTCGCAATTGTGGCCGCCTCACTATTGAGGTTACACTGTATAACCTTGTTGTTCGCATTGGAGCACTGTTATATCATCAACACTTTTACCAGTAAATAAAAACGGATGTTGAGTATTGCTGCACCAAATAAGATAAGATACTGTAATCAAGAAATACAATATACTACAAACGAATGATAAGTCACTAAATACTTTCGCAGTATGTGGTGTATGAATACGTCTTAGTGTAGATATGATTATATAAATCTATTGTAGTGTGTGTGCACTGGATAATATTGTATATCTTTGCAACATTTGTGCACGTTTCATATATTAGCAAATATTACGTATAACACTTTTGAATAATACGTATACATCTGACTAGGAAACGACATTAAGCAAAACTAACAATAAACAAGAAGAGGCTTAAGATTTAACCTACAAAATGAGACGTACACAAACTATGACAAACCAACGTGTCATAATATCAAACAATGTCAAAGTAAATGCCAATAAACAATATCGAATAACATGGTGGAACACACATCACACAATGTGATCCGTCATCGCATTATTTTCTGTATATCTTTCTTTTTTACAATTACTAAATAACCAAATGGAAATATATGCACATACATACATGTACATGTGAAAATCATCTAGTCCGCAGTGTTTTCGCTTAGATATACAGGAAGTGGCAAATGTCACTAACATAGTAAATGCGCAGCTAATCTCACATTCTGTCTGCAGACAATATTAGTAACTATTTGGGTTTTCTAATTACAACGTATAGGTTTAATAACAATGTCAGATTACTAAGGTCGTCATTATGTTCCGTACAGTCTACAAATTCACCACAAATCAGACTGTCAGAAAATATAACCACACCATTGGCAATAGACAGTTTCTCGTGAAATTCCCCCGAACGACACACACCGTCAACTTAAACCTGTCTCTCATAGAAACACACAACCAGACCTGAAGCAAAGAAATATTTCACACTATTACCAAATCTTGAAGTTTAAATAAACCAAGCATTACTAAAAAATGTCAGAACCTTGAGACGGCTTGTATTTACATCAGTGCATGTCTCGAACACATTATTTTATGAACGCTATTGTATGCAAAAATGCAAGAGTTTTCATGCGTTCAATTGTTTATCAGCGGCAAATAAAATATAACTTTACTGCACCTGGATAGCAAATACAAGCACTTTTCACTCATAGCAGGCATGCATACACTATTTTACTATCAGAAAATGTCCGTACATCACCCGTCAAAATGACCAGTTAACACATGCCGAGCTAGCCAACCCACATTTTCATATTAAAATTGCTATAATTTACATACAGGCCAGAGATCATTATCTAGCACATTTCAATTATTGTAAAACATTATCACTTCTGTCAACATTTAAGATTCCAGCTAAAATTGTTTTGAACTTATACAAGCAATTCGTTTTCACTTACTTACTTACTTACTTAGTTACTTACAATACTTACTTACTGTCCATTTTGCCCTCTGGCATGTAGGGCAGCAACAAAGGACCTCCGCCGGCTTCGTTCTTTGGCAAGTCTTTCCACTGTTCCAAAGGACTTACCCATGGTCTTCAATTCTGCCTCAACTGTTCGCCTCAATGTTATATAAGTTCTTCTGCGCTTCCTTTTTCCTTCAGGCGTCCAATATAAAGCGACTCTTGTGATCGTGTTGATTTTTTTCCTGATTACGTGTCTTAACCATTTCCATCTTCGTCTGTACAATATGGTGGCCATGTATCTTGATGGTATTGCTGTAGAAGGTTTTCGTTTGAGATTGTGCTTGGCCGACATATTCTAGAATTTGTTCTCAAACTCTTCGTATGGAATGTTGATAGGTGTTGAAGATCATTGTCTGTCATTCTCCAGCATAATAGGGTTGAAGGACACAGCTTTGGTATAACTTAAGTTTGGTCGTTTTGCTATATTGAGATGATTTCTATATGCTGTCAAGTGACATGAAGAGGTTTCTGACTTTGCTTAGATTTTGGATGGCATCACAAGCTCCGCCATCGTTTCTTATGACAGCACCTAGATATGTGATCTTGTTGGGAAGTACTTTTCCATCATTGTCACTATTGGCTTCGTAGTCATATTTATCTCCATGGCCAATTCGTATCTACCACAGGAAAACTGTAAAGTTCATGTACTACCTTAGGTCCGTCGTTAAATATACACTGGCTAAATAACTAAAATATCAGCTGCAACACTTCCTTCGTCGATTGTTCCAAAGCAGCGTTTAACATTTACAAAGTAATATAATGCTGATAAAAATGGTTTTATTACACGCGTTCTTAATCACTTGTATTGGTTTTGGGGAAACTTTATTGCCGCTATAGTACTACGGAAGCGCTGTACTAATTTGAAGTCCACTTGATAACACATTACATGTAAAAAAAAACCAAAGGTTTTGTATATTAAAAACACAATGTCTAGGATATTAAACAGAGTTTCGAATAATATCCCTGAGTGTTGGAAGTCTCAACAGATAACATAGTTACTGTATTATTGCTACTTTAGGGTTTTAATATAAGAGGCTAATCGTTCTGTTAGGCGACCAGACTGATTTTTTATTCCACTTCAAGTGTAAAAGTGCAAGTACATTGTATAGTATGACTTTAATTAACTTTATTATTTAGACTGTAGACTTTCCTAGAAATTTCATTAAACATTTTAATAAGAAGTAGATTGTCTTAAGCAAGACGTAAATTTTAAGATGTCTGCAACCAGAAGTCTTGATATCGTCATAACTTCTGTGCGACAGTTGTAAAATGAAAGGATAAAACGTCGATAGAACGATTACTGCTCAAGTCTAATGTAATTTTCATATTTATTCATTGCTTTCATTACGCATGCTGAATGCTATTGATAACACTACTGGACTGTCTGATCTGGCTAACGCATTACTAAGTTCTGCATAGTTGGCTTTACATTCCATTATTATATTATATTTATCACATAAACCACGCTACGAAAGTTTAATAAAGCTATTTAATGAAACGTATATTACACTACTCACTATTGTAATAATTATGAAAATGAGGCGGGTGGTGATTTGTTTCTAATATAGATGTAATACTATGTATTCATACGCGCTGTCAAAAATATGTATAGATAGACTCGATACATAAAAAAAAAACAAGTCCGTGACGTGATGACGATTCAAATATACCCGTCTCTCTCCAGTGATTATGCAGCACTGTAAATGTAATTACAATCAGTGTTGCACTATTTTTATCTGCACATATATATGAACCACCTTACTCATTGACTTTATTCTCTTCTTAAGGGGAAAACTGTCTACTTTTAGCACAGTTATAGGGCTTATTTTGTTTATTTGATAAAACGAATCTTACATTCGTGTCTTTCCATATAGAATTTATAAAACTCGTATATATACCTCAGCCATACTCATTGTCTGCATGAACCTATTCACTGGTTTCCAATCGACAGAAAAGCACTTAAACTTTCGAATTTGAAGAAGTAGGCTTCACTTTGAAGAAAGTTAGGTTAAACACTAGAACAGTCATTTGTGAATTTTCAAGCGGTTTATAATTCAGCAATTGTATTGATATAAACAGGAATGGTATACAATATTGAACCTTCTTGTGGATACGAACAACCAACTAGATCACACGTTATCAAACTATTGGTTAGTAACATAAAAAATATGATATTATTGGCTATACATATCTCCAATTGAATAAAACCGATATTATACACCACGCCAGTTCATCTGGCTTACTAATCTGAACAGTTGTGGAACTGTATGCCAAAGATGCGTTCTACGTGTATAGTACATGTAGATGTATGGGCATAATGGTATGATGTGCACGCCAGCATTATTCCAGAGCCAGTGAATGAAAACAATTGCCATAAACACAGATTGTCCCATACTTACTGATAAGTTTATTTTGAGAAGTTTAGGGGAATTGTCGTCTAGGTTTAGCAACTTAATTCATGCCTTACATATTCATTATTATCACTGTCCTAGAAGAAAAATCACTCCATCCATAAATCATAAGAGAAGAAACACTTACGGTTTTTACGGTTTTCGCGTCATGCTCAATACGTTTATGACCTAGTATTTGTGGCTACAGAAATCGCGTGTAACAGACCCATTGTAACGATGATGTATGAGACGTTAAATTCAATTTTCCACAGACATAAATCGGAAACAGCCGTATATATACATATACACGTGATGTTCCAATTTCGGAGTGCGTACTGTTCGATACAGCAAATATTTGTCACAGACATATCTGCCAGAAATGTCACTTCTGGAAATGTAAGTATATTCACGGCAAGCGCTGGATAAAGCAAGCGAAAATCGGAATATATCGTGAGACGATATAATTATCATATTCTAAAGATTTTCAGGCGAAATCCAGATATTTATGACAACGGCTGGTGTCTGTGATTGTTTGATGGTGTCTTTCTGCTTACTTTATTGGTCAATTTCGTGGTGAAAGGGTTGATAATTTACCATTTGCTACGATCTTTAGATCAGAAATAAGTCGCTGGTGATTGCATTTCCAGGCTATTTCCTCCATTTTATATTTGCCACTGTGATATTACGGGAACATTTAGTTGCTATAAAAGCCATAAGACATTTGAATGGTCTATAGAAACACTTTCAGTCAGTGTTATTTGCATGATTGGTGCGACAATATTCGCCGAATCATTGTATTAAATCAATACGCTTCTGTGACATTATGTAAAATTATGTACATGACGTTGTGTCTACGTTTGGCCAGGCAGTATATTTCGGCCCTATGCCGTAGACTATATTGGATACAGTGGAAGGGGTAACATTCAATGTAATAAAACCATGTTAGTCCATAGCGACCCTGTTGTTTTAGACCAGGTCTAAATCTTAAAAGGACATGCAATTCAGTAAAGCACATTAATTTGTAGCTGAAATCAACGATATAAAGGTGTTGTTTTCAGAAAAATATTATTTAAATGTTGCATCTATTTACACAGCGTTGTGTTTGTGCTATGTATATGTAAACTGATACAATGTTGATCCATGCCACAGCGGACTCTTTGAGAGTAAAATAGTATTTCCTGCACCAATAACCGGTACACGCATTTCGGTGACTTCAATGCATAGTATCGTGAAAGCTAACTAATTGTAGTGTATGTTTCGTTTCTACATCTACATCTACATCTACATTATACTCCCTAACAATCGAACTCGATTATGATTGGGAGGCGCGTTGTCTGGAAAACAGTGTTATAAATAGTTTAAAAAATTGTGTTATGTGCTCAAATTAAAGGTTAAAAAGATCAAAGATCATAGGTGAAAGGGTGCAGGATAAAAACAGAATAGTACAGGCTAGAATGTGATCGTCGCCAGCCTGTTAGAATAGATGTCTAGGCTGGGACTCGATTTGACCTGGGATGGGAGACTGTTCCAAAGTCTTATTGTTCTCGGGAAAAAGGAGTTGATATGATATTGGGTATTTGACTGCGGTATAAGAAAGTTCTGATTGCGGGTTGGGATGAGATGATTATGATCAACGAAGACTAGGCTATGTTGGACTTTATATAGAAAGATTAAGGATGATTGCAGTCTTCGTTGTTGCAGTGTCACCCAGCCAAGATCGTTTAGCATAGTGGTGACACTGCTCTGATAGTCATAGTTCCCACAGACGTACCTAGCTGCGGCTCTCTGGACACCTTCAACCTTATTTATGAGATGTTTCTGCCAGGGGTGCCAAATGACGGAGCAGTATTCTAGTTGGGGCCTTACGTATGTTGTGTATGCAGATTCTTTGACCTTTTTGTTTTGTGTTTTGATATTTCTTTGAATGAATCTGAGTGGATTTTTGGCCTTGGAGGTTATGTTGTTTATGTGGGGGGTCCAGTTTAGATCTTTAGAGATAGTGACTCCAAGGTATTTTGCATTGTCTGTAGTGTTCAGTATTTTGTTATGTAGAGTGTAGGGAAATATGATTGGGTTCTTTTTACGGGAGATTCGGAGTACCTCACACTTGTCGGGGTTGAACTCCATAGCCCACTCACGTTCCCAAAGCTCTAGTTTACGTAGGTCTTCTTGTAAGGCGTTTGCGTCCGTCTGTCCTTTAATTGTCAGGTAAACTATGGTGTCGTCGGCAAATAACCTTGTTCTACTTTTGACTGTTTCTGGCAAGTCATTTATATATGCCAGAAATAAGCAGGGTCCAAGAACAGAGCCCTGAGGGACACCAGATAGTACAGGTAGTTCGTCAGAGAGATGACCTTCAACCGCAACCCTCTGGCTGCGGTTGTTCAAGAATGACCTTTACATATGCACTGACGTAATGTAAATATTGAATGAATAAAGTATATACTTTTGTTTTTATTAAACTGTGTGTAAAAGTACCATTCCCTATGTTCATTTATTTAACCCTCGCTTTTCCAAACTGTTTCATCCTTTCAAAACACTCTCAGTATTTTGGAAGACAGCGTGATATATTCCGGAATACAGCATATGTTCAAAATGACAAATGTCTTTTAGAATCGGCATATATCACGTTGATGAAATCGATGGCCCATTTTCGTGAACATTGTTCGTTCCTCAGGATATTTGCCTCGCTTGAAGAAACCATAAATCCCACATTTGATGTATTCATGGTATGTGTTACCGAACAATTTAGGATTTGCCTAACATTGATGTCCGTATATCAAAACGCATTACACAAGGAACAAAATATTTTGCTAATTAAGCGAAACGTGTTTGTTATGTTTTTTATTAATACACTGCATGTTAAAATCGACGTAAACTACATCTGTACACCATGTTACCATTGTTCTAAAGAACGGGATTACCAGCGGTTTTACTGACGATGTTATAATTAATTTACGGTTTGCTTGAATTCATAGCTGGTGTTTTTATGGAGTGTTCGACAAAGTGTATTTCTGTTTGAAATAGATAATCAATCACTCGACTTCAGTTAAGTATCATCTGCAGACATTTGCTTTCGTTCAGTGAAAACAATTTCCTGCAAAAAACATTTTACGAGAAGACGAAATTCTGAATATATGAAGCAATTACATCTGCCGTTTATTTAAACATTTTTTAGCATTTCTAGGAATTTAGACTTTGAACGAATAAGCTTTAAATGTTTTAAAATAAATTTAGTCTAAAATGCGTTTCTGAAGTTTGTTTCTTTATGGGTTTGAAGGCATGTCTGTTTTTTATATTGTGGGGACTATCGACTACTGAATTATATAATCAATTATTCAGTTATTTTTGTTAACCATCGTCTGCAGAGTTTTGCTTTCTTTTGTCGTAAAAGATTTCCTACAAAAAAGGCAACATGCAAAGTATACTGTCTGACGAAAAAGCAACTAACTGTGCTTTCAAATTGCTGTGCATTATTCAGATAAGCTACCAAGACGTGGTATCAACAATCTTAACGAACTAGTAGTAGTCTAAATCACTTCCGACATGAAGCATCCAACTCAGGGCCATGAAAGTGAGGAAATTCGTTTTAAGTAACTATTGGTAATAGCTTTCATCGATTACTTACATCCTACACATACAAACCTCTGTAATGGAATTAGTTATTTAAGACTAGACAGCAGGTTATGACCTTTATCAGAAAAATATTTCACTATCTAGCTATAAAATGAGTCTAAGTATGCGGTGCAAATGATCAAACTATGAAATGTAATATATGATGTAACACGATCGCTGCATATAAACTGAATTTTGAATAAAGTAGATTTTGGTAACTAGGAAAAATACTGAAATACTTGTTCCATTCGACATTTACGTATGACAAGGCTATACTTTCAAGAGTCATTCCTCATGGCAGCAATACACACGTATGTGTTTAGCCCCCCCCCTTTCCGGTAATCTCGTGGTTTCCGATGGTATAGTGCCGTTACGCTGTCAGAATGTTCAATGGCTGTTGCTATTGTTATAATAAGTAGATAGACAGTTAATACTTAAGTTTGTGAAGCTGTAAACTTCTACTTCTGATCAATGCATCATTTTGGACTTTGTTAAAGTGATACACGATGAACGTGTATTTGTAAAATTGTAAGACTAAAAAAGCAACAAGAAGTAATTTGGAGCTTCATAAATGCTCATCAAGTATGTGTATGTTTTATAGTTTTATAGCATACATGCATACAATATTACTTTCTTTGAATAAGGTGAATGAACGGAAACACTTGCAATGTGTGAAAATCCATCTTTATATGGAGTCGTCTAAACTATGTAATATACATGTCTGTCAAAGTATCGAGCTCGATATCAGTACGGAAATAAAACAGCTTTAGATTCTAAGATTCTTAAGATTTCCTAGGAATAGTATTGTATTATAAGGTTTTCATTAATATTGTGTACTCCAGAAATAGAGCAATCAGACTGTAACTCATTTCCTTAATATGATTGCTTTTAGTTTGTGATTTGTGGTTTTACACTGTATGTAATTTTGGAAATGTAGACTATGCTCACGTTCATTATAGCACCCGAAGTGCGACATACAATTTATAACATGATGCTGTAGTTACGATAATACAATAATACAAGATTGGGTAGGAGTATAATAAGATAAAACACGTTTGTGGTATGAAGTTATACGAAGCTATTTACAGCCGCAGTATTGTATATCAGAGTTTTATACCTTAGAATACCTTAGGATCTTCTGTGGACGCAGGTTATAAAACATCTGTATCCACCTCTTCTTCTTGTACTATTCTGTCATCTCTTGCATTCGTGAATATAAGGTCTGCTTTATGATTGAATTTAACTTCTTGGTCCCCCCAGTGTTTATCTAATCTTATTTCAAAATTAATCACTTTCTTCGCAGACACTACAGTTTGTGGAAGGCTATTCCACGCATCCACAATTATGTTAGTAAAATAGTATTTCCTCTTGTTGGTCTTGAATGGTTCCTTCTTAAGTTTTAGATCATGTCCTCTTGTATTTGTATGTATTAATTGTTCTAAAAATCCTTCTGTTACATTGGTGTCATATATTCTTTTCATTATTTTGAATACTTCTATCATGTCTCCCCTGAGTCGGCGGTATTTTAGAGTTGGCATTTTTAGCTTTTTCAGTCTTTCTGTATATTCAAGGTTACGTAGACTCGGTATTTGTTTAGATGCTCTTCTCTGTACATTATCGATGGTTTCAATATATTTCTCTTTGTATGGTGAACAAACTGCTTGTGCCTATTCCAGGTTTGGTCTAACTAGTGATTGGAACAAGTATTTAAAACTGTGTTTTATATCAATTTAAATACAACTGATGGTTTATTACTTGTCCTCCTAATGAAACGAGTGGTTACTGCATTGGAACATATTTATGGTCATTCGCAAGTGGTTTAATAAAAGGTTCAACTAGTACTTCCCTTAGAAAGCATTATGGTTGAACTAGAACGAGAAACTTAACATAACTGTCGAGTAGCCAAAATAAAGGGCACTTTGATAACATAACGAAGCAACGTGGTACGTGTGCGGTATATTATATGCAAGTAACATCAGCGTAAGATGACAAATTGCTGTATAAATACCATACAAACATCAAATATTTTGATCTATAAACATCACGTATCTAATATATCAGTCGGATTACTGCTTATTGGCAATACGATCAATGATAAATGAGATAAGCATGCCCGTGCAGTTTTGCAAAGATCTTTATAGTATTAAACGTTTACTTGGAATGCAATAATCTGGCAAATGCAGTTGATGGACTACTGCAATATTTACTTATTTTGCAAATTCATGTCGGTGACACTTATATTTACATGTCGTCAGTATAGTTCCCTTAGACTAGTGAAAACAGTCGACTTTGTTATAGATTCATATCAAGTATGTGTGGTGTGTAATGTGCACTAACGTCCGTCCTTGTCATAATAGTTGGATGTCATGGTTTATTGACTTACATATACAGGAACTACATTATGCATGTGTATTCTGCCGCAAGATTTATGTTGGTTATCACAGTGATAGCATGGCAGAATTCAAAATTAAGATACAAACGCCAATGGACTTTTTATTGATATATTTATCACATGGCGCTTTGATTTAGACGTGTGTAGCGCAGTAAGTGGTATAATTACAGTCTTTCCGTGAATACACTCCAAAATATGTCATTGATTTAGCTCAATAACATTGTTATATCAACACACACTAGTCAATGGAACCAGACCGGACCGTTCAAGTACAACTGGTAAGATTGGTGTCTCTGTAAATGGAAACCTAAGTACACATGATACACAGTGGACAGTATGCCTTTGGGTATTTCAAGTGCATATGACGCAACTAAGCGTACATCAATTCAATTTATTGGTAACGAACCTGAACTGCGTCGAAAATAGCTTGTGTATAGACATTTACTGAACATACCAAATTACCGCACCAAATCTTGAAATGCCTAGAGTCCAATACTTATTTCGGGGTGCACATACACATCTTGCCTACGATGGGCGAATTTAACTGATTATAAGTCAAGCACCGGTGACGTGTTCAGTCTGTAGTTGAAAACAGTGATATCTTACGGCATTGTAAGTCTGTGTTCGCAACGAATGTGCCTTAAACTATATTTAGTTCGCGTACGCAACGCCGGTCTCAAACAAACAGTGTGTATGCTTAATTACCGTAATGATCATGATAAACTAGGTACCCAAGAAAATAGCTCATATTGTTATCCTGTGCTATCATTTTAGGATTTGAAATCGCTAGAAAGGGCATTCCTGTGTGTTAGAAATAAGCAGCTGCTGATAGAATGAATTAAAAGCCAGTAAATATACCTCAGTATTTCACATGGTTCCTACATTTGTAAACATGCGCTTAGAACAAGAAACTGTCTACCTTAGTGTGCCAAAAACAATCAGTTACATGTTATGTGTTGCTGGCACATCGGCCAACAAGGAAAATTCTGCAGTATGCCGCATCATTACGTCAATCATAACCGAATTAAAAACCATCTGTCAGTAAGGCAATTCAGAACAAATACCGATTCACGCCACAGGGACAATGTCAAAGCAGAGTCCATCATACATTGAAACGAACACGTTCGTCCTGTGACGAGTAATTCAAAGATCCGACAGAATGTATTCAATTACTGACATGATACGATCTATGGCATGCACGTTGTATGTTGTAGGGCAAACATGCATATTCCATTGCATGATAAAAGTTGGGTATTTTAATTATTTTCACTACTCAAACACCCTATTGGGAGTAGATAAATATTGCATGTTAAAAGTCAAATTAGATTTCAATTTCTCTCCAAATATAACAATTATTTTTTAAATATAACACTATACATACATTATCTACGTCATGTCATAAATTTGTCAGCTCATTCCTTACATACAACTCACCTTTTACCATTTATTTCTGTTGAAATCACATGTTCAATCTGACCACTGTACTCCTTCGTTCAGTAATCCTTAATTCAGCATTTACTGATTATTGCAATTGCTGAAATCGATTATTGTGTACACAGTACTTAATAGTTAGCGGATTTCAATGTATAGCTGATGGTTTTCGACTTTAAGCAATGTAATGCCATCTATGAGTGTGCATTAAAATGAACAATGGTAGATCGAAACAATAGCATTTAATTTAAATGTAATTATTACTCACTGATAATACATTTACAACAGCTTTAGTAGGTCAAAAGTGTAACACGTGTTATTTACGAACTTATTGCTACCGATTGCTTCTAATGTGACACTCATACACTCGGCACACGGAGTTGGTCCGTAATAAGGCCAAAACAAATCGTATTTTCGTTTAGCGTCCGTCCTAAGTTCGAGAACCTATCTAGCTATCCTGAGACAAAAAAAACACTCGGAAGAAACAAGTCATAATGATTTCTATCCTCTTCATTATACATGTAGGCTTGTGGCTAACAAATATAGCTATCAAGCATTGTCTATCATAATAACTTACCGAAATAACTTAAAACTTGTTAATGTGAAAGGTAATACTCTGTAGGGTTAGGTGACATCATGGGGAATAAGTATGATAAGTATGAAAGCAATATCTCAATGGATTTTGAATGTGTAAGAGTCTACAGAGTTTGTTGTTTTTTCTTACCTAAGATGCACAAACCTATCCGTCGTCGGACGCTAAACGAAGAATGATTAGGTATGGCCTAAGTGTGTGTCTACGTCAATGTTAAGATCCAGACATTGAGCGATAAAAAGTCAGATTTAAATGTCGAAACCAAGTCGTTATCATTTAGTTTCTTATGAGGTTGTCTTCACATCTAGACAGTCAAAGATATTGGAAATAAAAAGTAGTTTATTTTGCGCTCTGTTGATAAAATGTGGATTCAATAATCTGATTGTCTGGTTTTTTTGGAAACGACAGTAAATTTGAAATATGAAATGCCAATTTTGCTTTACATCATCCCAACTAGTCTATGTTTTTGTTTTAGCTTATTTTAGCTAACTACATTCAGTTAGTCTTAGCTTTCGGTGTAAACGAAGATTACTTATATTTGGATATTTGATTGTATACTGTAGCATGATATTTACGTATTTGCAACCTACTTAATATTTCACACGCGAGGCCTGTCTGTGAATCTGACGAAATTCAGGTTATTGTTGTACACTGTTTATAAGCGACACACCTAAATTAACCAAATCATACGGGCCTTCTAAGTCTCGTCTGCATAACAACAATGTCAATCCCGTCGATCACGGATTGTAACGCTTATAAAATTGATAGTAAATCATTAATGGAATACCAGATTACCTCCCTGCGTTAAACTGTCCATACGTATGTAATTTCAACATATAATAGAGAATAAACGTCTTTTAATAGGTGACTAAAATTATGAAATTCAGAATGGGAGTAGGTACATGTACTCTCAAACTTCCAAGCTATTTTGGATTTCCTAAGGTTAGAGAAATTTGTCAATAAGGACATATAAGTTATTTTTGGTATTGCGACAATCCATACCGGCACATTATATGTGAAAACATGTGTCCAAAGCAGATTGGTATATGTAATAAATTGTACACAATAACTACAAACATACAATGTCTGTCTATCCACAACATTTATTGAACCGATCTTCGAAGACATTGCTAATAAAACATTCAGCCTAAACTTGCTCAACCAGACTAAAAGTCTATTAATTCGACACACTTGCAGCGCGAAGTTTAATTAAAATGATGAAAACTCAACTGGATGATGGTTATGGTCTTCGCATTGCAGTAGATTGTATGGATTCTTTTTATTCGCCACACACCGTGATAGTTAACAAAGAAAGCTTCCATTCGTTGACGAAATACGCATTTAACTTACAATAGTGTTCTTCATTGTATGCAGTTGATAATAAACACAGTGCTAATCGACGATGTACCTTCTCTTATACCTGTACTAAGGGTTGTTTTCACACATATTATGTTTGCAGTATAATATCGAATACCTTTGATGTATGAGTTTCTGTTTTTGCAAATCGGAGTTCCACATTCGCACCGAATTACCGAATATCATGTTCCTTACATTTGATAAAATAATGGATATCTGTATCACATGAAATGACTTTCACACGTGTATATCTGTGTATGTCTTCACTAGCTTCAAGATAACGTAAGTATTGTTAGTTGTACATAATAAATGCAATTAACAAACATAATCATGAATCGAGTGTGATCATTTACGCAATTTTTCATTTTTACACAGACAAAAAAGAGCGGCAGCATTCTCATATTTTTGCATGTCTGCCCTCGATCCACGGAGAATATACTTGCACATTCAATAGTTTAGAGGTTACAAACCACTAAATGCAACGGGGACCCACAAAAGGATACACTCAAATAGTCCTTGGCTAAAATTGTGTTTAAATGGTAGTATGCTTTGACAAGGTGGAACTAGAATCATCTAATTGGGTTTGCATGCTTTATATACATGTATAAATTATGATTATTGAAACTGTTTTATTTTACATATTTTGAGATTTTGGCCAAAATACCAAAGCGAAAGTAGGGTAGGATAAAACCCGGATTTCGTCGGTCCGCGCGACTTTAAAAATATGTTCACCGCATTGGACGGACAAAATCTTTCTTATTTAATACGTGACCACCTGTTTTTTTGTATTTTCTTAAAGCTGGTAGCCCCTTTTTTCATTGATATATGTCTGCCAACTGGCCATATACTTTAACATGTTTCAACCTGGGAGTGACTATTGTAACTTTACATTGAGTCAAAGTACACATTTATTTAGCGGTTTGTGTCCTTAAGAAATGACCCAAAAAATGCATATTTTCAATATTTTGCCTACAAATGTTTAGAAATACATTTTCTTTCGGTTTTAGTCCATTTTTCAGTGAAATTTGTCTAGATGCTAGACCAATGCAATTTCCAACCGAGTGTAATCATTTGGTCGAGCATCAATTAAAAATAGCTAAAGATAGAGCCAATTCGGTGCTTGCCGTGTATTCTTACATATACGAAATGTACTTTAGGCTATATATTATAACCATATTAAATGCACGATCGTAAAAATCAAGACAAATCTCACCGTTAGCATACGAATTTGCAATAGTTTTGAGTGAAGAATGGCATTCATTTGATCACGTGATTCTACACACTGGATAAAGCAACTGGATATATGTAGGAAACCATTCTATAAAGCTTACGAGGAATCACATGTGTACAGAATGTAAATGGTACATTTACCTACATGTAATCGTATGGTAAATCACCAACTACCACATTTACCTGTTACTTAATTATCCGATTGCATCTCCATGCAACTAGAAATTCATCGGATATCAATGATTGACCGGAATTGAGCAGTTCCATCACGAAAGACTAATAACTGACACATTGGGGGAGGAAATAGCAATAAGGTTAATAATTTACGGACTGGCAGTACGTAAGCTAACACAAAGAAACCAAATATTGCGGTAACGATCAATAAAGTCATAGATAAATATAGAGAGATGATCATTTCGCTACGACCTAAAACATAAATGCTCACCACTGGGACTATAACATCATGATGTACTGTTTACACGAGATAGGGACGAGTCTTTAATCCTCGTGCCAATCATCTGAAAATTATTGTAGGTGTGAAAGCGGAATATATATGTATAAATTATATTGAGCAGATATTTCAAAGTACGCTAAGTAATTCTCTATTGACATATACACGTTTTTTAGAATATAACGTTCTCGTAAACACTCGTGTATTTTATAAGATACCAGCTCAATGAATTGTGTTCCTATATAAACTCATTGTCATGCACGTAATCGATTTGTAAAGAACCCTTTCCACAAATAGAACAATCTAGGCTAATCAGAGCAGTTTTATTGCTAATGATAAATACCGTGTTTCAAGTTTTGATAATAAGGTGCATAGTTCACATTATTCAAATATGTATGTGTAGTACCTCAACTTGAAGCCTGTCTGTCAGACATCAGTTCATGGATGCGTTTGAACATGCTAAAGATAAACCAGGCTAAAACAGAACTCATCATCTTCGCACCGAAACATCATGTCAAGGATCTTTCTGAATGCTAACTACAATTTGATGGAACAATTGTGCATGAATCAGCATTCGTGACACATTTAGGTGCCTTCTTTGATAAAACTCTAACCATGGGCAAACAAGCTAACGCAATATCCAAATCTTGTTGTTTTTTTCATCTGCGTAACATCGGACGGATTAGACAATTCATCACCGTAAATTCCTGTAAAGCACTTGTGAACTGTCTTGGGACTTCTCGACTGGACTATGCAAATGTTTTGTTATCTGCTGCCAACAGCAAGGTAATAAGTAAACTGCAACGCATCAAGAATACTGCAGCTCGTTTGATCACACAAACAAAAAAGCGTGAACACATAATCCAATACTCCATACACTACACTGGCTTCCTGTTCCATACAGAGTACAGTACAAGATCATTCTATACGCTTTTAAAATCCAATATGACCCTGCTCCTGTCTACATGAATGAGGTGACTAGAGAATCCAGCCAACCAGGTCTTTAAGATCAGACACTGTTACGATATTAAACATTCCTAAAGTAAGAACCAAAAATTACGGTGAAAGGCGGTTCGACAAATGTGCTGCCACCTTATGGAACGATCTTCTTGTGGAAATCAGGCGCATTGACTCTCTGACAGTCTTCAAAAAGACTTTAAAAACACATCTGTTTAAAAGTGCGTGCCAGTGAATCAATTGGAATTGTTTTAGTCGTTTAATGAACTGTCAACTAGCTGACTTTCGCATGTTAAGCGCTTTAGAGACTTGTTATATAAAGCGCTATATAAATATTTTCAACTAACTATCAACGACGAAATGCATACAACTAAAGGAGTACATGTCATTACATTTATGTATTATATTATAGTCAACCATCGTGATAAACAGTCTGGAATAATTCTTTATTGTCTTTCATTCTTATAATAGAACATAATAAACATATCAACGTGTTCGCGTAATGCGTCTATGTTTGAAAGGGAATTGTTATTTTATGATACGGAAGGCAAAGCAGAGAAACAAATTATTGTATGCAACATCCATCGGGGAACAGTACATTAGTACATGTAACACACATTTGAATATGCAAATTAGGCAACATGACAGTTGTTTGTTTTCCCGCTAAACCCGATGAACTGAACATATCTACGCAGTACTGAGTTCAAAAACAGCTCATGCATGAGCAATAATCCGCCTGATATTTTAGAACTTTGCAGTTTATAGATCTAAACAGTTGACGTGTTAACGATATTTATATTGCAATTTGTCATCTAATGTCGACGATGCAGTCATCACATTCACATCAAGCGTACCATACTTCCTCTTTACATTGCATTTTTCCCTTCGTTTTGGCTTTTCGACAGTTATCTTTCTTTTCTCGGTTCATTTCACTTTGATTGTGTGTGTATATGTTTTCCGTGTGTACAATGTAGTACAATATATACAACTGAACGAAAGTTTCTTAGACACCTACCCGATGACTTCATGAAATATGACCAATAAAAGAAATCACTCCACTTTTAATGCCAAGAAGCTCATAATTCTCTTCATATTGTGAAGCATCAATGAATTTTGAATTGATATGCACTTGTCCTACTCTGAGTCTATAAATGGCTACGTATTTTGTCAATTTCCCAAGTGTGTTTTATCTTATTACACTTATTCGCAATTTTGTATTATTGCATTATATTCATCGACTACATCACGTAATGTCTCACTGCGGAGATTAGTTTGAAAATACATTATATTATGAACGTGTACATAATCTCTATTTCCAATAGCAGTGCAGTATCCAAATCACGAATCACACTTTAACACAAAGCAATCATATCCAGGAAACGTGCTACAGTCTGACTACAACACTTTTGGCAATGAAAACCTTAATATATACATTGTATACGTTTGTGTAGCATCGCCACGACATATTTGCGGTCGGCAAAGCTCACAGATATAACTAGTTTACAATGCCTTGTGAATATCGTTTCGGCGTGTGTGTGCGAATCACCTCTACGAGTTAGTTACAATTTAGGTGGGGGCCAAGTTGATATCTGCAAGTTTTATTTTGTAGCTCATAATTGTCGTTTTTCCTGTTCTAGTATTTCATACAAAATATTTTATTCGCAACTAATCATAAATGAATACGTTAAATGATGTATGTACTCCAATTAACAAAACATGTGTTCCACAAAGCACAAAACATGCACGACTATATCGTATGCGTTCTTATCCAAATAAATTGGTTAAACTTGCGTCCTAAAATGCATTGACTGACACACACATCAAAGTTAGTATCAGCAAAGAATTTAGTCTGCTGAATAAAAACACCAAACAAATAATGGCTTCCAGCAATATCAAGACAAATGGACCATGTAGGCGGTAAGTAATCGATAAAAGCTATGATCAATATTTGAATAGATGTATTTATTTAGTTCCTTACCACAGAGGATGTTTTGTCAATTCCCCTTCAGTCGAAAGTAATTAGGACTTTTACTAGTTTGCTTACATAATTGAAAACAAAATATGTTATCTTATCTGAATAGTATACAGCACACATGTACATTATATGGGTGTATCGCTGAGATGCAGTTCGCCAGTACTTACAATGACGTAACAAACATAGCTTCGGACCCCTATAGGATCACGGGGTTGTGTTTAAATTGAAATATCTTTATTTCAATACAATATGAAATAAGTTCATGATAAACTCCATGAAATTAGAAAAGGTTGAAAACGACATATGCAATTGCTTCTTAATCAGACATTACATAAAGCATTGTGTCTTCTATTGAACTGCTTTTGTCGGATACCATTTTTGCCATAAGAAAGCAAATATCTGCAGATTTTGGTTAACTGAAGTCGGGTGATTAATCATGTATTTCAAACAGAAATACAATTTGACTAAAATTGCACAGAACCACACACGCTTTGAATTCAAGCAAACCGTAAACTTGATAACAACTACGTCAGTAAAAACTACTTGTATTCCATTCTTCGAAAACAATGGCTGTAGGGCATATTGCCGCATGCAGATGTAGCTGGTGTCGGTTTTTACGTGTATTTTATTCTATAATGAAAATAACACGCACACATATTTCTCTTAATTAGCGTTCCACTCGTAATCTGTTCTACTCGTAATATACAAAGCAAACTTAAATTGTTCGGTAACACATACCATTAATGCATCAAATGTGCGATTTATGGTTTTTACAAGCGAGGCAAATATCCTGAGGAACGAACAATGTTCACGAAAATGAACCACCAATTTCATCAACGTGATATATGCCGATTCTAAAAGACATTTGTTATTTTGGACATATATTGTATTCCACAATACACCACGATGTCTTGCAAACATCCTGGGGTGTTTAAAAGGATAAACCAGTTTAGAAAAAATGAAATGATAACACGTAAATGGACGGAACGTGTCGAATACTTACCCAATGTTTAGGCATTTAAAAAATTTGAACACATCCAATGGACTAATTAAATACTGACGATTACTGTTTTTCTATATGCACGTGTGTTTATCCATATTAAATTATGCGGTTTTAGCTCGTGTTAACTTTCCAAAGTGGTTTTATGCCCCCACTGGTGACCATTTATGTTTTAACAGTAGCAAACTGATCATTTTTCTTACATTTACAACGCCGATATTGGCATCTTACCATGGTGTTAGCGAACGTATTGTCAGTTCCGTAACCTTGTAACCTTATTGATAGTAAATGTCCCTTTGTGTCAGGTATTAGATATTGATGATGGTCAATTCCGCTCAATGTTTGCAATGTACATAATTCTACGACATTTGAATTGTATGGTGGTACATTGTGATAATCAAGTAAGATGTAGCGGTACTTTGAAGCTTGACGCACGGACTTTGTGGGTCAATCAAAGCAAGGATTGGAAAACGTCGCTCCACTCTATTTTGCATATTCATTTAGCAGTCTGGGAGTGCCGACCAATATTTCTGGTACGGCTTTACGGCACGCGCACACCGGAAATTACGCGTAGGTGATAAAATAAACGTTGAAGCGGAAATGTGGATAAACTGTTCATTCACTCACAAATGCAATTACTAGCACATCAAAGTTAGTTTATTTATTACTGTTTGTACACGTTAATTTGTTTTCATGTGACAGCCAATCGTGCTTGTGGATAACAAAGCCAAATGTTATTATGAAGGTAAATTGTTATTTTATGACACGATGGTAGTTTTATGAAACCAGTAACTGCTTTCATCATAAGAAGTCAATACTAAAACTTAATCTAAAACAACACAAACAATTTTCTTTCGGCAACTATACATCACGTGAATATGCAACTAGACTGCAGCCAAAATCCACAGGCCAGCGTTTTGATTTCTCCCAAAGCCTTTTGAACTGTAACGCTCTACGCATTACTGATAGTCGTTAAGTTAAAAAAACAGGCCGTACATGCTTATCTCATTTATCATTGATTGTTAAGTCAATAAGCAACGGTCCATATGATATGTTAGAAAATTGCTGATCATAGGTCGAAATAGATGATACCAACTGAATATTTCTTAAGCAGCCAACATAATATTATCACATGAGTTCCCATAAAGAAAACGCTCGTTTAATACCGATACATTTAATATTAATAAGTGTTATGTTCAACTTGTAATAAATGATATAAGTTTCTTAAGTACAATGAGTGTTTTAATGGAATTTAATGGAATGTGTTATATTACTATTGATGCACCGAACAGCAAAGTACAAAAAATACCCATTACCGCAAATGATAAGAAATAATACAGGACCAACTATATACAATTAAGTATCGCCATTGTTTAAATTGATATTCAATCTTACTTCATCGTTAATGTGTTCCTTTTTGTATTCCATTATTCCTTCCTCGAGTATATTATATATTACATGTATTACACTCGTACTTAAATTATTATATTATATACACCACCCTATCACGTTATTCTTACTTCATGGATTATAGCAAACAGTCATTGCATTATGAACGTGTTCCTAATCTTCATTACAATGTCTTATACAGCGACTATATCAAACAAAACACGTACATACTAGATGTAGTCTTATCAACGAGGCGAGGTATTGTCCGATTGCTCCTTTTGTGAAAGTTTATTTGCAACTATTACATGTACATTGTACGTTAAGTGACATAAGTTCTCTTCTTGGTGTGTCACCAGTGCGGTGCTTTAAGTTCTGGATTCCGTTTTGTTTCTTTGAGTTACTGTTTACATACGTACACGTGGTTTCTGTCGATTGCAACCGTCCCTATAAATTTGATATTATCTCTTGTCTCATATACGCTCACAGTGGAGCCTTTAGACATTGCTCCAACTTACAGAAACAATGGTTGACTTATTATAACATGTTGCACACCTTTGTTTTACATTCGAAAATAGCACTGTCAATACTAAAAGGCATTGGGTTTCCCATAGACATGATCGGTCTTTCATAATGCATTGTGCATACCAATTAGCAACTTGCGAGGGTTTGTCTTTGATCATAACATGATCTTCTTATAGAACAAGTGTTGTCAGTTGCCTTTATTCAGCTACAGCTATTGCGTTTATATACGGTATCTGTGTAAATAATATATAATTCCATTATTTAATCTTGTGTACCCAAGTCCTAGATTAATTTCATCATGTGTTGTATAGCTAGATTGTAAAATATCTGTTTTGTTAGGTAATAACCTGTTGACTAGTATCAACCGACTCAATCCTTTTGGAAAATTACACGTGTACATTTATTAATGTTTTATTCTAGAACCTATCTTTAAGAAAACTATTAAAGTAGGGTATAGAAGCAAAGACATAAACCATTTATCCCTATAGTGGAGTCTAGAGAGATAACGACATGATGTGAGTATAATGTAAAAAAACTCGCTTGCTTAACAAATACCACACTACATGCAATATATGCATGATTTATCTTTTAACATTATCTTATAGATTGTGTTAATATGTTTCTTCCACTTCGAGGGTATAAGAGAAGTGAATCTAGATTTCCCGTTCGATGATTTGTGTCCTTTTGTTGTTAATGAGTTTAACTAAATCGGACATGAATGTGGCGAATATGTAATATTTATATCCATTGCAGTTTTTTTATTAGGTGCTGCATGTATCAAATATGAATAAACTCTATACATGTGTACCTATCTGCATCTTATATTGTTTTAAATTAATCTGAAGCGTGGTTTATAGTCGTATGGAGATGACTACTTCTTGTCCGAATATGAATTTGGCTTATTCTGGATAAATTTGTAACACTATCGTCTGGTTACCAGTGAACAATACAAATTGCTGAATAAAAACACCAACGACATTTTGGTTTCTTACAAAAGCAAGATAAATTGACAAAGTAGGCGGTAAGTAATCGATAAAAGCCATTATCCAAAGTTAAAATAAAAAGTATTTCCTCTGTTTCATACCACATAATCGGATGTTTTGTTAATTCCGCATCTGTCGGAAGTGATTTAGCCTATTCTTGTATTATATGTACATTACAGACCACATTATGCTGATTACAATGTAGATTTCTCTATGGATAATCCATCGAAGTGGATTGTAGTTTTCGATAGTTTTTACAATTAAGAAAACTAACATGCCGTCGAAACCCTGAATGTTTCACATTTGTGTAATATTATTTTCATAAAGAGTTTATGATAGGTCGTCATAAGTACAAATTCCTTGAAATATAAGAATGATTCGAACACATAATGCACATGTCCTTACTTTCTCCTCAGATAGTATCTAAAGCAATTCGTCTGCTGTCAAACTGCTTATTGTAGTAAATTGTTTTCGCCAAAATAGAACAAATGTGATTTAACTGAAGTCGAGTTTTTGATTTCTAGTTCAAACGGAAATATAATTTGTCTAAAACAACATAGAAAAAACAGCAGCTGCGAATTCAAGCAAACCGTAAAATCAATTATAACTTTGTCAGTGAAAAACATAAACAAATGTACGTAGTAATCCATTCCATAGAAACAATGGCTATTGGGTGTATTACATCATGCATTTATGTAGCTCATATTCTTTAACACAAATAGTAAAACCACCTGTAATCCCTTCCTCGAAAACAATGGCAATATGGTATAATATGACATGTAGATGTTGCTTACGTCCTTTAACATGTATTGTAAACACCAGGTGAACGTGTTTATCTTAATGAGCAAAATACTGAATTAGTAAACTACAATGTCAGGGAATCATGTACTGTGGCCCGTACCATAAACACATCGAACTTGAGAGTTAAGTTTCTACAAACAAGGCATATATCCACAGGAACGAACAGTGTTCACAGAACTAAACAATCAATTAATCGACGCGATGTATGGTGATTTTAAAAGACATTTGTTATTATGGACATATGTTTTATGCCGGAAGATATCGCATTTTCTTACAAACATTATGAGAGTATTTTTACAATATGAATAAATTTTGAAAAAGGCAGGGTAGCGCCAAGGCAAACGGATCGGAAACACATATTATGGTTAGACAGTCTATAAGTCACAAAGAACTCACCACGTGTTAAAGCAACGTTTAATATACCAGCCTCTCCTCGTGCAAGTGGAATTTTATATATGTATTTGTACATACATTTTCAAACTGACAGATCTTGAACCCCAACTGACCAAGCAATGTAAAGATGCACAATCTATAATAAGTCATTCATTTAAATATGTTTAAAATACATCAGTCATTAGTAAGAAAATTTTATGAATAATACACAAATACACAAATGCAGCAAATAACTCCCTACAGTTATCAAAAAGATATAAACATACTTCCATAACGAGCAGACTATAGCGAGAAATACGCTGGATATAAGGTGTCACTTCAACTGGTTTTTTAACAAAGATACCAAGTAGTGTTAAACAAACGAATACACAATGTGCTCGCAGAATCTCGTTCAGTGAACTTCAAAAGCGTTGTTATAATGTATATTACATGTAACCATGACACCTACATATGTCTACTAACACATGCTGCTCTCATTTAGCAATAAGCGAAACACTGAACTTTCATTTTTAGTTTTAATATTCAACATTCGTGTGAAAATTATTATTCCGTATTCGTGTGAAAATTATTATTCCGTCTCTAAACCATCCCACATGGCGTGCCGTTATAACGAATGAGCTGACAGATATATGACATGAAGTAGATATTGCTTGTACAGTGTTATATTAAAATAACTGTTATATTTGGAAGAGAAATTGAAATCTTATTTGAGTTTTCAACATTCAATATTTAAATATTCCCGATGGCGTGTTTCAGTTGCAGAGAAAATTATTAAATAAACAAAATACCGAGCTTTTATCAAACAATGTAATATGTCTGTCTGCCTTACATCATGCAATATACATGTCATAGATATCATCAAATCAGTAATAGATTTAGTCGGGTCTTTCAATAACTCGCCACAGAGTGTTTCCTGTTTATGCTTTGTAATTGTCCGTGTGGTGTGTACCGATAATCGTCTAGGGATTCATTACTGACCGATGTTTTTTATTCGGTTATAATGGACGTATTGAGGCGCCATGCTGTAGACTTTTCCTGTGCTTAAATCAACCGACACGGCCTATTAGTTTATTGTGCGTGGGCCGATGAGCCAGCTACAAAAATGGTGTTACCGGAATGTTTGTGCACATTTTGATTGACATGATCCTGTTTTATGGGTAAATAGGTATGAGGAAATCAGACAGGGAAGGTAGTACTTAATCTATATGACCTGTGACTGTTATACTTAGTTTCTCGTTCTATTGCACTTACGCAGCTGAACTTTTCTTTATCTTCCTCCCAGTGACATAATATATGTTCATACAAATGTATATAGTAAGCGCTCGTTCCATACAGACACATGTACGTACTAACCATTTTCATCCCTGTACGTATCTTTAATTTCTTAAAATCATGTTTTTACATATCAACATATCAAACGTCGAGAATACTTATCATAAAAGCCGCTTTATATTACTTCATTGGGATGAAAATTCATACAGAACATACTGTATACTGTAAACCATGAGTTGTTTTTAAATTGATGTACAATTATACTTCGTCTTTAAATAGCTTCATACCGCCGAACATGGTTTATCTTATTATACTCACACCCAAACTATTGTATTGTTGTATTATCTGAACCACTGTATCGCGTTACAAAATGTATGTCGCACTTCTGGAATTGGTATGTAGTGCTATAATGAACGTGTACCTAATCTTCAATTCCAATATTACATACAGTGTAAAACAACCAATCACGACCTAACTAGAAATAATCCTATCCAAGCAGTGAGTTAGTCTGATTGCTCGATTTCAGGAGAACATAATATAAATGAAAAATCTTATATGAACAATACTATTGATAGGATCTAGACAGTATTAGTATTACAGTAGAATCTGAAGATTTGTTATTTTCTGTACTGATATCGAGCTTTATACTTTGACAGACATGTTTGTTATCTAGTCTAGACAGCTGCGTATAACGACAGAAGCAGCTATTTCCACACATTGTACGTGTTTCCGATCAATTACATTATTCCAGGGGAGGGAAGTATTCCATAAATGTATACTGTTATACTGAACGACTACACAACAAATAAATAGTTTATGAACATTTATGAAGCTTCAAATTATTTCTTTGTGAGTCTTACTTCAATACAAATATACCGTTCATCGAGTAGCACTTTCAAAAGGCGATGTTACATTATGGATAACATAGAATCGATAGTGTTAATCCTCTACAAATGCAATATTATACCACTGCTTGCGACGTAAAGCACATTTGGCCTGTCCTTCTATATATTAATCCAATGCAAGTACGTAGGTGAATCAAAAAGTTCGTAGAATTTTGCCATAACTTTTTTATTTTCGGAGTTATTGTCGTCATATTTATGCTGAATGAATACAATGGTATTTTCTTTACATACCCAGATTTGTAGCGACCTGATGATTACCGTTTTAAAAATATTTATATCTTAAGTAAGGGCGATTACGTATACCGGAGCACACGGATAATTTGAAACACAATTTATTAAATTTTCTAAAATATCTCACTTGTAGGACCTCAAAAAACCGTCATAATGTTATGTCAGATTGCATGATCTTATTTAGAAAGTATGTTAAATTTGCAGACGTCATCTCCGAGAAATAATGCTTTAATCAACATTTACATAATACCACTACATAGAAATACCCGCGTAAAACGGGTCTATCGGAATTTACGAAACGACGGACTGCTATCAAAATCTGCGTGAAACTGGAATATACGTACGGCATCAGAGACAATACATGGTTTGAAACGTTCAGGTATATATCCTGATATAAATAGACATCGATTTATAAGTGTAATGAGTGATTTCGTGTAGGCCGACGGATTTTGACAACCAAAACAATACACCCGATGTTGGTGACGTTGGTTTGCAACGTCGTCGAAGAGGACCAGCGCTATATAAAAGCGGATATAGCAAAACATTTAGATTAATCTCATGGGACAGCGCACACGATATAAAAAAAAAACAATTGAAAATGCAGAAACTATTATCACGATGGTTATCCAAAAATACCTACATATTAGTCCCTTGAGAAACGGAAATGAGTGAAAACACTAACGTTAGTATTGACAAACGCGGCGTAAGTTTGACGTCGTTCACCAAATGACGTTGACGTGCTCCGGTATGCTGTAATAGCATGTGTGCGTTTCAATATAAAAATTATGTAGTTTTGAATAATTCAATGAAATTTGACAAATTGATTTGTTATACTTATGATCACGATATATTAAAATTTGAAACCATTTGAAGCTGTGGTTTGTGAGTTATGATATTTTTCTACGAACTTTTTGATTCACCCACGTATATGGCTTACGCAACCAGAACTAAAGGCTAAATAATGACAGATGATCTCTTCAAATACAGTATAAAAATGCTCTTCAGAAACTGCAGAAAATGCTCCCGGACTAATTTAATGAAGCTTTGTACTTAGAACATGGCAATTTAGGATCAAGCGAAAATAATGCATCTTACATTTGTTGTCTATAGCAATATGACACTTGTGGTTTTCAACTGGCATTGGCAGCAAAATTATTAATAATGCAAGCGTTTTTTTCTTCAACAATGCAGCGCGTTTGTGTGCAATGCCATGTAATTCCGCCTTTAGAAGTATTTATGCAGCGTTCACTCGCAAAATGCAGCAATTATTGCGGCCTCAAGTATATGCATAAGGGTTATATAACCATTAAGGAGAAAACATCATGAGCATTTTCTGCAATAAAATAGCATTTAAATACACATGCAATCTTGATAAAACATGCAAATACGCAGCTTATATATCGATTATCCTTCATTGTATAAAGTTTAACTACACTCGTGCACGGCGAATTGTAATACGTTCAACATCCGCTTAAATGAATGATTGCATTCGAAAAATCGTTTCCACTGATCATATAAAGCACATATTTTCTTCGTCAGAAAGCCTGACTGAGTTTGAATGATTTCTAACAAATAGACTGAATAATATGTTTTATAAATGACTTAAAGTTATGGTTTTATTCCGGAATAAATACCCAATATCAAAATTCCATGTGGTATAGTTATTGTCTTGATGTCGTTTTATACTGTGATGTAATCAGGAAATATTAAATAGGATTTCTTTAATTATTTTATTGAATAAACGAACTCAAAGAAACTACAACGTCATTCTGACGCCGTGAATAGTTTATATAGCATTATTCATTGGCAGTCAAGATACCTATCTGACATATATATCAAATATTGCTTATGATTCGGCTATACATAAATACACCCAAACTCAACTAAAGTCTCTAATGTAATTTAAAAAAATGCTGCTAAAACGGTATGAGGACACCGGACAGGACAGGCAGTACTCAACTTATCCAGTCAAAGCTAATAGTTTCTCCCCCAGCAAACTGGACAAACCACAACTGTTACAGCAAAGAGGGGAGCCACATAAAAGTTAAAGAATGCATCGTGTAAATACCAAAGTTCGACATGTGCTCACACGTAATCATCGCTATTTCACCTGGAAAGTAGTTCTGAATTCTGTGAAAATTACCATTTAAATATGCATCATACAAATCAGATTAAAAGTAATAGTTATTAACAATTTAATAACACATAACTATCACTACAATTGTCCTAGTGGACTATTAATGTCAAGTTACCATTAAATCGTCTTGATATCAAATAATTTATTTGAGTGCCATATAATATACCTGCATATTTACGCGTTACCGCATAGCTAATAACTCATTGACACAAATTTATTATAGTACCAGCAGCTCTTACATTATTCCATGCATTAATCACAAATCTGTCTTTCTTTATTGACACAACATTTTAAATAATAAAGTAACAGAATACTGGTAATGTATTTGTATGTAAATTAATGAGAGTAGAATTTCTAAAGCCCTCAGTGTGGACCTAATGATTTATATCAGCGATATATAATTGATCTCATTTATCTTTTCCTCTATCTCGAGTTTTCCATATTGAACAATACTGCCATGGTCCAATGGGTAAACACCAGTTCTATTCTATGATATCCTTTAATCATATGCTGTTGGATCTCTTGATTATAAATTGAAATATACGGACACGTATTTGTTTTATTTCATAAGCTCGTAAAACGATCGATTCTGTGAACGAAGTCGTGTGGCAATTGTTGAGTTCTTATTCAAGTATCAAGTAGAATAATTTGTGATACAGGGAATACACTGTATGATTGGGTTTTAGGCCTTGATTTAGCTATAACTATCCTCTGTCCCCATTTTAATATACACCACCTCCCCTGCCCCTTATCATGCATGTAAGTTGTATCGTGTGGGGTTGCGGTTTGCCCTTTTTGCTTGACGAGTAACTTTTTTAATTAGGACACTATGCAGTTATGCCTTGTTTTGTCGCTCCGATCACCTTGTTGGCATATTCTTGAGCAACATGCATATATATTTATGTAATGTTATTTCCCGCCCCATTACTACCTTGCCCATTATTTAAACTAGATCATGTCATAGTTGTGTCTCTTTATGTCACATTAACATTAGGTCACTGTCATTGGTATTTTGAACTATGTCCTGTGGTGGTCGTGCCTCATTTGGTCGCCGTTTTTGCATAGGTTTGTGCGCTTAGGTCGCCGAGCGTTTCATCTGGTCTCATTGTCATGAAATAACCGCTATTCTATAATTTCTTTGTGAAATTGAGTCATCCTGCATTTTTTCGGCGGGGACTAGGATTTTAAAATGTTTCTTTAGCTTATGAATCGACATTGTTTAGTGTGGTTGAGATGTGGTGTTTCTGATTTCTCACAGTGCACGGCTGGTTAGGTTGATGGCTACCTACCCTGTCTGATTTCCTCATACCTTTATTGCGCTCTTGATTCTGTTTAGTGATAATACTGCTGGGCTTGAAACAATACGTGTTTTATTGGGTCCAGATATATTGCGTTTGAGTTTGCAATAGTACCTTTTTTCATTATGTTCAGTAATAATACAGTTGAGTTTGAAGTTACATTTGTATACTTGTTCAATAATGTCCAGCTGTAATATGAATTTGGCTGAGTTTGAAATAACACAATATTCATAATGACTGGAGGCAGATTGGGATCAAGACAATTCTCAAGTTAAAGATCATTGCAAGTGAAGTTTGTCTTTTGTGCGTTAACATGTATTATATAACATTAAATAAATTCTGAACAATCATGCAAGAGAGTTTTGAATTTGTAATGAATGTTTAAAAGTACTATCAAGTAGGTAGTGTAATGTGATTATGTTCAAGAGGAAAATAATTAACTTCGATAGTTGTGTTGGTATTGCTTTCAAATAAAGTATCAATATATCCATAATATGTTATTACACGTTAGCTAGGAACTATTCTATTCATGAGGGCGGGCAGTAGCAGAGATAAGGCTATTTTGACTTGCCACACGTATATGTTTTTAAATGATATGTATCTCAGACAGTTAACCATATTGTATCCACCTAGACCATACTAGTATTGAAGCAGTAGTTTAATAGTTTTAACCCAGCTACATGCACGTAGGTAGTATCCAGAATAATTAATGTTTAGAACTGCACTAACATGCATTCCGTATATTAGAGGATATGATAAGATTAAGCCCAGGCCTCAACGAGTGTAGCGAAGTACAAACGTTTGTGAAAACTCAGCCCGCGAGTAGCAATTACCGTAACGATCAGACATATAACGCAATTAACAGTACGTATGACCATGCCACATATAACGTGTTAATATCCATTGTCAAAAGTTTGCGTTTCTTTTACATCAAGGTGGCCACACGGTTACACTTCATGCACGTGTGTACTGAGAAATTATTTCATGTTATATAACCAATAGTACGTATATGGACGTTTCATCATCGCGGATGTTTATGAGGTGTTGCCGAATTGAGAGCTATAAGAGAGCTTTATAATCACCTGAGACAATGTGGTCGTTAAGGTCAAGGAATGTAAATTCCAAATACTTGCGCAGTATTAAGTGCTCATCAATTACTAGAAAAAGTACTTGTGTATCATAAATATACGTAATAACTATTATATTGCATGTTTTCATTGCTGAGCACGCCACACATGAGGTCACCTATCATATTACAGAGACAGGTCAATGTTCTAGATCCATCAGAAAACCACAAAGCAAATTGTGTGCGTGTTGCGTACTTATCAATCTGTAAACAAATACTTTCTCATTCAAACTAACACATAATTACTTGTATCAAACGAAATATATGGAGAACACCACACGTATTTCTATCAAAAAATATTCTAGCAATGTGTGTAATGACATTTTTGTGGGAAATAATCATTACGATAGAAGCTGGCGTCATATTAACAGCTCCATTTGTTCGCTTAGAATTATGCATTGTCATTAACAAATGTGCCATTCTTGGCATATGCTTCGAACACTTCAAAGTAATCATAATATATACAATGCATCTACAATCATGTGTTAATTACAAATAGTATTGTTGTCATATCTTCCTTGTTTCCGGTGATGCAATTTGATGGATTTATTGAAACGCCAGGATAATAATATATTTATATTATCTGTAACCATGCATGGTAAATAGGCGATGGGATGTCTTATGACATAACATGTCTAATAAATGTTTACTTCCGGTATTTTGTCATGAAGTATAGTTGTTGTAAGACATGCTTCAATTTCAGAAAGCAATACATCAACATGTTTGTTATTCCAAGAATTATTATTATTGTCCTTTGCATGAAATATTCGGGTAGAAAATGCAATATACTGTCAGTACTGTATAGAGTTCAGAATTAAAGAAAACATCAGTCATCCAAATCTTTATGTAATTCTCTATATTTGGAATCAATGCCTTCCTTTGAGAAAACTGTATTAATTATTCAGTCACTTAGATCTACTTAAGACATGGAGTGGCGGCAATCTTATATAAATTACAGAAAACTTGCATCTACGTTTCCATACACGTTATCAATGCGCGAGTTCTATAAATGTTTTATAAATGTTTTGTTTAGATATAATATATGGTCAGTGACATCAACACATACGTATTATTATTTTTCTATTTCAGTATCAAGTGGTATATACGCAAGACAAACGATTCCAAAATTCCTTCAAACGCCGACGAACGTCACCGTTCACAAGGGTGAACTAGCAGAATTAATGTGTCATATACAAAATTTGGGTCCAAAAATGGTAAGTAAAAACTAATCGAGAATTGTGTAACTATTTCCATATTTACAGTACAAATAAGATATATTATCAGATTAACTGAGTCGTTGATGGAGCTCGATTCATATCCTTTCCGCTGCCACTATCATACACCGATGCACTTCCAGAGCCGCCTGATGCAGACCGTATTTTGGTGGCCCCCCATTACCACTATTGTTTGCCGAACAGCTACCAGAGACGACTTTTACGTACCGGAAAAATACGGGGTCTTGTTTCTACAGTGGACTAATGCAGGGTTTCGGTGAAAATCCATTTTTTTTACAATTGAACATAGAAGGAATTTTCCAAAATATACTACATTTCTACGCTATGGTAGTTGTAGTGTACGATAATTGCTACACTGTGGTTGTTCTGTTGATATTATGATATCGGCATTACTACACTGAGGTACGGTTTATAAGATTTGTGCCAAATACAAAAGTCCGCTATGGTACTTGTATTCGAATTGAATATTTTAAGTGTTAAGTTTTGTAAGTCCAGCATAATGCTACTACGGTACTCTGAAATACGATGCATTAAATATACTTGTTAGTTTTTGTAGGACACACTTCACAATACTTGGATTGCATTTAATATACAAAATTACACCATAGCACCAGCTTTAATCTAAGTTTCCAATTAAATAACGTTACAATAGTAACACTATTCTTTTGTTTAGTGACTGAAGTACATTTAATTTACTGTGGTATTGAACCTTTTGTTAAACCTTTGATATTTAGCATATCAAAGAAAAGCACATTATACTGATTCCGTTAGCTATTATAGCTGATTTTTATATTTTATTAGTAAGAACTGTGTATTAAAAATAAATAAGCATTTAGTAATTATTAAACAGATAATTATCAATTATCATAATATGTAATTGTTATACGAAGTGCAGGCCACGTTTGGAAGGTTTTAGAACGTATGTACATTGTAGTTCTAATATCAGTCTTTTCAGCTGTATTTATGTTCATGAACAAAATAGTATAAGTATTTGAGAGCTTTGAGTAACTTCAACTTCAGAACTTTATTTCCCTCTAAGGAAGAGTATATTGAACACGATAAAACTTTATAATTGATACAAGTAAATCATTTACACATTAATAGTCTTTATGAAGCTGAAACACGTAGAAAATGTATACGCTAAATCGTCTGTAATATACTAAACGTTCGTAAAATATACATCAAAACAGAATTAGAAACTTATGTTATAAATTAAATAGTTCAATATACGTATACATATCTGCCAGTGAGATTCGAACCCGTGTACCTAGGCTATGCTACGGTCCGATTTGCTTATCTTTCAGGATTGTTGATGTTTCAAGTTAACTTCATCTATATAGTACTGATTTTCCAGATCAGGCCGGTATTCCACGTGTATGCGTCCGTGTTACGCTTCCGCGTTCCACATGCGGGCGGACACATATACTCTATTTCATGCATCCGCTAAATCGCAGCGCAGACGCGGATATTCCATGTGTCCGTGTCCCGCGTCCGCGTTCCGTATCCGCGTTCGCTTACTTGCCTTTCTATGTAAACACATCAGTGTATTTTTTAATCAAAATACCGTTTTTAGAATGCATCAGAAACTTATAGTTTACATCTTTTTAATACAAAGTATCATGCACAATGAAATATGTTCCTTTTTTACATTTATCTTTAACACCAATGTACATTTGATTCTATGCTAGTATGAAACATTGCAACGGATGTTATTGCGGAGGTTTGGTGCTTTTGGATTTTGGTGATCTAATTGAAATGTGTTCAACACCAAATGTACGTTCCTAACTTCATACACAGGTAACAGACCCGATTGACAAACAAATAACAATGACAGAAGCCATTCTTATTGGAGTGACATCTGTATACTGCGCAGGCTTGCGTAAAAAATCGCTCACCGAACGTCATATGCGGACGACACATGCAGTCGCGGAACCTAGATATATGGAATATACCCTACGGTTTTTATCCAGTTCGATGTTTTGCGGAAGCGGACATAATGATGCGCACCGCGGACGCGGAAACATGGAATACCGGCCTAACATTTGCTTGATCACGCAGTATTTTTATAGTTACTAGTATTATCACTGTGCAACTGCTTGTGTACGCATCCGTGGTCCGTGCCTGCGTTCCGTGCCCGCTTCCGCATACGGACACGGATACCCTATTTCATGTATTCGCGCAGTAGCCTTTCCGTGTTAGCATATCGGGGTGTTTCTATCTAGGAACGCACTTTGTGTTGGACGCACTATAGTATTGAACACCATAGTGCGTTTTGGTGATGAACGCACTATGGTGTTAGTTTATACTAATTTATTTTAGGTCGATTGTGAAACAAGTTCTTACAACTTCTATTAATCACTCTCAACACCTCACTCCCGATGGTATCCATCACCAAGAGGGTATGAGAGACAGGAGCCAGGTTTCCCTTTTATGCTGCGTGTATAGCAATGGTATTTTACTGGTTCCATTTTTATTTCGTCTTTGGTATGACGCGGCCACGGAAAGAACCCGCGACCTCCCGCACTCGAAGCGCACGCTCTACCACTATGGTGTTGAACAATAAAGTGTTTATCAATTTGAGTTACGTATATCGACATCTAACACACTTCGGTGTTTAGGTGAATTGCTTTTATACATTTTCTGTTAACTTAAAGTATGTAACGGAATTTGGCTTTTTTGTACTAACTAACTTCACTGTTTATAGTTGTTTTGTTTAATAATTGTCTTACAGCCTGTCATCTTTTAAATCTCCGTACAACTTCATACCAAAGATGAACATATAACGCCAAACATAAGACTCTCATTAAACAGAGTACACTTATCAAACTAAATAAAAGTATGTTCACAATATTGAATATTTTATCACACACTTATATTATCCTACATAGAGTATACATGTGTTTCGATTTTATAGTTTGTGTTTTGCTGCTAAATTATGTTCATTTTTACATTTTCAACACCAATATGCATTTTGATTTAATAATGATATGAAGCATTGCAACGCATTATGTTGTTATGGTGGTTTGTGTGTTTGATTTTTGGTTGTCATAACCGAAGTGCGTTCAACACCAAAGTGCGTTCCTAACCTCCTACAATCGTTACAGACTTTGATGAACAACACGCAGTACTTAGCAATTCTTATTGGAGTGACGTCCGTATAATGCGTCCGCTTGCGTAAACATCGCTCACGATGTGAAACCAGTTGTGTTCAGTTATTATCAATTATAATGTGTATGATTACGGTTCCCTATGCATAACTGGCAAACCTGATTCCAACAATCTTGATCTATATGTTTCATATACTTGTTTGTATACAATAGTTTCGTTGTTCGTAGTTTTCATTCAGTTGCTCATTTCATTATTACGTATGTGGTTATGTAAATACAACAAAAAGGTGTCACTTTTAGACAAACCATTGTTCTTAGCCTTTGTAAATTTGTATGATTTAGAAGTTGTAAATTTTATATTTTTGCAAACGCTTGTTTGTTTCAATAGTTTTATAGTCCATAGTTTTCATTCACTTGCTGGTTTCATTATTTTCTTTTTAAGCGTTTATGTAAATGCGTGTACAACAAAAAGGTTTTGCAACCTATCACTTTTAGTATCATACTATGCACATTGGCGGCTCACCCGGGTGCATAAATGGTTACCTGGGAAGGCCATCTGCATCGGGTGTAACAGCCGACTTGCGACACAATGTCTAGGGGTATTTGTACTGTTCGCATTACTGACGTTCGTCAAATTGGTACTTTTTTAAGTATAACAATAAAAGTGTAATGTAACCTGTTTATTTTTTTTTCATTGACAGTATTTACATACAATTGTTTTGAAAGTTTCCTTAAATATTGCTCTCGCAAATTGCCAGAACAATTAGTATACTTATCATTGCGTTCTGGTTTTAGTTGAATGAATATCTGATATATTTCTAACAAGACAAACATGAAATAAATTCAATTAAATGTATCCCTTGTTTTGTTTGACTTTGATAGTTTATGGTACGTATTGGTCCCCTTCTTCATGCTCAACTCATGTCTGTGCTCATATAGTAAAATGATAAAACTTTATATGTGATAAGTGGTCTTATAGTAAGCTGAGTAATGTTGTATTATAAAATAAAAGATGATTCAATAGTTGCACTGTAAAGGAGCAAATAAAAGTTCATGCTCGAGTTGAGTAGAGCATGGAAAAGGTTTTGTAATCATAGGGCCAGATCCTAGTGGAGCTTTTTGTATAATGCTGCTTGTATGCCTGTATTCCAGTTGTCAGAAGTCGCATTGCAGACAAAGAAAACAGCTAAAACTACAGTAGCATTCAAATGGGGGTTTTCACTTCCAAAATGAGTCAAAAGACAAGGGACCATCACAAACAGACACTATATCCATAATGGATAAATGGACACACTTCTACTATGCTCCACCACAAATACTACAGAACACTGAAGTGGCATAATGCGCATTATTTGAATTAAGTCTTCAAAACTCGTCAGTGGCAGACAGGTTATCTTTAAACGCTTAGAATACCAAAGCCGCCCAATGCAGACAAAACGGAAAAGCTGAAACTACCATAGCATTCAAATGTTTTTTTTTTACTTAAAAAAGCCAGAAGTCATGGCACCAAAATAAACAGAGACTACGTCCATAGTGTATAAATGTGCATACGTCTGTAACGCCCTTCGGCGACATTGGACTACCGTTGTGGCATAATGCGCATTATTTGAATTAAGTCTTCAAAACTCGTCAGTGGCAGACAGGTTATCTCCAAACGCTTAGTATACCAAAGCCGCCGAATGCAGACATGACAACAAAGCTGACATTACCATAGCATTCGAATGGGTTTTTCAATTTAAAAAAGAGCCTGAAGTTATGGCACCAAAATAATCAGACACTACATCCGTAGTGGATAAATGCACACATTGACCAAAAACAATATTGTTACCTGCAATGCCATAGTTGAGTAAAATGAATTTAATGCTACGTAGAACTATACCACAGCGTACTTTAGTATGATGTGTTTTAAATGTATAACTACCATAGTGTATACTGAACACTGTTTCATTTTAGAATCGTCCAATGTGCTTAACTGCAATGACTTATTGAATAAATAACCTGAGTGCAGTTTTGCAGCTTTATCAGAACAATCTCAAAATGACCATAACGTCATTGTGCATGTCATTCATCATCGTCTGATACCCACGTTCGATTGCATTACGTTATACTCATACATCGACCGTGGGTTATTTGGCTAGCAAAATATCGTAAACGTTATAGATAAATGGTGCAATTTCATTGGTTTCCAAAGGATTTCCACTTTGGAAGCTCAGCCAATGAAATTACATGTTACATTCGGCCTTCGTTTCATCCTCCAAAATGGCGGCCATTTTGATTTCGACTGAAAGAAAAATCTATTTAAAGTAACAAAACCCCCCTAATGACGCAAGGTTCAATCTCCGATTGAAGAGTATTCTGTTTGTAAGGAGCGATTTCATTGGACACAGGGTTTGAAGAGTTATTTCCCTTTGAGCTGAGAAACGAGAATTCGGCAGTCAAAAAACCCACGGTACCAAATGAAGTTGTACGTAATGTGTACCGTGGGTATCCGACGATGGTCATTCATTAAAAGCCTGCAAAACTCGTCAGTGGCAGATCTGCTTTTTTCGACTCTTAGAATACCAAAGCCGTATAATGCAGACACTCCAAAATTGTTCAAGTTACCGTAGGGTAGAAATGAAGTACTAATTATTTTTTTAAAAATGAGTTTGATAAGAATCGCAAAGCGCAATCTCTAAAGCTAATTGGTATTTTTTGAAAGTGAGGATCCTTTAATAACTTGAATTGTGTCACTTGCTTATTATTTGGCGATAACCGCCGTTTCTGCTCATAATTAGACATAAGGTGTTTGTTTTTGTACTTAAATACGGAAAACTTGTATTTTTAAAAACAATATTATGCAATATAATATAATCAAAAATACTTAAATGAATTGTTCAGCTAATTGTGTACTGTTTGGTTTATAATATAAATGCAGGTTTTATCCTCATAACAAATCCTGTTACGAGATACAAGCATTTTAAATGCACCTAAATATAAGACTAAACCTAAAAATTCCTGGTAGTCCGGCGCTGTACGATGTTGGTTTTGAGGAATATCATTTTTGTGGTTCGTTTTAGGCGTCAGTGGCAGTCCTTCTATGTACACTAGTGGTAATGGCGACCCCCATTTTTATGGTCTGCATTAGTCTGCTTTGGTAGCGGAAAGGATATTGGACAGTGCAAACAGAGCATATTTTGATATGTTATAGTTGCATTCTAAAGGATAGTGGTTATTTTTTGTAATAATCAAATGGTATACCAGTTTACAATGAACTGCGTTGAGTGTAAACTGTTTTACATGTAACCCTTAACTCTGAAAATAGTCTTAGGGACACCACAATATAGACTTTATTAGTTTTCTCCACTTCTGTCAGTCTTGAGCAATGTATTGCGCATCTGCAAATGACAATTTTGTCACTTTAAAACGCAGTCCACGCATTTCCTTTTTGAAGCCTTTTCTCAATGCAGCTAGTTTTAAAGGTTACGTTCACTCGTATAGTATGGGTCAACCTGTGAGTTGTCAAGAAATTGCATAATGCTGTTAATTGGCGCTGTTAAATTATATTTTATTCAGCTGAACGAATATTGATACATGTATATCGATAAAACATTGACGTCTTCACTCATTAATGTATCATTTATGTAATACAACTCATTCAGTTACACGTACAGTTGATACTGATATATACAAACTACAAGTTATAATGCGATAATGATATCTAGTGACAGCTCCGAGTTTGCCAAATTCAATTATTTAGACATAAACACCAGTTACAATGAAGCATGTATGCTCTATAGAGCTAAAGTTTGTATCGCATTCCCGAGAATTAATTATTTAATAAGAGTGATGTAATATCAACATTGCTAACAGAAAGTCATTGTAACGAAAAATGGATGCTTGAAAGCAGTCCGAATTAACGATTTGTCATTTGTGATAATTCACCAAAATATTTGAGAACTTGTCTTCCAAAGGATGCATGGGTATATTCTTTTACGCTTTCTAACCTGACACAAATCAATGTCCTCTTTTAGAAATTGTTGCATCTGAAATAGCTCAATGACATTGGTTTACGACATACAATTTACATGAATTTTACCCATTTAGGATACAGTTTTATTTGGAAATACTTTATTCCGATTTACACTCATTTGAATTGACAGAACACCACACATCCAAGTGTTTTATAATATCAATCACGTCATAATTTGAATGATACTTACGTGATTATGTTATCTGTTGTTTTGTCTTGTTCATGGCTGCAATTGCAACTCGTGATTGTATACTTCTAAGGGTGCACATATATTGGGTATATTGGGTTGCTACTGCATGTCGGTCAGTAGGTCGGTATACAAAATGGTTTCCGTTTCATAACTCAACAACATTTTGCCCTAGGATCTTTAAATGTTACACGGTGGATGGCTAGCAACATTAGATGACCCCTATTCATTTTTGAGACATCATGCCAAAGTTTCAGATCGCTGTAAAATTGATTTTAGATAGACCATTTTCCGACAATTAGGCTGACATGTGCGTTTACCTACACATCCTGTTGAATGCGTTATTATCGATGTTCTATGTTTCGTTTGGATTCTTTTTCTCAGTGTCGTCCTTTCTGACTAATGAACGTCCATCTGTTTTACAGGTCGTGTGGCGTAAAGCATCAGAAGAGAATCCTTTAACGCTGGGATTACAAACATTTACACCAGAAAGTGGTATAAGTATTAATCATGCGAAGATAGACAAAACAGAGAGCAAATGGAATCTGCTCATAAAGAATGTCCAACCAAGACATGCCGGTGTTTATGTGTGCGGGATTAGTTCTACCGGAACCTACACTCACTATGTGGCGCTGCATGTCCTAAGTATGAATATCGTTTTAATTATGTAATAACGCTGTTGCAGCTCTTTGTTAAGTTTGTTAAAATAGTAACTCATTACGCGTTCTCATACGATAGAAATGCCTATGATCATGTTTTTGCAAGTTAGACTCAAGTGAGCTAAGTATAAACAACATGAAAGAAGATGACATTGACACCGATCACAAAAATAGCATGCAACATGAAACGAGTTGCGATATTCCCACTTGCATATAATGCTGACATTATCCAATGTACGACCAGCAAAACCAACCGTTAAAGAATGTATGCGCAGTCTTTTTTGGCCACCTATAAAACATGTAGCCGTTAGAATCTCATTAATGGTTGAGTTGTTTTGATTTTTGTTAGCGCATTTTCGAGTTGTTTTGTCATTCACGTTCAGTCTCATTAGTATGTCTATTGTGAGTTGTGTTATTTAGACAAGAAATCGTGTTCATAAAACTGAAAAACTAGACAAGATTACGTAGGCAATAACACGTAATAGGTTTATCCAAATTTAGTTTTTACACCTTTTAAGTACTAATGTCCTAGGATGATTTGTCAGCATGAAAGTAGTTTGTTCTAAGAGATAGGAATAGCTATTTTTCATAAATCCCCAAATGCATTATTCTTGCCTAAACTTCTCTCAGAGTGTTAGTGATTAAACATTTGTTCATAGGAAGCCTAATGAGATTTAAATCTTTACTAATTAATGATTATTGCCGTTTTACAGTACTCCAACATCACTTAAACATCCCTCTTCATTGCTATTTGACTATTCGACATTCGTTATAAATTATTGATAAACCCACAAACACATAACAAAACGGAATACTTTCGAATGACATGTGAAGCATGTACCTGCCTTCATTGGTTGTTGGTTTAAGTAAAGTTTCTGAATTGCATGCATTCGGGAACATTTTATCTGTAATTGACTTTCTGTTCAATTCAAGCGAGTTTTAATTGCTGTTATTTTGTTCCCTGATATGAATCCGTTCAGAAACATGCGTTCCAAAATGACTAAAATGACTGTTTTGTTCCATTGCTGCATGTCGTAAAACCGTGAGCATGTGATACGTAGCTGATTGAACCTGTACACTGAATGATATAAGACGAAATATCAAATAAGGGACACCGTCTGTAACCTCGAAGATATATAACTACACGATGCACTTGATAATAGGAAACGGCATCTCTTTAAGAACCTTATGAGTCAATGTCTATGGTTGTTGTAGTTAAAGGTTTCAGTTTCATACAGGCTTTACTATCAATTCGTGGTCCCCAATTGTTTTAATCAGAATATTCGGTGCCAGTATCGCTGAATGCAGCTCGTTTAATGTATTGCTTAAAAGCATTTTTTCATGCAAATCATAGAATTTTGAGCAAGACGGCAATAAAAAAGGACGGGGATAATAATTCGTTATGATTTCATTTGATTTCCAAGACCTGTGTTTCAAAATTAATTTGAAAAAGAATAGGACCTGACATAAAAATCACATTGTTAATTTGTATTTGGCATGTTTGGACTTGATCTCGGGCATACCATATCTGTTTCAGCCCATTGTATGTCTACAATAGTGGTGTTTTGCAACACAAAAATATATATTACTGTCTAGACGTAACTAGATATTCATATCTGTAAATGAAATTTGTTTTATTAGTTAAATATAACTGTTAATCTTGAGTCGATTGAAACCCTTTATTATATTCCATTTCACCATGTACTAAACATAACGATCAACAATCTGTTTGACGTAATTGTACTTGAAACAAATATTATATAAAATCCCAAAATATATTCCATTGAATGAAGATAATTAAGTTATAATACGTGCTATGTTTTAAGAAATCTTTAAGTATATATTCACAAATTTCGTCATTAAATTGCCTCTGGGAAAGATTGCGATGTAACGTGTTAAATAAAAAGAGATAATATGCCTACTTTAAGTTAAACATGCATTCAATTTTACTTTGTTTATTTACAGAGACGCCAGTGCTTCAGAAACCAGGCAAGTATTTTATTGTATTATATAGATTATATCCAATCATTCGAATATCGCTCATGGCCATCCAAACGAATGACGTATGACAAATACTAAATTCAGTCGATATGTACGACAGAAGAACTGAGTAGGCGAAGTTGTAATAAAGCATCGTTGTGGGTCATGTTAGGAGGTTTCAATAAGCTTCAGTTGAGTTGAGTTATCAGTTGTTTCGTCAAGAGCGATTTACAGCAGTCTGTGTCACTGCCATTTCATTTCAATGTATGGTGGCTAATGTCAATTTCCCGGGTTTATAATTATAGTAGATGAAATTGTTTATATCTATTGATCTTAAACCAAGATGGTTACTTACACTTTGAATAATTCATACAACGTTTCTCATATCAGTCACACGTTCAATGTCAATATGATGACGTCACGATACAATGTCGTTACGTCATCTGTATCGTTGATATTTGTATAACATATGTATCTGTAAGAATAGGTGGGCATCAGTGCAACTCGCCCCACTCGGGAAAGTGGGGATGCCTTTGGTAGTACATGTCCGGTGTCCCCGCATCTCTGAGCATTTGTTTTGAGCCGACATTGCGGAGAAAAATAATTTGACATTTCACTAGTTTTTTACTAGTTTCACTACTCCCAATGGTGAGAGCAATTGTTTGCTTCATGGTCCTGGGGCATTGATTTTACCCGGGGTTTGAACAAATACAAATATCCACGAACCCGGATGGACGGAGTTTCAATGAATTTGTGCATTATTCGTATCAAGGCCTATGTAATTTCACTCGCTGCTTAACCGATTTCTATTGGAAATTAGATAAGTTGGAAATAACAGTTTGCATAAATAAAGGCTGTAGTGTGTTCACTATACCCGTGTTTGAGACATTTCACTCATTTTGTTCATCACACAATGTCATTTACTTTACGCAGTGTCATTGTATGGTGGAATATAATTGATTTCTATGACAGCACCACCAAATACATTCGTTCTAAAAGAATTAAAGCACATGCATGCTAGGCACAATTTAGAATGAAGCCATGAATGAAATCATGCTATAATTGGCGAAATTATAGTCAATATTCAGAAGCACTACAAAATATTTTTAAGATTTCCCTGTGTCGTTATGTCTTCGGCATATTGTGCTATTTGGCGTTCCCTCCCATTCAATACATTAAAATGACAAACTGATAGCACTATCAACTAGAACGTTTTCCGTCAGAACGATATTTATCGACTTCCGTGTGTTGAAAGGGTTTTTAATGAATACTACGAACTTTGATTAATTCACACTTAGCATGATGGTGACAGTTCTAAGAAAAACAAGACAAATATAATGGCAGTTTTCCCTCTCACACACAGTGCAATAGTGTATTCTGAGATTGGTACACATTTAGACTGTGCTTTGACCGTCCGTGAACCAAGTATGATTTATCGAAATAGCTCATTGGATGTTGCAACAAACACACTTGCCCCTTTCCTTATTCGATTATTCGTTTCATTAATGTCCTATTTATTTCAGAATTGAGCATCACAGGGACACAGTATGTGAACCAGTATCATGATATTCATTTAGTGTGTAATGCGACTGGTGTTAAACGTGCACCAGAAGAGGTGGACTGGTTTTTGAACGGTAATAGAATTGTACCAACACAGCCTCGATGGCATGGACGAATCGAAATTTTAAAACATCGACCAATTCCAGGTCGTTCTTTTATTAGTGAACTTATTATTCACCTGAGCACAATGCAGGATCAAGGGAATTATGTGTGCCGTAGTTCGGATCTTAATGTTAATAGTATGAATGTACATATCTTAAATGGTACGTATATTTCTTGTACTTGTTCTACAATATCAGTGTGCATTGTATACCCTTGAAAATATATTTATTTCATCTACTAATAAATTCCAAGTAATAACGTTGGAATATGTAATCAAATGCTGATAGGTTTGTGCTATTAAAATATTATTGACATTATATTGGTGCAAATACGAGAGGTGTTCAACTTATTTATGAACAGAAAATGAACATCGATATTTTGTTATTCTAACAATGAAATAGAATAAAAACTTTTATATTGTGTAAAGTTGTGTTTCAAGAAGTATTTATAATAATTGTAAATTGCGAATACGTTACGGTTAAATTACAATCAGCATAAGGGTAGAGGGTGTTGTTATTTGCGTTTCGAAGGTCCAAAACTCGTAATAATTACGTTTACATTTACCTGTATCAACCAGATAGAAAATTTAATTGTGAAAGTTTTATATTTGGCTTTGTATATGGTGACTTGAAGCTGAATCTGGATGAAACACTATGTTCTTGGAACAGTCACTACGAACGATATGTAACATTTTTTGTTGAAAACCTGATTTGAAACGGTTTGTACCACAACCTTCAATTTCGTCAATTTGATATTGATTTTGATGTGCGTATTTCCATAATAACAAACCCAATGCCTTTCCATGAAAACGGCCCCGAACCCCCTAAAGCTGAACAAACACGAACTTCTCCCTATCCTTGTGACCTTTTTTAAAATAGCATACCATAATCTATCATAATATTCTTTAAGGTTTAGGCATTGCTTCGCCATAATGAAACAATTTTTCCACATAATGTTGTTTATTTCGCATTTCTAGATTCCAAGACTTTTGACTGCGAGGCATTTTTTCTTGATTTTCAGCGTAGGGACGTCGCATTTTCCCAGAACTATGCATTCAACTGTTTCGTAATAATGTCACTGATAGTTTTTATGGACATTCCCATCTGTGATACTATTCCACGTTTTGCTAATGGATTCATCATATATATCATAAAACCAATATTAGGTCGAAGTGCAGGATTTGGCAAGTTGGGCAATTTTCAATTTTTGCTGCCATTTCACAATTACAGGAAACAGAACTATAATAAGACTTCTAACGACTAATATTACTTATGTTCGCATTAAAAATGCAAAATGAAAATTTACTAACACTTTCTTGATGCTTATAATAGGGCCATTTTGCCTTCAAAACAGAAAAAACAACATCATCTACTAAATTGTTGTTTTTAGCTTTAACTAACGGAAATATACAATGTATGATGATCATACGTTCAACCTAAAACATTTTCTCACATGTTTCAAAAAATATATTTGAATTGTTTTTATTCAATATTGCAAAAAGGGTGTTTATGTTTTGTTCATAAATAAGTTGAACACCTCTCGTACATGCAGCAAATGCTACGGATAATTGAGAATGCTCGTAAATGGTACGTATGATATGTTGAGGTACGCGTGCAACTTATTTTCGTGTAAATTACACGTTCAATAGTGCTACACAGTCATTACAGTTTTCACAGGGTTAACACAATATACAGATAATGGATTTTAACACTCTGGTAAAATACTTTCAAATGCGTCTTAATTTTAAATAACGTTTTCCCTATGTTCATTGAATAATTCAATTTCATCTTACACGCATAGACTTGTACGATGCAATCATGCCGTCGTGATTTGCCCGACTTGAGTCTCAATTGTTAATATCTTTTGCTCTATGTTCAGATACAGATATATCACAGTTTTTGACGACCACTGGTACGTACATATGAATAACTGTACTGATATAAATGTTGATCGAACGAGCGCTTAATAATATAGTCTTGGCAAAAATGTAGAGGTTGTTTGTAGATATATACGGGGTACTTCAGTAGTGATACAACTGTCTAAGGTTCAAACTGCCGTTGATCTCAACAGTCCATTCAATAGGAATTCAAAATACATGTATCATGTTTTCCAAAACAATTCAACAGTTGCAATGTCTTTACCATCGCCTGCTATACTGTTACGTTACAATGCACGAACTATTGTAGATGTCGTTTCTGAAATCATGTACCAGTAAAGAGGCATGGTGCATTTTTATATTAATATACCAAAACAATAGTACATCAAAATGCAGATATGATAATGAAACCGATTCCATGTAGTTTTACTTTGACTATTGGTTTCATTATTGAGATACACCGTATTAGATATAGGCGTTAAACAAGCATCACTATTCTAGTTGTGTGTATTAGCTTTCTATAGTATGTACTACGTATTAAATTATATAAAATCTCAGTTTGTGAAAGAATGAGTTAATTACGTTCGGACTCCGTATAAATGGCAACATATGTCTTCATATGACACCCGTCACATGTTGCCATATTTATGTCAATCAAAATTCTTGTTAAGTCTTATTAACATAGTATTAACATGACTGTTTGGTGTCAGTAATTATATGAGAGTTCGTTGAGAACACTATTGGTTGCTCTATAAAGTACTTGCCTTGATATCTCGATATAATGTATGCAATTTAGGTCAACTTTCTTTCACTGCGGGATATAATTCTATACATCTGAAAACATTCAAAAGCCGACACTAGAGCTGATTAACATTATCACAATAGATGAATACTACAATTACGGCACTGCTTCCCTCAAGAGCATAGCTTTGATGACAATGCCAACATCGTATATAGCAAGAAGCTTGTCTGTTGGTAAAAAAACATCTCCAATTTCCGGACTAGTGCCATCAGCATCCGAGTGTTTCAATTATTATGTTTGTCAACTAATAGTGTCTATATCGTCGTAAAAATATCCTGAATGACTTCAAGAATATTGTAACAAGGGCATTTTAACGTCTTTCTCGTGTAACAACCCCTTATATTTTCTCTTTTCAGCAGGAGAAGAAACAGGTAAATTTCCAAGAGGTGAGATATGTATGAATTTTTGTTTTACATTACATTCCATACAAGTAAGACACTCGCTAAAATAAGACTAGATTTTTTATATGTTTTAATTGTATGAAGGCAAAGTGTACCCACGTATTTATATTTTTATCCATTTCAAACATGTCAATGGGCCATTTAATCGATCGTCGAAACTAGTTTAATGATTAATAATCACTTTTCAAGTAAATATTTCAAGAGTGATAAGTCATCATTAGGATGTAAAATGTATACAACATTAAGATAAAATTAACGAGGACATACAACTGCCATTTCAATGGAGACTCAATGTCATAAAAAATCGAATACTGGAAGTGCCGTGAAACAAATCATACTTATATAAGTTGTGTTATGGGTATCTTAATGTGTCGCATTTTTGTTTCAGTAGCTCCAGGTGAGGAAGGGGAAAGGATGAAAACTGTTAAAACGGGTCGAAATCAGGCAGCCATGTACAATCCGAATATCTGTTTGGTCATATTAACTTTAGTATCTGTTTATATATCAGCAAATACTCTGACAGTTCACTCAAGTACACGTGGTAGCAATGTCTGATAATGTATAATACTTGAGAACGGGTTATATTTGATTTGTGTAATAAACGTTGATACAGTGTGATGTTCACTGCTGAACACGACTCGATGTTGTCCAAACAAACAATGCCAAGATCGACAAATACAGTTAAAATATCAAGGATATAAAGTTATATCCTTCAAAGTGTTGCAACAGTGAGGATATAGGTCATTGTTTTCGATGGAATTATTTTCGGAAGATATTGAACCAGTTCTGCAAGATGTGCAATAAGGAAATATCACGATAAGCAGTATCATGTTGTCACAAGTGTATGAAATTCATAGATTCATCAGGGACTACTTAAAACCGCTGGCGGGTTGATGCTTTGTCGTGCTTTGGAGATATTTCACGATTTTGAACCACTGTATCTGTTGTAAGAGGGAAGTGACTTTTTAGCAGGAATTGTCTCTTTTGGATTACAGAATATTTGTTGTAAATAGCTAATCCAGCTTTTTCATTTTTAATGAACATGTGAGCATACTGTTAGCACTCGTATTCTTACATTTGTTTGTAAGAATATCAGAAGATAGAACACTCCGTGAGACGTGTTCTCACTGTCTACATACAAGACTTATATAATCAGCTTATTGCTGTTTGTCTTTGTACCTACTGTATGACCAGTTTGTATAGTTCAGAGTATGTGTTAAATAACTTTCTGAGTGGATATATACATGTACATGTGGTACAAATGGTGACTAGGGCATATGGCATTTGGTGTTAATGTATGTGACAACCAACTAGCACATGTTTCAGTATCCAAGTACATCCATTGATAACCGACTTTCATGCCGACACGGGCCGTATAACCATTGATCATTTTTTTGGTGATATTGTTATTATTGTTATTGTTATAAGAGATATGTCACCTTTCGTTAATTTCTTAGACCTTACTTACAACAAGTGACCATTGAACTCAAAGCAAGGGGAATCTACACGACTAAAACTCGAATCTTTATTCACCAAAACTATGACTATATATTACATTGTATTATACAAGAAAACCACAAATTTAACCAATGTCTGTTTACAGTGACGCCAGTATCGAACTTTGAATGTTTACATACGTAGGGACCATTGAAAACTCGAGAAAAGCATTATAAAGAAGACCATTCATTATTTCAATCAGGTTGCCCAAAATATGTTGTTCTATCAATTCGGCGTACAAGTTTTCTGAGGTCATTCGTAAATAATGAGTTGTCCTCTTTATAAGTCCGTTTTCGGTGAATCTCACGTACATGTATGTGAATGGCAATTGGTGACGTTGTTTTTGCTAATATTCCATTTCTAATAATAGCCTGTGGATTTAATAATAACTGCTTACACAAACGTTTTTCGCGTATTACATGTACCTTCCATAAATGATCCCATCAAAGTGGAATTCTAGGATATAACTTTCTTTCTTATATCAATATATTATTTCACAACTTCTCTGGTAGTCCTTCATCTGTTCCATCGTCAATGTTTCAATCGTTAAAATGTTTGGTCCTAGCACTAAATCCACTATGAAGGTGTGTGTTCATTTGTATTAACATCCTTATTCGAAAAGTACAGTTCCAATAAGCAGCGTCAGAATTTGAATCATCAACTGATCTGTCGACAGGCACAAGCACAACTTGCTAAGAGTTTTTAATAATTTGCTTGAACCAAAAGTATTGTTAACTATATTGTAGAGCTATCTAAAATTTAACAATAAGTGAATTAACTAAAGCAGAATTCTATGAGCCTTACTTGAACACCTAGACCTATCGTAGCATATTAACTGCAGTCAAATAGCAGTTTGTGAACAATTTCACATTTTGAACAACATAGATTGTTATTATCGATTTCTTTAATCAAATTTGTTTCTCAATAAGTTAAATTAGAACCTATAAATAACACTTTTTCATTTCGTACTTTCGCTCTTTCCTCGCAAAATACATAGCAATTGATTTACCTGGGCCCGAAAGTATATGATCGCTTTTATCATAAGCAGTAATTTCCACCTGCGCATCGTATGCATTCTCACTGTACAAACAAGTCAACCTTATTTCATGTCATACTCTAATCGAGGTTAAATACAATCTTTTTCCGCACTTGTCCTCAACTTTACTGAGTTAGGTAAAATGTTGACGACTACACACGATAACGGAGAGTATACCGAATTGTCGAATGAATTCAGCAAGCGATAACATTATCGTGTAGCATCTGAGAGACGGCAACGGATGAACGTAAAATTATTTTGGTGTATTTTTGACATATCTATACATATTTCAATTTTGAACCATGAGCCATGAACTTTCAGACGAGTCTATTTGGGCGGGTAATCCGTGATATATTAAATAGTCATTATTTAAAGATATGCTACTTACAATGTACTACTGTGTGTAATATATCCATATACAGTTTACATTGCATAACGTGTGCTCTCTAAGCATCAATTGACGAAACCTTATTATGACAGTGTTGTGCCTTAGTGTTGTATAGTAAAGTACTTCGGATTCTGTAAACGACAATACTAAATCAAGGTTTTGATTAGTTTAATGAAAAGAACGTAGAAAATACTCATGGAAATCACCATTGTATGTGGAAAACACTAAAAATATTATGCCATATGACTTTTGGGGGATCAGATTATTTTCTAATCATTAATTGATATTTGCCTGTTTATATATTGTTTTATTAATTTCCACGCTATTTTAGCTAAATTGACCTAAATAAAAAATAAATTGAAGAAAAGTATAAGTCTATGACTTATATTTTTTTCTTGCATAAATATGAAGATTTTTATCATAATAACTAAGAAAATATTAATCAGAGAAACAAACAGTTATTATATTTATACATGGATGCTATTGCTACATTGCTGCATTAAATGAGAAGTGGTTGGTGTGATGAAGTGAAATATATTGTAACAAATTACAAAGAAATTGGTATGATGGCCCTGTAAAACATTGACTACCCAGTTTGTTAATATTTATTATTATTTAGATCTCAGAAATATTGTATTTTAAAACCACCACGCTTTGGTTTATTTGAGTGCTAGTATATAAAAATCATAAATGCTTCAAACAGGACTGATTTCTCGGCAAACTAGTTCGGTGACTATTCGTGTCAGAATAGTTTTTATGTACCATCTGTCAAAAGTCATATATCCTTTTCTGTGAACTTGTGAACTATATATAGTTGCTGTCAATGCTACTACATTGTATGTATACAATAAGGTAAACGTTATGTACATTTACATAAATAACTGTACTATTCGAATGCAAAAGGGTTTCCGCATATTTACGGTTTAAAACTTACCTACTTTTAACGATTACAATGTTTACATCCGATTACAAAGTACAAGGAACTCATCAAGTGTCTGATACGTTTTATAATGTACTGTCGTTTATGGAATTCAGTAAAGTACATTTAGTTATATCGTTGTTAGCGGTTGTGATACAGAATTACGTTATATATAAAAAATACCCATACATTTGATTGTGCATAGAAAATCAGTTATGTTCTATTTCGTTTAACTTCTAATTAGCGTTTCAATATTATCTAGTTTGAGAAGTATACGTAGTCACTTTCCCAGATCATCGATTTCTATAACAGTCATTTACAACTAAATGGCAAAGACGGAAGCCATTTGCATAATACAACTACACGGTCCTAGTGACACCATCAGCTATCATTGTTCACTGAAGACCGTTGACCTTCCTTGTGGCATTTTTCTTGATGTACATGTAGATACAGCTTTAGCGCAATAATTAAGCTAATATCTTCCTTAATATATCACTTTGATATAAGATAGAATAGTGCAAAATTTCCCTTTGCAAGTAATAGCATTGTGTAAATGTGAACAAGGTAGAATAATGTAACACACTACAATGTTTAAGCATTTAATGCTGGTTTAGCTGATAATAAAAACCGTTCATTTTCGTTTTAATCAATGTAATTATGAGTGATTAAATTCAGTTCTAACGCTTTAAGGTAATTCGCTACCATTGCGCGACGTCATGATTTTTTATTTGACATCGCATCGATTTATATGAAATTTTCAAGGCTAAATCTATAAAATGTCTAGTTTCTGAAGATATTTTTTTTTTAAAAATCAATACACTCAATATTATACTTATTTAACGTCCCACTAGTTCACGGTGACGTAAGCGCATTTCAAACGTTTTTTGGAGCGTCGGGTGTAAATTTTATTTGAATATTGTATAAAAATAATGACTGGAAAGCCGAGCTAACGGCCTTTCATATGAATGTAAATTGAATAAAATATATAACACGGAGCGAGAACACTGTCAATTTTTGTTACAGCGGAGCGCCGTATCACGCTACTTTTATAACGCCACTGGCCTGACGTTATAACAATGTTATGCAACATTTTCGAGGTGAACCTATAATTGCATTATATTAAAACACTGCTGAAAAATTTCTCTATCGATCGACGTAAAAAATGAAGGAATTTGACCGCGAAATGTTAACCAAAAATCGATGTGAAATTAAAATTTACCCTAAATTTTAGTCCTATTCTATGCGACGTCGTTAATAACGTTCTAATTAATATCCAATCGGGGCATTTTTAACTGGTTTTCCTTTTTACTTAATTCGAGTATTAACTTGTCAACCAAAGGTAATTTTTACTGTATCATGGATAATGAGTAAATCAAATGGACATTGAAGGGAAATATATTGTTTTACAAAAAAAGTAGTTTACCATTTTATCAATGATTCAGTTACCTGTGGTGCTACCCACGAAATACATTCAATAAATTTTATGTTTCAGACAAGTCTTACATAACATCTCATGGAGATTTAAAAAACACTCAATTCCGCATATTCGTGCCGTCAAATGATTTTATAGAAAGCAACATTCATCGAGAATAACAACAATATATGCGTATGTTTATGAATTAAAGTGCAAGTTATCAATATTATTGTAATGGGACACAGGACCCCCGTTATACCACATGCATATCATTTTGAGTGGGAACGGATGGGGTGAATCGCGGGTTGATGTTACAATAAAAATCCATTTCTATAGCCGTGTTGACTAAATATTGATTATATTGAACTTGCATAAATCTGGAGTAAAAGATAAAGCAAAATGATCATTCATTCCGATCATATATGCACTGGGGTCGTTCGTATGTTAAAGTATGAAGAAATTTCACCTAGGAGTTTATAAAACAAGTAATGCGTTACGTACGTACGGGCAGACAGACGAACGGACACCACCGATGCTATATGCCTCCAAAAAGAAATACGTGGGAAAATGAACGTTACTTAATAAATAAACATTGAAGATATCAATTTTGGACAGTTTTTCCCGGCGATTCAATTGATATAATTATAATGATATTTATTTGTCTGCATCCATTGTAACCGGTTTCGCGACGTTTTGTTTCAAATGCTTCCAAGTACGTTATGCTACGCATTAGGCCATTAAGCGGATTTGAAAAAAGACAACTTGACAGGAATAACCATTTTTTTCAAAGTCGGAACTATAAAGTTCAACAACATCTCTTTGATATTATCTTCAAAGATTCCGTTAGACCATTTTCACTACGGACCTATGTTGAGCAACAAGCTCAAAATAACGATAGCATTTTGAAGCTTCCAAAGGGTTTTTCATTTTGGGTGTTAGCCAGAAACAGACATGAAAAGACTAGTACTAGCCACCCGTACGGGCCATAGTATATAAGGGGTTAGACAGTTTGATATTGGGGATAGTGCATGAAGCTAAAAATGAATGATTTCAAGATGCGCCGCTGGTTCTTTTATTGCATTTAGCCAGATACACGGGTGATTTGTTTTACTGAGACTGTTTATGAAGTCAGTTGTAAGTAGAGAAATCATCTAATGTAGTTGGATTTATTTTAATATCGACACTTCATTCCTTATGTTACCTATCGCCACAAGGGTATGGCAGAAGAAATGCTTGTTTTCCTCATATGCCGAACATCTGGCTAGCAAGGGAATTTCTTGTACCATTTTTATTTCGTCTTAAGTACGACGTGGCCTGGGATCGAACCCGGACTTCACGCACTCGAAGCGAACGCTCAACCACTAGGGTATCGAAAATACCGCCATATTAATGAGCTCAATATATTACGTAATATTTAACTACCGTCAAACCGCCAGTGTGACTACATCACAACAACCGTAATCGACTGTGGATAGCAACACCGACTACAAATACGACCGGGGATATTTTTATGGCCGTTAAAATACGAGGTGCAACTACTGCTCTTGCTTGTACAAAATAAATTAATCGGAATGAATGCTCACACCGGCAATGTGAGCGTACTTAGAGTCAGTTTGGCGTGTATAGCAGATTACACATCTCATTCAAAACTGCATTTATTATACGAGGGCCATTCAATAAATTCGCATACTAGTACTGGGATCATTATTGTAATACCCCATACCACAGAGATATACAGACTACATCAATTTGAACTATAACCTAATTGAACTATAAAGTGCTGACAATATTTCATTAAGCAACGCATTTTACAACAAAATTTGGCTAGAATAACCGCGACCATCACACTGCGCTAGTTATAAAATTTAATATACTGACGTTATTGGCGTTTTGCCGTTTGTCTAATGGTTAGTCCGGAATGAAATTATGACAGCGATGTGGAATTAAAACATAAATATTAAACTTTAATAATGCATTATGTCGAAATGAAAACATATCGCACCGATCGTCTGATTTTGCGTAAAACGCCACTAAATTTGCCTATCTGCCAAAGCATATATAGTTTTCAAATTTCAATACCATGCTGCTCTTTAAACATACGTTTATTAGTCATTTAAAAACGAGGCCACTGTATGTTCAGACTTCGCTCTCATAAGCACATTTGGGTGTTTTGGGTGTTTTCTAACGCTCGCAAAAAAATCAAAAGTAGCATGAATTTCTTTGTCTAAAGTCATAGATATTTTGACGATGAAGACCTAACTCGCCTTGATCAAACATTTCTAAATTCGTACTCCAGCGTACTTTAACCTTTCATGAACTGTTATGATAACATCTTACAATAAATTGGTAGAAATATAGTAGTATCGGTCAACTCAATCGATATTTATCATAAGTGGAACTAATTAAATGGTTACGTTACGTCAGTCTAGGGTGATATCGCGGTACTGTGGCTATATAATGGTTTATAACGTGTTACTGGTTTGCATTTTTGAAGATAAATTTGTATTGACTGTAGGTAATATCTCAATGTTTTAATGGTATAAGTATTATATAATAATTTATTATAACAATATGAAAACGATGGTCTCGAATATTTTGAGAAACATTCGTATTTCACGAATACGACGTCATATGTAACGTCGCACAAAATAAGACTAAAATATAGCGTAAATTTTAATTTCACATCGATTTTTGGTCAACATTTTGCGGTCAAAGCCCTTGAGTTTTTTACGTCGATCGATAGAGAAATTTTTCAGCAGTGTTTTAATATAATGCAATTATAGGTTCACCTCGAAAATGTTGCATACATTTGTTATAACGTCAGGCCAGTGGCGTTATAACAGTAGCTCCGCCGCAACAAAAATGGACAGCGTTCTCGCTTCGAATTATACATTTTATTTAATTTATATGCATGTGAAAGGCCGTGAGCGGGGCTTTCAAGTGGCTATTTTTATAGAATAATCGAACAGCGTATACATCCGACGCTTCACAAAAAGTTTAAAAACGCTTACGTTACAGTGCACTAGTGAGACGTTAAATAAGTATAATATTGCGTGTATTGACTTTTAAAAAAAATATATCTTCAGAAACTAAACATTTTATAGATTTAGCCTTGAAAATTTCAGATAAATCTAAGCGATGTCGAAAAAAAATCATGACGTCGCGCAATGGTAGCGAGTTACGTTAAATCACATGATGTGTGATGTGATTAATTACCCCGTAAAATGTCGTTTACTTTCCGTTTCCAATTATTGCCTAGAAAAACGAGAGCAAGAAAACGATTTTTAAGCTTGAGACTGCCTTAGAGCTATAGTGAACAACTTTTAAATAGGATGCGGTACTAAAGTACGCACCGGGATGATTAAAATTGGTCCAATTCACGTTCCTCTTAACGATGGCTTGACTTAAAATTGCCGAGACAATTACTTCAATACAAGAATATGAAGGAGCATCACATAGTTGTAAAATATCTATGGTAGAAATTGAAATATGGAAAATATCATGTTTTATATAAATGATACATGTAATTTTATAGTAATGATAGTGAATGCTCTTGAAAGTTTTGGATATCAAACGCTTCTTTTCGGCATTGTGCTAGAAATGTTTTGCAGACAGCTGTTTTATCACAAAGCGATCAGAACTTGTACTTTTATAAAACATATTTTGCAGAAAGGCGTACTCCATTTCTTGAAATATAGTTAATTATTTTCGCACTTAGAAGTGATATCGTTGGCCAAGTCAGATTCAGGGGTGCTATGCTATGTTATTCTAAAGCAGCATATTGAGAAGTATTAATCTGAATTAGTTAGGTGTAATACTACATGTATGTGGTGATAAATCCAATTATACACATACATGTGTAACATTGAAGCACGCTATATATATGATTGCGAAGTCAACGTCAATACCAGTGTTAGAAAGCTAGTGTTTTATTTTCAAACGACGATGTATCATTTTGCATTAGAGCCATGTGCGGTTTTTACCATGGACTATATATTAATCATACGAAAAACAAGGTATATTGGGTATTACAGGAGATCTGTCACTATATTCACTTTTCATTGTTGTGTATGTAACAGTACACCATTAAGTTATGAATATGTATTTATTGAAATGTCCATTGATTATGCGTATTGTTTGTATATATGAATAAATTATAATGTTTGTTCATTGTTCATATTGTATAGATCTACATAATATGTTCATTTTGAACTATTGTTATTTTTCCATTTTTCATTGAACTTTTTATGTTGGCATTCAATAAAGTCATAGTTACGTTAATTCATACAAATGTGTTTTATTATATGCGCAAACCTGACCAACATACTTCGTACAATGTATACCATTATGCAGAATACGTGTTTATGATGCAGGTTACAAATGTACTCCTTAATGAGGTAGGGTACATGTACGCAATAATGACGAGTTGTACTTATTTGTGATGAAGGGTACTCGTTTATAATACAGGATGTTTGCTGCTGTTAAGGAGCGGTATTCCTTCATCGAGTTGTGTATACTGTATTCATGATTGTTCGATTGTACTGAGGGAACCCGTGACGTACACATCATTTTGAAAGACATTAAAAAGGATGAACTTACATAATCAAGTCTGCAATCAAACTTCAAGCAGAATAGGAAACATGGAACTAAATAGCTAAGACATACGACACATCACTTCATTAACATGTCGCCTCAGAAAGTCAACATATCCGAAGTAACAGTCAGTTATCAGATTTAATGGATAAGAAGGACGATTTCTGTCAACCGATACAATCACCAAAGCAGGACACGTCATAAACAAACTGTTTACATATCAAGCTAAAAACAAAATAGCTAGTAGAAAACATGGTGCATTTGTCAAAGGAAAACTCCGAAAGATCGGTCGTTATGCTCAATTGTGGGTATCCGTGCTAAAAATCAAAGTTCCGTTGATTTAAATTACCGAAGTGATTATTTCATTTATTTAACGCTAGTTTAAATACATATACACATGTGAAGAAAGCTTAAAATGCATCAGAAATCATAGGATGTAAGAAAAATGTTTAAGTCAAGTGCGATTACTCACTTTTTTTAGATTAATTACCAAACATTTACACTAAATTGTATAACTGGATATTACTGAACTAGTCTACATGCTCAAGTTATGGTGTTCATTCAATACTTAGTCGTACATTGTGTTTTGAAAATAAAGCATGCAATTCAAAGTCGCATTATTTCTCCATTGAGTGCAATAATCAGTCTTAAAAGAATACCTATAGCGTTCATGCAATTTATTTCTGTTACAAATGGTGATATGTTTATGATCCTTGGGACAAATATAATGCAATTTTGTTAATCTCAATACGAGCAGTTTCGAACATGTCGACGCAGTGTTATAAAGAAACTGGCAAGTTCATTATTCAAACATTTTATTTCTCCGAAATTATCTCCCTTCGACCATAGAAAATACACCATGGCTATTATAGACTTTGTTTTGTAATTTTAGTGGTTGTGCGCGAAATAGTGTAAAGGTCCCCTTAAAGTACCTGAACTTCACAACCCCTTCTGCAATAACGGAACAGCATGCCACTAGCATTCAATGAACTTTTCAAAGGATTAATGCGTCGTAGATGCACACGGTGGATCGCTCCTGGCAGTGGTTTAAAAAGATAAAACAATGCGACTTTCTGTTTTATACCGAACCCTAAACAACTGGTAAAAATTATGTTGATAAACAAATTGTTCTTATTTGAAGAAACATTCATGTGTCACTTGTATATATCTATTCTATGACATAATTTCGCGATGCTCACATACTTAGCAAATGTGTTATGCTGTACTATGTAAGTGTTGCGTTTTCATTGCCGCTCAGTGTAATGTAAGGTTTTTCTCACTAACCATACATTTACAACAGCTTCGATCAGTCAAAAGAGTATCGAGTTCAGGCTAAGTATTGTTATCATGTAGTGAATGAAAGTGGTACACTGTGTATTTATAGAATAATACATGGCTGAGCAGTGCCTTTGAGTGATAATCGCCCCGGTAGGCTGATAATTGCCCGAGGGCTTTAGCCCGAGGGCAATTATCACAGACCTACCGGGGCGATAATCACTCAAAGGCACTGCTCAGCCATCTATTGTTCTGTATAATATTTATGATTAAAAAAGTACAGTTAAAAAAACGTAACTTGTTCAGTAATTGGTAGATCATTTGCTATTGTGGAGAGTTATTGTTGTCAAACTTGGATCTAGGCGCCCAATGCACATCTACAAGAGCTGTAGATCTAACACTAAAATGTTCGTAACTTTTTTATTATTGAACGGAAACCTATCATGTGGATATTCATTTTCTTAATTAGATAATTTGCTACATGCTGATGTTTAGTTTAATACAAAATTCTGAAAAAATGTGTTTCTCACATTTTCGGAAGAATATAAAAATATTGATCTCGTCTAGAAAACTCATTGTTTTGATCATAAAATAAACGTCTACTATACTGCACAGGTCATATATATTTCATCGAAGGTTGAAACAAAATATTTTTTAAAATTAATGTGCTATTCTGCTTCTCCGAAGCCATCAACCGTGTTTGCAAGTGATTCTTGTAGAAATATGCCTACGCTCATCGGCCGACGCGAATGACGTAACGTTGCGCGTGAACGTTTTTCTAGGGCCATTATCAGTGATTATCGCCCCGGGGGCGCGTGGCGGCGGGGCAAAAAGCTGATAATACTTTTGAAAGGCCGATAATGCTATTTTTCGAAGGCAAATTTGTTACAATATATAGTAACATAAGTATTATTGCGTTTGATGTAACGTCTCACATGCTTGTAAGCGTAGTAGTTCGTTCTACACACATGTAGCTTTCAGAATGTAGGAATTGTTCGTTTTACATAATGAAAATAGTTAACAAAACGGTATCATGTACGCAATGTGTCAATCTGAATACAGACAAAACTCGGAGCGCCATGTGTCGATTTTAGCTTGCTTGCCATCTTTCAATTACCGGTAGTTCTCGAACTTGGCAAAGGTCGATCAGTTGACTAGGTACATACTGAGTAACAGTAAGACGTACTTAAATTGAATCAAACACAAATTGTCTAGGATACAAAGCAGCATAAAATACCACAACAATAAATTTCACAATCATGCGTTTATGGTCCCAGGCATTACAAAACAACCTTTGATTGCCTAACATTGTAGTTGGTTAAATAATATTACAACGCTTTCGTAATTTAGTATTTTGCTAATTAAGATAAACGTGTTTGTCTTTTGTTATCATTAACACAATAAATGTTAAATACAACGTTAGCAACAAACACATGCAGTAATATAGTTATTGTTTAAGAGGAAGGGATTGCCAGTGGCTTTACTACATTTAAAGCACTATAATCTACATATATATGCATGATGTAATACACCCTATAGCCATTGTTTCTGTGGAAGGATTACACTGTATATTTGTTTTTTGTTGTTCACTGACAGAGTTATAATTAATTTTACGGTTTGCTTGAATTCGATAATGATGTTTTTCAAAAAAAATTTCAGACGAATTGTATTTCCGTTTGAACAAGATAATCAATAACTCGACTTCTGTTATGCGATTTTCTACAATAAGCAGTTTAACAGAAGACGAAATGCTTTATATGTTATCTAAGGAAACATAATTACAAGTGCATTTTTTGTCAAACTATTCTTGAATTACAAGGTATTTGTGCTCTCAGGCGACTTATTATAAACTTAGTTTAAATTGTTTTAATATGAAATATCCCAAATGTGTGTTACACAAGTCTGTTTCGTTGTAGGGTCCCGGAGGCATTTCAGTCTATGCAATTGTAAGATCTATCGCAAACTACAATTCACTTCGATTTGACATCCATATACTCTGCATACGTGCTCTGCAATGTTCACGTGGCTTGATGTCTACTGTTGTAGTATAAATCACTTCCGACAGGAGAGGAATTGACAAAACATCCGATTATGTGGTATGAAACTGAGTAAATATGCTTTTTATAACTTTTGATCAAAGCATTTATCGATTACTTACCGCCTATTTGGTTCATGCATCCTGATCTTCTAAGAAACCATAACGTAGTTCGTGTTTTCGTTTAGCCTAACGTTATCCAAAATAAGCCAAATACAAGTTCAGACAATAAGTATGACGTCATGATTCAGGTTAATATGGAACATAAGTATGATGAATTATGTACGTGCACGAATGTAGTACCTAACTGAAAAAATGACATGTATAAAAATATAACCCATTACCGCGATTTAATAACTACAAGATGTTACACTCAGAAGCATTGAATGGGTAAATGTGCTTCGCTACTTTTATACCATCGTAGCGGAGGAAACCTAATAACACCATTTATGAGATAACACAATAAGATAAACGATAACTTTATTACATGTTTTATAGTGTAGGATAAGCAAACATTAGACGCACAATATATCGTTAGCAGGATATACTCCTACATATGTATATAGGGACAAATGATTTTCTTGCTTTTACATGTATACCTTACATATCCTTTTTCAAGATAGGTTCTAGATTAAATCATTACTGTATGTACAAGTATAATATTATATAATGGGTTGTGTCGACTTATATTACCTAACACACTCATATAAATCATAATATAGCTATACAAGACATGATGAAATGAGTCTAGGTCTGCGGTACACAAGATCAAATAATGGAATGATATATGATTTACGCAAACACCTTATATACACGCAATGTCTGTGGCTAACAAAAGGCAAGTGGGAACAGTTGTTACACCAACAGCTTAGAAGATCCTGTCTTGATTAAAGACAAACACTCGCAAGTGTCTATCTTGCATGTATTAGTGAATCGATTTGTGGCACCCCATGTTTGTTTTACTATCGCCATCGTGCATTCAGAATGTAAAACATATTTGTGTGATATGTTATAAGAACCATCGTTTGTTGTATTTGGAGGGATGTCTATTTGAGCGTGTATGAGGCAAGAGATAATACCAAATAGAACCGGATACAAAAAGGGAACAACAGCTATAGCTACACGTATATACAGAATGGGACACACAAATAAATTAAAGCAGATATATCATGCACACGAACTGGTGTCACGATGAGAAGTTAACTTAACAGCTAAACATATAAATTTCTTGTTTTTACATGTGTCAACCTGACCTTAACAAAATGTAAAGTTTTTTAAATGGTCACTTTTCAAACCCAAACTTATTTTAACCTGGACGATATATTTGATGATAGTTTGAACATTTGCGCTGTATGCATATAATTTACCAAACAAAGCATCACAACTATGCATGATCAATAATGGATCGATTTCGAATTTAAGCCATGTTCGACGTACGGAAGGCATTTATTTCAACCAAATTTATCAGAAAGTTTACTGTTTCAGTTCTGTAGTTATAATCAATATATAGCATGTGTACAGACAACATTAAAGAAACGCAACTAGAAACTAAGCTAATCTGTCATATAGCAAATTGAAATGGGTATTTGATAACATAACGAGGCAATGTGGTACATATGTAGTAAATGAGGTGCTTGCAACATCGGCATAGGAGGACAAATTACATTATAAAATACAAATGTCCAATATTAAGGTCTATGATCAGCAATTGTCTAACATATCATGCGGATCATTGCTTATTGACTTAACAATCAATGATAAATGAGATAAGCATTCGCATGCATGCTGCCTTTTTACATAACGATTCTCAGTAATGCGTAGATCTGGTAGTTACAGTTCAAAATGTTTAGGGGGAGCATAATGATGGACTTTGCATTTGATAAAAAACCGTTGACCAATTTTAATATAAATGCTACTATGAATGAACAGCTACTTGTAGCCTGTATCTTAATATAAACTCAATGAGGCGTTATATATGATTAGAACTTACGTTGTATATTTTGATGTTCTACCAACCTAAACTAACTGATTGAACTGTAGAATGTATATTTCATCGTACATGAATTATGTTGCAAAACACTTTTCTACATAGAGTAGACAATGTTTGACTACTTACAAATCCATAAAACAGAATGGATTAATAGCTTTGTAATCCATAAGCACGAAAGTTAGGCACATAAAACAAATAAACGGGTACAAACTGTAATAAATAAACTAACTTTGATGCACTAGTAAAACATTCGTAAGAGAATAAACAGTTTATTCACACTTCCGCTAGCATGTTTATCACATATTCTTCGCTCTGGGAGTGCCGAAAGCAGTACCAGAAATATATTTCTGCACTCCCAGATTTAAATAAGCACATTAGCTGTAAACGACATAAGCCAATCCATGAGTTGGTAGAAGTCCGTGCGTCACTCTCCAAGTACCGCTAAAATATAGTGGATTATCATAATGCATCGCCATACAATGATTGTGTGAAAATATGCGCGTGTAATAATAGATTACACTTGTCCATCTTCAAGGTCTTAAAGCAGACACACTTACTATCAATAAGGTTAATAATTCACGAACATGGAGGTACTTTCGCTAACATCAATATGCCAATCGTCGATGAAGAGATAAAAAAGTCAATGAATGTACTGGAATGATCAGTTCGCCATCACAAAAAACAAAGATGGTCACCAATGGGACCATAAAACCATTATGTAATATCAACACGATACCAACTGGTTAAGTTTGTATAAACGTCACGTGCACATAGAAAACAAAAGTACTCATCAGTATTTGATTGTTTTATCTTGACCAATATTTTGGATGTGTTCAAATTATTGGAATGCCTAAACACTGGTTTAGTTTTCGTATCGTTCCGTCAATGTGTTATCCTACTGTCATTTCCTAACTAGTTCATCCTTTCAAAACACTCTCAGGATTTTTGCAAGACATGATATATTCCGGAATACAGCATATGTCCAAAATAACAAATGTCTTTTAGAATCGGCATATATCACGTTGATGAAATTGATGGTTCATTTTCGTGAACATTGTTCGTTCCTCAGGATATTTGCCTCTCTTGAAGAAACCATAAATCGCCCATTTGGCGTATGTGTTACCGAACAATTTAGGATTTGCCTAACATTGATGTCCGTATATCAAAACGCATTACACAAGGAACAAAGTATTTTGCTAATTAAGCGAAACGTGTTTGTTATGTTTTTTTTATTAATACACTGCATGTTAAAATCGACGAAAACTACATCTGTATGTTGCATTATACCCTATAACCATTGTTCTAAAGAATGGGATTACCCGCGGTTTTTACTGACAATGTTATAATTAATTTACGGTTTGCTTGACTTCATTGCTGGTGTTTTTTCTATGTAGTGTTCGACAAAGTGTATTTCTGTTTGAAATAGATAATCAATCACTCGACTTCAGTTAAGTATCATCTGCAGACATTTGCTTTCGTTTAGTGAAAACAATTTCCTACAAAAAACATTCTATGAGAAGACGAAATTCTGAATATTTGAAGCAATCACATTCGCTGTTTATTTAAACATGTTTTGCATTTCTAGGAATTTATAACGAATACGCTTTAATTTTTTTAAAATAAATTTAGTCTAAAACGTGTTCTTGAAGTTTATTCCTTTATGTGTCTGAAGGCATGTCTGTTTTAATGTTGTGAGCAATATTGAAATCTGAAATATATAATCAATTATTTAGTTATCTTTGTTAGCCATCGTCTGCAGATTGTTTGCTTTCTTTTGTCGTAAAAAATTTCCTACAAAAGACAGTTTAAGAAAAGACAACTGGCAAAATATACTGTCTGACGAGGAAGCAACTACACGACGTGCTTTCAAATTGCTGTGAATTATTCAGATAAGCTACAAAGACGTGATATCAACAATCTTAGCGAACTAGTAGTAGTCTTAATCACTTCCGACATGAAGCGGAATTGACAAAGCATCCAACTCTAGGGTATTGAAATGAGTAAATGTTTTAAGTAACTAGGGATGCTAGCTTTTATTGATTACTTACATCCTACTTGGTTTATTAATATTGATATTGCTGGAAGTGTCAATTGGTTCGGTGTTTTTATTAAGTAAATTGCATTGTTCACTGGCACTTAAGTTAGATATGTCTCTAAATTGGTAATCAGCTATATTGTTTGCATGTTCATATAGAATACGTACAATTAAGATGAATATAAGTTCTTACATTACCTACCAATCTGAATACGGTTATTTGCAATTATTTAGATTATATTGTTAGTTGTAATATACCCTTGATCCTCCATGTACTATACATTTCCGGTTTTCTTTACCGTGTCATTGAAAGTGGAATAGGATTAACGAAGCAACTAACTGAAGAAATGAAGTGTATGGAATAATTATATTGTGTTTTACTTTCTACAGCAATAAGCCCCTCATCATAGAAATGTACACATTTTCAAACAAGATATGATATGAGGATATTGAAGCAAATAGGAACATGTGTTAAATACTGCATTACGGTTTACTTAATATAGGCCGTAATTAGATATTCGACGGTAGGGATATACTGCTATAACTCTTTGTTTATATACCTCTTTATATATCGCTGGCTTAGAATGACAAGCTCATAAGTACCTACGAACTGATAAGAATGGTGCATTTTTACAACCAGCATCACAAGGTACTTATTATGACCCTATTGTCACGAAAATCGGAACTTGTCACGTTGACCATACATAAACGAAATCACTTTATTCTTGTTTTCTCAAGATATAGATGTTTATTTCTCTTTCTACAAAAATGTACTTTCTCATTCTAAGCCAGCGATATTCGCTCAGACAAGTGATGGTATAACACAAATGAATGTACACATACCAACCTCTGTAATGGCATTAGTTATTTAAGACAAGACAACAGGCTATGACCTTTATCCAAAGAAACACATTTCGTTATCTACCTATAAAATGAGTCTAAGCCTGGTGGGCAAACGATCAAACTTTGAAATGTAAATATATAAACTGTATTTTGAATGAACTGGACTTTGATAACTGGGAATAACACTGAAACACTTGTACCATTCGACATTTACGTATGACCAGGCTATGCTTTCAAGAGTCATTCCTCATGGCACCAATACACACGTATGTGTCTAGCCCCCCCCCCCCTTCCGGAAATCACGTGGTTTCCGGTGGGATAGTGCCGTTACGCTGTCAGAATGTTCGATGGTTGTTGCTATTCGTTATAATAAGTAGATAGACAGTAAATACTTAAGTTTGTGAATTTGTGAATTTCTACTTCAATGTATCATTTTGGACTTTGTAAAAGTGATACTCGGTTAACAGTATATTTGTATAAATGTAAGACTCAAAAAGCAAAAAGAAGTAATTTGGAGCTTCATAAATGTATATCAATTGTGTGTATGTTTTGTAGTTATATATCATACATGTATACACTATTACTTTCTTCGAATATAGTAAATGATCGGAAACACTTGCAATGTATGAAAATCCATCTCTATATTGAGTCGTCTGGACTAGGTAATATACATGTCTATCTACGTATAGAGCTCGATATCAGTACGGAAATAAAACATCTTAAGTTTCTAAGATTCTTAAGATTTCCTAGGAATAGTATTGTATCATAAGGTTTTCATTAATATTGTGTACTCCAGAAATAGAGCAATCAGACTGCAACTCATTTCCTTAATATGATTGCTTTTAGTTTAATTGTGATTTGTGGTTTTACACTGTATGTAATATTGGAAATGTAGATTATGCTCACGTTCATTATAGCACCCGAAGTGCGACATACAATTTGTAACATGATGAAGTAGTTACGATAATACAATAATACAAGATTGGGTAGGAGTATATTAAGATAAAACACGTTAAACGTGGTATGAAGTTATACGAAGCTATTTGCAGCCGCAGTATTGTATATCAGAGTTTTATACCTTAGGGTACCTTAGGATCTTCTGTGGACGCAGGTTATAAAACCTCTGTATCCACCTCTTCTTCTTGTACTATCCTGTCACCTCTTGCATTCGTGAATATAAGGTCTGCTTTATGATTGAATTTAACTTCTTGGTCCCCCCAGTGTTTATCTAGTCTTATTTCAAAATTAATCACTTTCTTCGCAGACACTACAGTTTGTGGAAGGCTATTCCACGCATCCACAATTCTGTTAGTAAAATAGTATTTCCTCTTGTTGGTCTTGAATGGTTTCTTCTTAAGTTTGAGATCATGTCCTCTTGTATTTGTATGTATTAATTGTTCTAAAAATCCTTCTGTTACATTGGTGTCATATATTCTTTTCATTATTTTGAATACTTCTATCATGTCTCCCCTGAGTCGGCGGTATTTTAGAGTTGGCATTTTCAGCTTTTTCAGTCTTTCTGTATATTCAAGAATACGTAGACTCGGTATTTGTTTAGATGCTCATTCTCTGTACATGCTCGATGGTTTCAATATATTTCTCTTTGTATGGTGAACAAACTGCTTGTGCCTATTTCAGGTTTGGTCTAACTAGTGATTGGATTAAGTATTTTGAAACTGTGTTTTATATCAATTTAAATACAACTGGTGGTTTATTACTTGTCCTGTTAATGAAACGAGTGGTTACTGCATTGGAACATATTTATGGTCATTCGCAAGTGGTTTAATAAAAGGTTCAACTAGTACTTCCCTTAGAAAGCATTATGGTTGAACTAGAACGAGAAACTTAACATAACTGTCGAGTAGCCAAAATGAAGGGCAATTTGATAACATAACGAAGCAACGTGGTACGTGTGCGGTATATTATGTGCAAGTAACATCAGCGTAAGATGACAAATTGCTGTATAAATACCATACAAACATCAAATGTTTTGATCTATAAACATCACGTATCTAATATATCAGTCGGATTACTGCTTATTGGCAATACAATCAATGATAAATGAGATAAGCATGCCCGTGCAGTTTTGCGAAGATCTTTATAGTATTAAACGTTTACTTGGAATGCAATAATCTGACAAATGCAGTTGATGGACTACTGCAATATTTACTTATTTTGCAAATTCATGTGGGTGACACTTATATTTACATGTCGTCAGTATAGTTCCCTTAGACTAATGAAAACAGTCGACTTTGTTATAGATTCATATCAAGTATGTGTGACTAACGTCCGTCCTTGTCATAAAAGTTGGATGTCATGGTTTATTGACTTACATATACTGGAACTACATTATGCATGTGTATTCTGCCGCAAGATTTATGTTGGTTATCACAGTGATAGCATGGCAGAATTCAAAATTAAGATGCAAACGCCAATGGACTTTTTATTGATATATTTATCACATGGCGCTTTGGTTTAGACGTGTGTAGCACAGTAAGTGGTATAATTACAGTCCTCCGTGAATGCAATCCAAAATATGTCATTGATCTAGCTCAATAACATTGTTATATCAACACACACTAGTCAATGGAACCAGACCGGACCGTTCAAGTACAACTGGTAAGATTGGTGTCCCTGTAAATGGAAACCTAAGTAGACATAGTACACAGTGGACAGTATGCCTTTGGGTATTTCAAGTGCATATGACGCAACTAAGCGTACATCAATTCAATTTATTGGTAACGAACCTGAACTGCGTCGAAAATAGCTTGTGTATAGACATTACCTGAACATACCAAATTACCGCACCAAATCTTGAAATGCCTAGAGTCCAATACTTATTTCGGGATGCACATACACATCTTGTCTACGATGGGCGAATTTAACTGATTATAAGTCAAGCACCAGTGACGTGTTCAGTCTGTAGTTGAAAGCAGTGATATCTTCCGGCATTGTAAGTCGATGTTCGCAACGAATGTGCCTTAAACTATATTTAGTTCGCGTACGCAACGCCGGTCTCAAAAAAACAGTGTGTATGTTGATATACAGTAATGAACATGATAAACTAGGCACCCGCGAATACAGCTCATATTGTTATCCTGTGCTATCATTTTAGGAATTGAAATCGCTAGAAAGGGCATGCCTGTCGGTTAGAAATAAGCAGCTGCCGATTGAATGAATTAAAAGCCAGTGCCTCAGTATTTCACATAGTTCCTAAACATGCGCTTAGAACAAGAAACTGTCTACCAAAATGTGCATAAATTAATCAATTACATGTTATATGTTGCTGGCACATCGGCCAACAAGGAAAATTCTACAGTATGCCACATCATTACGTCAATCATAACCAAATTAAAAACCATCTGTCAGTAAGGCAATTCAGAACAAATACCGATTCACGCCACATGGACAATTTCAAAGCAGCGCCCATTATAAACAGAAACGAACTTAGTCGTCCTGTGATAAGTTATTATAATATCCGACAAAATGGATTCAATTACTGACATGATACGATCTATGACATGTACGTTGTATGTTGTAGGGCAGACATGCAGATTCCATTGCATGATAAAAGTTGGGTATTTTGTTGATTTAATAATTTTATCTGCAACTCGCCATTGGGAGTAGATGAATATTTCCTTGTTAAAAGGAAATGAGATTTCAATTTCTCTTCAAATATAACAGTTATTTTTTTTAAATATAACACTATACACACATTATCTACGTCATGTCATAAATATGTCAGCACATTCCTTACATACAACTCACATGTTATCATTTATTTCTGTTAAAATCACATGTTCAATCTGACCACTGTACTCCTTTTTCAGTAGTCCTTAATTCAGCATGTACTGTTTATTGCAATTGCCGGAAATCAATTTTTTATACACAGTACTTAATAGTTAGCGGATTTCAATGTATAGCTGATGGTTTTCTTCTTCAAGTAATGTAATGCCATCTATGCGTGTGCATTTAAATGAACAATGGGAGATCGAAACCATATCATTCAATCTACATGTAATTATTACTCACTGACAATACATTAACAACAGCTTTAGTAGGTCAAAAGTGTAACACGTGTTATTTACGAACTTATTGCTACCGATTGCTTCTAATGTGACACTCATACACTCGGCACACGGAGTTGGTCCGTAAAAAGGCAATAACAACTCGTAATTTCGTTAAGCGTCCGCCCTAAGTTCGAAAACCTATCTAGCTATCCTGAGACAAAAAAAACAAAACACTCGAAAGAAACAAGTCATAATGACTTATATCCTCTTCATTTTACATGTAGGCTTGTGGCTAACAAATATAGCTATCAAGCATTGTCTATCATAATAACTTACCGAAATATCTTAAAACTTGTTTATGTGAAAGTTAATACTCAGTAGGGTTAGGTGACATGATGGGAAATAAGTATGATAAGTATGAAAGCAATATCTCAATGGATTTTGAATATGTAAGAGTCTACAAAGTTTGTTGTTTTTTCTTACCCAAGATGCCCAAACCTATCCGTCGTCGGACGCTAAACGAAGAATGATTTGGTATGGCCTAAGTGTGTGTCTACGTCAATGTTAAGATCCAGACATTGAGCGACGAAAAGTCAGATTTAAATGTCGAAACAAAGTCGTTATCATTTAGTTTCTTATGAGGTTGTCTTCACATCTAGACAGTCAAAGATATTGGAAATAAAAAGTAGTTTATTTTGCGCTCTGTTGATAAAATGTGGATTCAATAATCTGATTGTCTGATTATTTGGAGACGACAGTAATTTTAAATGTGAAATGCCAATTTTGCTTTACATCATCCCAACCAGTCTATGTTTTTGTTTTAGCTTATTTTAGCTAACTACATTCAGTTAGTCTTAGCTTTCGGTGTAAACGAAGATTACTTATACTTGGATATTTGATTGTATACTGTAGCATGATATTTACGTATTTGCAACCTACATAATATTTCACACGCGAGGCCCGTCAGTGAATCTCACGAAATTCAGGTTATTGTTGTATATTGTTTATAAGCGACACACCTAAATTAACCGAATCATACGGGCCTTCTAAATCACGTCTGCAAAATAGCAATGTCGATCACAGATTGTAACGTTTATATAATTGATAATCAATCTTCAATGGAATACCAGGTTACCTCCCTGCGTTAAACTGTCCATACGTATGTAATTTCAACATATAATAAAGAATAAAAGTCTTTTAATAGGTGACTAAAATTATGAAATTCAGAATGGGAGTAGGTACATATACTCTCAAACATCCGAGCTATTTTGGATTTCCTAAGGTTAGAGAAATTTGACAAAAAGGAAATATAAGTTATTTTTGGTATTGCGAAAATCCATACCTGCACATTATATGTGCAAACATGTGTCCAAAAGTCTTTACTATAAGTAAATTGGTATGTGTAATAAATTGTGCACAATAACTTTAAACATGCAATGTATGTCTATCCACAACATTTATTGAACCGATCTTCGAAGACATTACCAATAAAACATTCAGCCTAAACTTGCTCAACGAGACAAAAAATATATTAATTCGACATACCTGCAGCGCGAAGTTTAACTAAAATGATGAAAACTCAACTGGATGATGGTTATGGTCTTTCGTTGCATTGGATGATACGGATTCTTTTAATTCGCCACACACCATGATAGGTAACAAACAAAACTTCCATTCGTTGACAAAATACGCATTTAACGTACAGTAGTGTTTTTCATAGTATGCAGTTGATATTGAACACAGTTCTAATCGATGATGTACCTTCTCTTATGCTAAGGGTTGTTTTCACACATATTATGTTTGCATTATAATATCGAATACCTTTGATGTATGAGTTTCTGTTTTTGCAAATCGAAGTTCCACATTCGCACCGAATTACCTAATATCATATTCCTTACTTTTGATAAAATGATGCGTATCTGTATAACATGAAACGACTTTAGCATGTGTATATCTGTGTATTTCTTCAATAGCTTCACGATTATGTTAGCATTGTTAGTTGTACATAATAAATACAATTAACAAACATAATCAGGAATCGATTGTGATCATTTACGCAATTTTTCATTTTTACACAGACAAAAAAGAGCGACAGCATTCTCATGTTTTCGCATGTCTGCCCTCGATCCACGGAGAATATACTTGCACATTCAATAGTTTAGAGGTTAAAAACCACTAAATGCATCCGCGACCCAAAATAGAATACACTCAAATAGTCCCTTACTAAACTTGTGATTGTAGTATGCTTTGACAAGGTGGAACGGATCATCTAATTGGGTTTACATGCTTTATATACATGTATGTGATGTATTGAAACTGTTTTATTTTACATATTTTGAGTTTTTGGCCAAAATACCACAGCAAAAGGTTAGGATAAAACCTGAATTTGTCGGTCCGCGCGACTTTAAAAATAGGTTCACCGCATTGGACGGACAAAATTTTTCTTATATGATACGTGACCACCTGTTTTTTTGTATTTTCTTACAGCTGGTAGCCCCTTCTTTACATTGATACATGTCTGCCACCTGGTCATAGACTTTAACATGTATCAACCTGGGACTGACTATTGTAACTTTACATGGAGTTAAAGAACACATTTATTTAACGGTTCGTGACCTTATGCCAGTTATGAAATGACCCAAAAAATGTAAATTATCAATATTTTGCCTTCAAATGTTTAGAAATACATTTTTCTTTTGATTTTAGTCCATTTTTAGTGAAATTTGTCTTGATGCTCGACCAATGTAATTTTCCAACCGAGTATAATCATTTGGTCGAGCATCAATTAAAAACAGCTATTAAAGATAGAGCGAATTCGGTGCATGCCGTATATTCTTACATATACGGAATGTACTTTAGGCTATATAATATAACCATATTACATGCACGATCGTAAAAATCAAGACAAAACTCACAGTTAGCAGACGAAATCGTAATAGTTCTGAGTGTTAAATGGCATTCATTTGATCACGTGATTCTACACACTGGATAAAGCAACTGGATATATGTAGGAAACCATGCGATAAAGCTTACGAGGAATCACATGTGTACAGAATGTAAATGGTACCTACATGTAATCATATGGTAAACCACCAACTACCACATTTACCTGATACTTAATTATCCATATGCATCTCTATGCAACTAAAAACTCATCGGATATCATGCAATAGGTCAATCATTGACCAGAATTGAGCAGTTCAATCACAAAAGTCTAATAAATGACACATTGGGGGCGGATATAGCAATAAGGTTAATAATTCACAGACTGGCTGTACGTTAGCTAACACAAAGAAACCAAATAGTGCGGTAACGATCAATAAAGTCATAGATAAATATATAGATATGCCCATTTAGCCACGGCCTATAACATAAATGTTCACCACTGGAACTATAACATCATGATGTACTGTTTACACGAGATAGGGACGAGTCTTTAATCCTCGTGCCAATCATCTGAAAAGGATTGTTGGTGTGAAAGCGGAATATATATGTATTCATTATATTGAGTAGATATTTCAAAGTACGCTAAGTAATTCTCTATTGACATATACATGTATCTCGTTGTTTAGAATTTAATGTTCTCGTAAACAGCTCAATGAATTGTGTTCCGATATAAACTCGTAGTCATGCACGTTATCGATTTGTAAAGAAAACTTTCCGCAAATAGAACAATCTAGGCCAATCAGAGCAGTTTTATTGCTAATGACAAATACCGTGTTTTAAGATTTAATAATAAGGTGCATAGTTCACATTATTCAAAGATATATGTATAGTACCTCAACTTGAAGCCTGTCTGTCAGACATCAGTTCATGGATGCGTTTGAACATGCTAAAGATAAACCAGGATAAAACAGAACTCATCATCTTTGCACCGAAACATCATGTCAAGGACCTTTCTGAATGCAAACTACAATTTGATGGAACAAGTGTGCATGAATCAGCATTTGTGACATATTTAGGTGCCTTCTTTGATAAAACTCTAACCATGGGCAAACAAGCTAACGCAATATCCAAATCTTGTTTTTTTTTCATCTGCATAACAGCGGACGGATTAGACCACTCATCACCGTAAATGCCTGTAAAACACTTGTTAACTCTCTTGGGACTTCTCGACTGGACTATGCAAATGTTTTGTTCTCTGGTGCCAACAGCAAGGTGATAAGTAAACTGCAACGCATCCAGAATACTGCAGCTCGTTTGATCACACAAACAAAAAAGTGTGAACACATAACTCCAATACTCCATACACTTCACTGGCTTCCTGTTCCATACAGAGTACAGTACAAGATCATTCTATACGCTTTTAAAATCCGATATGACCATGCTCCTGTCCAAATGAATGAGTTGACTAGAGAATACCAGCCAACCAGGTCTTTAAGAACAGACACTGCTATGCTATTAAACATTCCTAAAGTAAGAACCAAGAATTACGGTGAAAGGCGGTTCGACAAATGTGCTGCCACCTCATGGAACGGTCTTCGTGTGGAAATCAGGCGCATTGACTCTCTGATAGTCTTCAAAAAGACTTTAAAAACACATCTGTTTAAAAGTGCATGTCCGTGAATCAATTGAAATTTTTTTAGTCTTTTAATGAACTGTCAACTAGCTGACTTTCGCGTGTTAAGCGCTTTAGAGACTTGTTATATAAAGCGCTATATAAATATTTTCACAAACTATCAACGACGAAATGCATACAACTAAAGGCGTACATGTCATTACATTTATGTATTTTATTATAGTCATCATCGTGACAAACAGTCTGGAATAATTATTTATTGTCTTTCGTTCTTATAATAGAACATAATAACATATCAATGTGTTCGCATAATGCGTCTATGTTTGAAAGGAAATTGTTATTTTATGATACGGAAGGCAAAGCAGAGAAACAAATTATTGTATCCAACATCCATCGGGGAACAGTACATTATAACATGTAACACACATTTGAATATGCAAATTAGGCAACGTGACAGTTGTTTGCTTTCCCACTAAACCCGATGAACTGAACATATCTACGCAGTACTGAATTCAAAAACATCTCATGCATGAGCAATAATCCGCCTGATATTTTAAAAAAATTGCATTTTATAGATCTACACAGTTTATGATATTTATATTGCAATTTGTCATCTAATGTCGACGCTGCAATCATCACATTCACATCAAGCGTACCATACTTTACATTGCAATTTTCCCTTCGTTTTGGCTTTTCGACTGTTATCTTTCTTTTCTCGGTTCATTTCACTTCGATTGCCTGTGTATATGTTTTCTGTGTGTAGTACAATATACAACTGAACGAAAGTTTTTTAGGCACCTACCCGATGACTTCATCAAATATGACCAATAAAAGAAATCACTCCACTTTCAATACCAAGAAGCTCATAATTATCTTCATATTGTAAAGCATCAATTAATTTTGAATTGATATGCATTTGTCTTACTCTGTGTCTATAAATAGCTTCGTACTCAATTTCCCAAGTGTGTTTTATCTTATTACACTTATTCGCCATTTTGCATTATTGCATTATATTCACCGACTACATCACGTAATGTCTCACTACGGAGATTAGGATGAAAATACCTTATATTATGAACGTGTACCTAATTTCTTTTTCCAATATCAGTACAGTATCCAAATCACGAATCACACTTTAACACAAAGCAATCATATCCAGCAAACGTGCTACAGTCTGACTACAACACTTCTGGCAATGAAAACCTTAATATATACATTGTATACGTTCGTGTAGCATCGCCACGACATATTTGCGGTCGACAAAGCTCGCAGATATAATAACCAGTTTACAATGCCTGGTGAATATCGTTTCGGCGTGTGTGCGCGAATCACCTCTTCGAGTTTGTTACATGTTTTTTGGGGTGGGTCAAGTTGATATCTGCAAGTTTTATTTTGTAGCTCATAATTAATTGTCGTTTTTCCTGTTCTAGTATGTGTGGGTAATTCATACAAGATATTTCATTCGCAACTAATCAAAAATGAATACGTAAAATGAAGTATGTACTCAAATTAACAAATCATGTGTTCCTCAAAACACAAAACATGCAAGACTATATCGTATGCGTTCTTATCCAAATAAATGGGTTAAACTTGCGTCCTAAAATGCATTGACTGACAAACACATCTAAGTTAGTATCAGCAAAGAATTTAGTCTGCTGAATAAAAACACCAAACAAATAATGGCTTCCAGCAATATCAAGACAAATGGACCAAGTAGGCGGTAGCTATTATCAATATTTGAATAGATGTATTTATTTAGTTCCTTACCTCAGAGGATATTTGTCAATTCCCCCTTCAGTCGAAAGTAATTAAGACTTTTACTAGTTTGCTAACATAATTGAAAACAAAACTTGTTAGCTTATCTGAATAGTATACAGCACGCATGTACATTATATGGGTGTATCGTTGAGATGCAGTTCGCTAGTACTTACAATGACGTAACAAACATAGCTTCGGACCACTAAAGGAACACGGGTTTGGGTTTAAATTGCAATATCTTGATTTCAATACAATTTAAAATAAGTTCATTGTACAAAAAATGTAAACTCCACGAAATTAAAAAAAAGGTTGAAAACGTCATATGCAATTGCTTCCTAATCAGACATTACATAAAGCATTGTGTCTTCTACTGAACTGCTTTTGTCGGATATCATTTTTGCCATAAGAAACCAAATATCTGCAGATTTTTGTTAACTGAAGTCGAGTGATTGATCATGTATTTCAAACAGAAATACAATTTGTCTAAAATAACATAGAACCACACAAGCTTTGAATTCAAGCAAACCGTAAACTTAATTACAACTACGTCAGTAAAAAGTACTTGTAATCCATTCTTCGAAAACAATGGCTATAGGGCATATTGCCACGTGCACGATGTAGGTGGTGTCGGTTTTGCCGTGTATTTTATTCTATAATGAAAATAACACACACACACATATTTCTCTTAATTAGCGTTCCACTTGTAATCCGTTCTAATATACAAAGCAAACTTAAATTGCTCGGTAACACATACCATTTATACATCAAATGTGCGATTAATGGTTTCTTCAAGCGAGGCAAATATCCTAAGGAACGAACAATGTTCACGAAAATGAACCATCAATTTAATAAACATGATATATGCCGATTCTAAAAGACTTTGTTGTTTTGGACATATATTGTATTCCACAATACACCACGATGTCTTGCAAACATCCTGGGGTGTTTAAAAGGATAAACCAGTTTAGAACAAATGAAATGATAACACGTAAATAGACGGAACGCTTCGAAAACTAACTCAATGTTTAGGCATTTGAATAATTTGATCACATCCAAAGGATTGGTTATGCTGGACTAATTAAATACTGACGATTACTGTTTTTCTATATGCACGTATGTTTATCTATATTTAGATTGTATGGTGGTACATTGTGATAATCTAGTAAAATGTAGCGGTACTTGGAGCTTGACGCACATACTTTGTGGGTCAATCAAAGCAAGGATTGGAAAACGTCGCTCCACTCTATTCTGCATATTCATTTAGCAGTCTGGTAGTGCCGACCAATATTTCTGGTACGTCTCTGCGGCACTCACAAACCGGAAATTACATGTATGAGATAAAATAAACATTGTTGCGGAAATGTGGATAAACTGTTCATTCACTCACAAATGCTATTACAAGCACATCAAAGTTAGTTTATTTATTCGATGCCACCAGGAGGCGGCATCGAGTATGAAAGGGTGCAACCAGATGTCCCAGGAGGATACAAGATTTGATTGGTTATAACGCTGTTGGACTCGCCCGTCAGGGGTAAAATAGGATGATAAACATTATAGCAAAATTTTATATAAAAATATTCTTAATATTATTATCACAAGATGTATGTAAAATGATTATACACTCATTTATTTCCGGCTTATAATTTTTTTTATTCGACTTTTATAAAAACAGTTTATCTCATACCTTAAAATTGAATGACTACCAGGGCAATGTTGTTCGGTAGGTACTAAAGTCCAAATCAGTTCGGAACGGGTGTTTATATAACGGCTACATATGTTGCAATTTGCGGGTCTTAGCAGGGGCTATTAAAAAGTAAAAAAAAACTATTTGCGCGGAGCGGCGATTTTCCTTTCGAACTTGAATAAATATTTCAATAGAAAATAGAATGTTTTCATGTTTTCTATTCTTTCCTGGTGTTTCACTGCCTTCAAGTTTTTAACCAGGTTTTCCAAAGAAAAACTCTGGTTATTAGATTGCTGAATGTCGGCGGGCCTTAACAATTTCTTCTGTGCACAACTCCTCCTACATTTCTTCATAGATTTCAACCAAACTTTCAGAGAATGATTGTCATCATGTGACCTGGTGCATATTATCAGGGTTTTATTATTCAACCAATTTTGACGTTATGGCCCTTGAAACAGAAAAAATTGGCCGCTTTCCTTATGTCGCACGGTACTAAAAGTACACGACATAGAGTCATGAAACCTTCACAGAAATGGTCAGGATGTTTTCTCTACACCTGGGGTTTCACTCCCCTTTCAGTTTAGTACATCCAGAGTTATTAGCCATTGAAATGGTGTAAAATAGCCATTTTTGACTTGTTTCACATGCTACTCAAAAAGTATTTGACCTAGGATCATGAAACCTTTATAGAAATGTTTGACAGCATGTACTCTAGTGCACCTGGGGTTTCACTCCCCTTTCAATTTAGTACAACCAGAGTTATTGCCCTTGAATTAGTGAAAAATACCCATTTTCAGCAATCTTAAGTTTTTGCAGCGTACACTCAACACATGAGAATAACTTCCCTTGTGCATCACACATCACGCCGGAATTTTAGTTTGTTTACAAGTTTCTACCAATACCTTTTACTTAATAAAAAGATTTACTTAAAAAGAACTAGCGGCATCTTTGATGCCCAGCATCAACATTTCACTTGTTACTATTTGTACACGTTAATTTGTTTTCATGTGCCAGACAATCATGCTTGTGGATAACAAAGCCAAGTGTTATTATGAAGGTAAATTGTTATTTTATGACACGATGGTAATTAAATGAAACCAGTTACTGCTTTTATCATAAGGAGTCAATACTAAAACTAAATCTTAAACAACACAAACTATTTTCTTTCGGCAACTATACATTACGTGAATATGCAAACTAGACAGCAGTCAAAACCATAGACCAGCGTTTTGATTTCTCCCAAAGCCTTTTGAACTGTAACGATCTACGCATTACTGAGAATCGTTAAGTTAAAAAAACAGACCGTACATGCTTATCTCATTTATCATTGATTGTTAAGTCAATAAGCAACGGTCCATATGATATATTAGAAAATTGCTGATCATAGGTCGAAATAGATAATACCAACTGAATATTTCTTAAGCAGCCATTATAATATTATCAAATGAGTTCCCATAAAGAAATCGCTCGTTTAATACCGATACATTTAATGTTAATAAGTGTTATGTTCAACTTGTATTTGATGATATAAGTTTCTTAAGTACGATGAGTGTTTAAATGGAATTTAATGGAATGTGTTATATTACTATTGATGCATCAAACAGCAAAGTACAAAATAAATACCCATTACCGCATCTGATAAGAAATAATACAGGACCCACTATATACAATTAAGTATCACCATTATTTAAATTGATATTCAATCTTACTTCATCGTTAATGTGTTCCATTGTGTACTCCTTCCTCGAGTATATTAGATCTTATTATATCTTATTACACTCGTACTTGAATTATTATGTTATATACACCACCCTATCACATTATTCCTACTTCATGGATTATAGCAAACAGTCATTGCATTATGAACGTGTTCCTAATCTTCATTACAATGTCTCATACAGCGATTATATCAAACAAAACACTTATGTACTAGATGTAGTCTTATCAACGAGGCGAGGTATTGTCCGATTGCTCCTTTTGTGAAAGTTTTATTTGCAGCTATTACATGTACCTGTACATTGTACGTTAAGTGACATTAGTTCTCTTCCGGGTGTATCACCAGTACGGTGCTTTAAGTTCTGGATTCCGCTTTGTTTCTTTGAGTTACTGTTTACATACGTACACGTGGTTTCCGTCAATTGCAACCGTCCCTATTAATTTGATATTATCTCTTGTCTCATATCTGCTCACAGTGGAGCCTTTAGACATTGCTCCAACTTACAGAAACGATGGTTGACATATTATAACATGTTGCACACCTTTGTTTTACATTCGGAAATAACACTGTCAATACTAAAAGGCATTGTGTTTCCCAATGACATACTCGGTCTTTCATAATGCATTATGCATACAAATTAGCAACTTGCGAGGGTTTGTTTTTGATCAAAACATGATCTTCTTATGGAACAAGTGTTGTCAGTTGCCTTTATTCAGATACAGCTATTGCGCGTATTTACGGTGTCTGTGTAAATAATATATAATTCCATTATTTAATCTTGTGTATTCAAGTCCTACATTAATTTCATCATGTGTTGTACAGCTAGATTATAAAATATCTGTTTTGCTAGGTAATAACCTGTTGTCTAGTATCAACCGACTCATCCTTTTGGACAATTACACGTGTACATTTATTAATGTTTTATTCTAGAACCTATCTTTAAGAGAACTATTAAATGTAGGGTATAGAAGCAAGGACATGAACCATTTATCCCTATAGTGGAGTCTAGAGAGATAACAACATGATGTGAGTATAATGTAAAAACTCGACTGCTTAACTAATACCGCACTACATGCAATATATGTATGATTTATCTTTTAAAGTTATCTTATAGATTATTTAATTAGGTGCTGCATGTAACAAATATAAATAAACTCTATACATGTGCACCTATCTGAATCTTATATTGTTTTAATCTGAAGCGTGGTTTACAGCCGTATGCAGATGACTACTTCTTGTCCGAATATGAATTTGGCATATTCTGGATAAATTTGTAAAACTATTGTTTGGTACCAGTGAACAATACAATTTGCTGAATAAAAACACCAACGACATTTCGGTGTCATATAAAAGCAAGATAAATTGACAAAGTAGGCGGTAAGTAATTGATAAAAGCCATTTCCCAAAGTTAAAATAAAAACGTATTTCCTCTGTTTCATACCACATAATCGGATGTTTTGTTAATTCCACATCTGTCGGAAGTGATTTAGACTATTCTTGTATTATATGTACATTACAGACCACATATGCTGATAACAATGTAGATTTCTATATGGATAATCCATCGAGGTAAATTGTAGTTTTCGATAGTTTTTACAATTAAGAAAACTAACATGCCGTCGAAACCCTGAATGTTTCACATTTTTGTAATATTATTTTCATAAAGAGTTTATGATAGGACGTTATAAGTACAAATTCCTTGAAACATAAGAATGATTCGAACATAATGCACATGTACTTACATTTCCTCAGATAGTATCTAAAGCAATTCGTCTGCTGTTAAACTGCTTATTGTAGTAAATTGTTTTCGCCAAAATAGAACAAATGTCTGTGGATGTGATTTAACTGAAGTCGAGTTACTGATTTTCTAGTTCAAACGGAAATATAATTTGTCTAAAACAACATAGAAAAAACAGCAGCTGCGAATTCAAGCAAACCGTAAAATCAATTATAACTTTGTCAGTGAAAAACATAAACAAATGTACATTGCAATCCATTCCACAGAAACAATGGCTATTGGGTGTATTACATCATGCATTTATGTAGCTCATATTTCTCTAACACAAATAGTAAAACCACTTGTAACCCCTTCCTCGAAAACAATGGCAATATGGTATAAGGTGTCACTTAAACTGGTTTTTTAACGAAGATACCAAGTAGTGTTGAAGAAACGAATACACAATGTACTCGCAGAATCTCGTTCAGTGAACTTCAAAAGCGTCGTTATAATGTATATTACATGTAACCATGACACCAACATATGTCTACTAACACATGCTGCACTCATTTAGCAATAAGCAAAACACTGAACTTTCATTTTTAGTTTTAATATTCAACATTCGTGTGAAAATTATTATTCCGTCTCCAAACCATCCGATATAGCGTGGCGTTATAACGAATGAGCTGACAAATAAATGATTCCGTCTCCGAACCATACGACGTTGCGTGCCGATGTAACTAAAGAAGCTGACAAATATATGACACGAAGTAGATATTGTATGCACAGTGTAATATTAAAATAACTGTTATATTTGGAAGAGAAATTGAAATCTTATTTGAGTTTTCAACATTCAATATTTAAATATTCCCGATGGCGTGTTTCAGTTGCAGAGAAAATTATTAAATAAACAAAATACCGAGTTTTTATCAAACAATGTAATATGTCTGTCTGCCTTACATCATGCAATATACATGCCATCGATTTTATCAAATCAGTAATAGATTTAGTCGTGTCTTTCAATAACTCGCCACAGCGTGCTTCCTGTTTATGCTTTGTAATTGTCCCTGTGGTGTGTACCGGTAATCGTCTAGGGATTCATTACTGACCGATGTTTTTTATTCGGTTATAATGGACGTATTGAGGCGTCATGCTGTAGACTTTTCCTGTGCTTAAATCAACCGACACGGCCTATTAGTTTATTGTGCGTGGGTCGATGAGCCAGCTACAAACATGGTGTTACCGAAATGTGTTTGCAAATTTTGATAGACATGTCCCTGTTCTATGGGTAAAAAGGTATGAGGAAATCAGACAGGGAAGGTAGTACTCAATTTGTATGACCTATGGCAGTTTTCTCGTTCTATTGCACTTACGCAGCTGAACTTTTCTTAATCTTCCTACCAGTGACATAATATATGTTCATATATAGTAAGCGCTCGTTTCATACAGACACATGTAAGTACTAACCATTTTCATCCCTGTACTTATCTTTAATTTCTTAAAATCATGTTTTTACATATCAACATATCAAACGTCGAGAATACTAATCATAAAAGACGCTTTATATTACTTTATTGGGTTGAACATTCATACAGAACATACTGTATACTGTAAACCATGAGTTGTTTTTAAATTGATGTACAATTATACTTCGTCTTTATATAGCTTTATACCGCCGAACATGGTTTATCTTATTATACTCACACCCAAAATATTGTATTGTTGTGTTATCTGAACCACTGTATCGCGTTACAAAATGTATGTCGCACTTCAGGAATTGGTGTGTGGTGCTATAATGAACGTGTACCTAATCTTCAATAACAATATTACATATAGTGTAAAACCACCAATTACGATTAAACTATAAGCAATCATATCCAAGTAGCGAGTTACAGTCTGATTGCTCCATTTCAGGAGAACAATATAATCGTATAAATGTAAACATTATGTGTGCAATACCTTTGCTAGGATCTAGACAGTATTTGTATTTACAGTAGAATCTTAAGATTTGTTATTTCAGTACTGATATCGAGCTTTATACTTTGACAGACATGTTTGTTATCTAGTCTTGACGGCTGCGTATAAAGATAGAATCATCTATTTCCACACATTGGACGTGTTTCCGATCAATAACATTATTCCAAGGGAGGGAAGTATTCCATAAATGTTTACTGTTATACTGTACGACTCCACAACAAACAAATAGTTTATGAACATTTATGAAGCTTCAAATTATTTCTTTGTGAGTCGTACTTTTATACAAATATACCGTTCATCGAGTAGCACTTTCAAAAGGTGATGTTACATTATGGATAACATAGAATCTATAGTGTTAATCCTCTACAACTGCAATATTATACCACTGCTTGCGATGTAAAACACATTCGTGCTGTCCCTATATATATTAATCCAATGAATTTATATGGCTTACGCAACCAGAACTAAAGGCTAAATAATGACATATGACATAGACCAATACCAACGAGGTTCTCAATCTTTTCAAACACAGTTTTAAAATGCTATTCAGAAACTGCAAAAAAAGCTCCCAGACTAATTTATAGAAGCATTGTACATGGCAATTTGGGATCAAACAAAAATAATGCATCTTGCGTTTATTGTATATACATTTGTAGCAATACGGGATCTGTGGTTTTCAACTGGCCTTGACAGCAAAAATACAAATAATGCATGCGTTTTCTCTTAAACAATGCAACGCGTTTTTGTGCATATAATTTCGCCTTTAGAAGTATTTATGCAGCGTTCACCCGCAAATTGCAGCAATTATTGCTGCCTGGAGTATATACCTCAGGGGTACGAGTGTATACAACCATTAAGAGGAAAACATCATGAGCATTTTCGGAAATAAAATAATATTTAAATACGCATGCGATCTTGATACAGCATGCAAATACGCAGCTTATATATCGATTATCCTTCATTGTATAAAGTTTAACTACACTCATGCACGGCGAATTGTAATACGTTCAACATCCGCTTTAAAGAATAATTGCGTTCGAAAGGTCGTTTCTATTGATCATATAAAGCACATTTTTGTTCGTCAGAAAGCTTGATTGAATTTGAATAATTTCTAACACATTCACTGAATAATTTGTTTAAAAAATGACTGCAAGTTATGTTTTCATTCCAGAATAGATATCCAACATCACAACTCCATGTGTTATAGTTATTATATTAATGCCGTTTTTGGTAACTGCGATACAATCAGTAAATATTAAATTAGAAATTCTTAAGTTGATTAAGTTGAACTCAAAGGCGCCGTGAATAGTTTAAATAGCATTATTCATTGTCAATCAAGATAACTATCTGACATATATATCAAATATTGCTTATGATTCCGTTATAAATAAATACACCTAAATTCGACTAAAGCCTCCAATGTAATTCATGCTATTCCAAAATCGGTATGAGGAAATCGTACAGGACAGGCAGCACTCAACTTAACCAGCCTTAGTTTATAGTTTCCCCCAAGAAAACTGGACAAACCACAACAACAAAGAGGGGAAGCCACATAACGGTGAAAGAATGCATCGTGTATATACCACAGTTCGGCATGTGTACACATGTCTGCACGTTAGCATGGCTATTGCACCTGAAAAGTAGTTCTCGATTCCGTGAAAATTACCATTTGAATTTGCATCATGCAAATCCGATTAAAATTAATAGTTAATAACAATGTAATAACACATTCCTATCACTACAATTGTGTCCTAGGGGACTATTTATGACAAGTTGCATTTAAATCGTATTGATATCAATTAGTTTATTAAAGTGCCATATAATATACTTGCATATTTGCGCGCTACCGCATTGTTAATAACTCATTGATACAAGGTCATTATATTACCAGCAGCTCTAACATTATTCCATGCATTAATCACAAATCTGTCTTTCTTTATGGACAATACATCTTAAATAATAAAGTAACAGAATACTGTTAATGTATTTGTATGTAAATTAATGAGATTAGCATTTCTAAAGCCATCAGTGTGGACCTAATGATTTATATCAGCGATATATAATTGATCTCATTTATCTTTTCCTCTATCTCGAGTTTTCCATATTGAACAATACTGCCATGGTCCGATGGGTAAACACTAGTTCTGTTCTCTGATATCCTTAATCATCTGCTGTTGAGTCTCTTGATTATCAATTGATATATACGGATACGTATGTGTTTATTTCATAAGCTCGTAAAACGATCGATTCTATGAACGAAGTCACAATAGCATTAGGTCACTGTCATTGGTGTTTTAAACTATGTCCCGGTGTGGTCTTGCCTCATTTGGTCGCCGTTTTTGCATAGGTTTGTGCAGTTCTTCGCCGTGCAGTGGGGCCATGGGGATTCGGTTGGGTCTTGCCTGCGTTTCATCCGGTCTCATTCTCATGAAATAAACGCTTTTATCCCGAGTTATCCCGCATTTTTCTCGCCGGGGACTAGGATTTTAAATTGTTTCTTTGGCTTATGCATCGGCATTGTTAAGTGTGGTTGAGATGTGGTGTTTCTGATTTCTGTGCCCGGCTGGTTAGGTTGAGGGCTACCTTCCCTGTCCGATTTCCTCATACCTTTGCTGCGTTCTTGATCATGTCCATTGATAATACTGCTGGGCTTGAAACCATACGTGTTTTCATTAGGTCCAGATATATTGCGTTTGAGTTTGAAATAGTACGTTTTTCCATTATGTTCAGTAAACAGTTGAGTTTGATGCTACATTTGTATACTTGTTCAATCATGTCCAGTTATAATATAAATTTGGCTGAATTTGAAATACTACAATGTTCATAATTACAGGTGGCAGATCGGGATCAAGAAAAATCTCAAGTTCAACGACTTTGCGAGTATTGATACCTTAATTGGGGTCTGCTACTCAAAATACATTCTATATGTTTCGTAGGCATTGTTTTGGATAATTGTTTCGTAATTTCTACAATGATTTGAATGCCCTTTGATCATACATAAATCAGATATGTAAAGTAATACATTACGGAGTGATACGTCCTCAACCAGCGGACATGTATTTTGAGACACCCTGTATACGTGCATTGAATTAAAGAGCACTTTTAGGTCGTATAATGAGTTAATCAAATATAAACAAGTTACACTCATAGCTAGCGATACATCTTCAATTCATCATTATTTGAATATTCAAAAATAATTATAAAACCTGTCAAAATGAGTGATATATTAGATATTGCCATCCGTTAAAAATTAGAATGAAAGCTCGCTACTAGCAAGATCATTGCAAGTGATTATTGTCATTTGTGTGTTACCATGAATTATATAACATTATATGAATACTTAAAAAATATGCAAATGCGTTTTGAATTTGTAATTAATGTTGAAAAGTACTATCAAGTAGGTAGTGTAATGTGATTATGTTCAAGAAGATTACAATTAATCTCGATAGTTGTGTTGGTATTGCTGTCCAAAAAAGTATCACTATATCCATAATATGTGGTTGAACGTAACATAGAAACTACTCTATGCATGCGTGCGGCAGTAGCAGAGATATAGAGGATCCAGCACGAGTTGTCAATTGATATGAATTGATATTAAACGAGTTTTGGAAATTTTATTAAGCGAGCCTCTGGCAAGCTTCATAATATTTCCTGAACGAGTTTACTATAAATATATCAATTGACAACAAGTGATAGATTCTTTTTATCATATGACACTAAAAACGCAAAATACGCATTGATTTATTGGAAAAAATCAATATCTTATACTACACATGGTACGTATAACTTTATACGTACTGGCTATACTAAGATGAAAGACATTTTTAACTTGCTACACATACATATTTGTAAATGATATCTATCTCAGACAGTCTACCATATTGTATCCACCTAAACTATACTAGTACTGAAGCAGTTTTTTAATAGTTTAAATCCAGCTACGTGTACGTAGGTAGTATGCAGAATAAAAGTATTGTTCTAAACCGCAATAACATTTTATCCGTATATTAGATGCTATGATAAGATTAAGCTCAAACCTCAACAAGTGTAGCGAAGTACAAATGTAGTCATAGGCAAACGTTTGTGCAAACTCAACCCGCGAGTAGCAATTACCGTTATACTCTGAAATATATTGTAATTAACAGTATGTATGACCATGTGACATATGACGTGTTAATATCCATTGTTAATAGTTTGCGTTTCTTTTACATCAAGGTGGCCTTACGGTAACACTTCATTCACATGTTTACTGGGAAATAAGTTCATGTCAGATAACCAATTGCACGTGTATGAACATTGCAACATCGCGGAAGTTTATGAGTTGTTGCCTAATTGAGAGCTATAACTTTATAATTACCTGATCCAATGTGGTCGTTAAGGCCAAGGAATGCAACTTCTAAATACCCGCATAGTGTTTAACGCCCATCAACAAGTGGAACAGTAATAAACATTATAATTATTATATTGTTTCATTGCTAAGCACACCACACATGCGGTCACCTTTCATATTACAGCGACATGTCAATGTTCTAGATGCATCCGAAAACAACAAAGCAATATGTAAGCGTGTTTCTGTAAATAAATAATACTTTCTCATTCAAACTAGCACATACTTACTTGTATCAAACGAAATATATAAACAACAACACACGTATATCTATCACAAAATATTCTTGCAATGTGTGTAATGACATTTTTTAGGTAATATTCATTACGATAGAAGCTGGCGTCACATTATCAGCTCCATTTGTTCGCTTAGAACTATTCATTGTCATTAACACATGTGCCATTCTTGGCATATGCTTCGAACACTTCAAAGTAACCATAATATATACAATGCATCTACAATCATGTGTTAATTACAAACAGTATTGTTATCATATCTTCCTAGTTTCCGGTGATGCAATTTGATGGATTTATTGAAACGCCAGGATAATAATATATTTATATTATCTGTTACCATGCATGGTAAATAGGCGATGGGATGTCTTATGACATAACATGTCTAATAAATGTTTAATTTCCGGTATTTTGTCATGAAGTATAGTTGTTGTAAAACATGCTTCAATTTCAGAAATCAATTTATTATAATTGTTCTTTGCATGAAATATTCAGGTAGAAAATGGAATATACTGTCAGTACTTTATCGAGTTCAGAATTAAAGAAAACATCAGTCATCCAAATCTTTCTCTAATTCTCTATATTTGGAATCAATGCCTTCCTTTGAGGAAACTGTATTAATTATTCAGTCACTTAGATCTACTTAAGACATGACGTGGCGGCAATCTTATATAAATTACAGAAAACTTGCATCTACTACAGAAAATCAAACGTCATTTGTATCCCGTGGCAGTGAAGATAAACAACCAAACAAAGTTAATGTCGTTCGACTACTACTAATAATGCGGTTTCGATTCTCATTAACACTGTAGACGATATACGTGGGTATATCCAAAAGTAATGTAATGTTACTGATGCTATAAAATTGTGTTTCATGTCAGTAAAACGACGAAAGTTTTCACACCTTCGGTCAAATTTCAATATTATCACCACATTTTACAACAATGCACATAATAGTTCTAGAGATATGAACATTTACATGAGACATACTGACGAACAGCGCTGCAAGTTCGTCCTCGACGACGTCATAATTACGTTACTTATTGACACCTTTTCATCCAGCAGTAGTTCATCCCTGGTGATTTCTAACGACTCCTAAACCATGCATTATTTCCACGACCTTTGAAAATGTGCAACCCATCCGACACTTACTCTCTGCGAAATCTAATTATTTAAGGGTCCTCTAGATAGTCCCACAGCAAACAAATGATTTTAATATTCTGATTGATCAACTTTTGTATTATATTTCGTTCATGTTCACAACAATATTCAAACTTGTAGTTCCCTGTCAAATCGATGATTTGAGTTCACGCAATGCATGTACAAGCTTGGCTGCTTATGTTAATACGCACGTTTTGTGTTAGTCATGAATTACCATACACGTTATCAATGCGCGAGTTCATGTATAAATGTTTTATAAATGTTTTGTTTAGATATAATATATAGTCAGTGACATCAACACATACGTATTATTATTTTTCTATTTCAGTATCAAGTGGTATATACACAAGACAAACGATTCCAAAATTCCTTCAAACGCCGACGAACGTCAACGTTCACAAGGGTGAACTAGCAGAATTAATGTGTCATATACAAAATTTGGGTCCAAAAATGGTAAGTAAAAACTAATCGTGAATTGTGTAAATCTTTGTATATTTACAGTACAAATAAGATATATTATCAGATTAACTGAGTCGTTGATGACGTTCGATTCATATTGGACATTGCAAAGAAAGCATATTTTGATATGCTATAGTTGCATTTTAAAGGGTAGTGGTTATTTTGTGTTCCTCTCTTATACCCTTGCGTTGTCAACAACCAATAATAAAGTGGAATACCTTGCTTCACAATACCTTCATACCAGTTTACGATGTACTGCGTTCTGGATATACTGTTTTACATGTAATCCTTAACTCTGACAATAGTCTTAGGTGCACCACAAGATAGTCTTTGTTAGTTTTATCCACTTCTGCCAGTCTTGAGCAATGCATTGCGCATCTGCAAATGACAACCTTTCCACTTTTAAAAGCAGTCCCTACAGTTCCTTTTTTCAAGCCTTTTTCAATGCTGATGGTTTTAAAGGTTACTTACACTCGCATAGTATGGGACAACATGTAAGTTGTCATAAAATGGCATAATGCTTTCACTTGACGCTGTTAACTTATATTTTATTCATATGAACGAATATTGATACATGTATATCAATAACACATTTACGTCCTCACTCATAGTAGTGTATCATTTATGTAAGAATACAACTCATTCAGTTACACGTACAGTTGATACTGATATATACAAACTACAAGTTATAATGCGAAAATGATCGAACACGTTGTGATATCTGGTGACAGCTCCGAGTTTGCCAAATTCAATTATTTAGACATAAATACCAGATACAATTGTTTGTATTGCATTACCGGGAAAAATAAGAGTGATTTAATTTCAACACAGCTCACAGAAACTTATTGTAACGTAAAGGGGATGCTTAAAAGCAGTTCGAATTAACGATTTGTCATTTGTGATATATGCACCGATATATTTGAGAACTTGTTTTCCAAATGATGCATGAGTATATTCTTTTACGCTTTCTAACCTGACACAAATCAATGTCCTTTTTTAGAGATTGTTGAATCAAAATAGCCCAATAACAATGGTTTATGACATACAATTCACATGAATTTAACCCATTTAGGATACAGTTTTATTTGGAAATACTTTGGTCCGATTTACACTCATTTTAATTGACAGAACACCACACATCCAAGTGTTTTAATATATCAATCACATCATAATTTGAATGACACTTACGTGATTAGGTTATCTGTTGTTTTGACTTGTTCATGGCTGCAATTGTAACTCGTGATTGTATACTTCTAAGGATGCACATATACGAGGGGTGTGCGAAAAGTAATGCAAATTGCCCTCTAACTTTTTATTGACTAAACCGATTTCAATGAAACTTACCCACAATCTTCATCAAAATATCCGCGTCAAGATGTACACATATTGCATTATTAAATTCAAGATTGAAATCATGTTTCAGCGTCTGCAATAGGTACTACTTTCATGCACTGAAATGCGGTTGACCACATTGGCTTCCTGGAAACGTACCTTCGCTCTACAGAATGCGATCTAAGACCCTGAACTTAAAAATAGTCGCATTGGACTAGATCTATAGAATATACTTGTTTATCAGGCATATTTATCTGATTTTCGTTCAAAAACTACTCTAAAGAAGATTCCTGGAGCAAAGAGGTATTTTCATGTGAAAGGGGCATACTGCTCAGTTTCAGTAACAAATTACGCTTTATGAAATGTTTTTAGAGTATTTCATGCAGAAGCTATCTGTAGAACCTATTAGCTACCAATTTACGCATTGATTTGGGCAATTGAACAGTACATGTAGTGCCTTGGTCGGTGGACAAAAATCAAATGCATCACCTTCGTCACTGACTGCGTGTAATTTACAAATACGACATTCTTAGAATTTCAGGTATTATTTACTTAATATTTTTGGTTCAGACTTCGTAAATGATAGTGAGTCTGTGTTTCGCCATCTGTTAAAATTCGTAAAAACATAGTTTGCACGTATTAGGGGTATAAATAAAATATGTGTAGGCATTTAAAATAAGGTGATATTTTAGACACACCGCAGTGAGCATGGTACCCATGGGATGCAAATGTTGTTAATTTCAGGACTTTTCTTCAAAATGATGTGAAAGTGGGATAACATCCAGCATGTGCGATCAGCTAACTGCCCTACTACCAATGTTGCAGTTTTGCGACCAATATCTAACTTTTTATCAACATTTTGTTTGCTTGTTGTTGTCGTCGACTGATTTTTTTGTTGTTGTCCTTCAGCATATTTTGGTCTGCTTTGAAACATGTTGAATAAATAAAACATTGCTAAAAGAAATTCTACGTTGCCTGTTAATCTTAAAAGGTTCCTCATTTATAAATTTGTCACTTTATCTAAGTTAAATCCTTACTTTGATATAAGGCATTTTTTCAGTAGGTTTTACCATACGTTTTTCCGACGATTTTAAGCTTAGTGTACTTTAGTAGGTGCATTTTAAACTTACATTATGACACAACCGATGAATCGAAGTCAACCAAATTTTATCCAATTATAAACGACAGTTACATAGTTAAACATGCCAAATTTAACGCCTTAAAATCCCGAGTCTACAAAGATATGCATACATTTGCATTACTTTTCGAACACCCCTGGTATTGGGTATATTGGGTTGCTATTACATGTCGGTCAGTCGGTCGGTATACAAAATGGTTTCATAACTCAACAACATTTTGCCCTAGGATATTTAAATGTTAGACGGAGGTTGACCAGCAACATTAGATGACCCCTATTCATTTTTGAGACATCATGCCAAAGTTTAAGATCGCTGTGAAATTGACCATTTTAAATAGACCATTTTCCGACAATTTATAAACACATCATGTTGAATGCGTCATTATCGATGTTCTATGTTTCGTTTGGATTATTTTTCTCAGTATCGTCCTTTGTGATTATTCAACTTTAATCTGTTTTACAGGTCGTGTGGCGTAAAGCATCAGAAGAGAATCCTTTAACGCTGGGATTACAAACATTTACACCAGAAAGTGGTATAAGTATTAATCATGCGAAGATAGACAAAACAGAGAGCAAATGGAATCTGCTCATAAAGAATGTCCAACCAAGACATGCCGGTGTTTATGTGTGCGGGATTAGTTCTACCGGAACCTACACTCACTATGTGGCGCTACATGTCCTAAGTATGAATATCGTTTTAATTATGTAACGCTGTTGCAGCTCTTTGTTAAGTTTGTTTAAATAGTAACTCATTACGCGTTCTCATACGATAGAAATTCCTATGATCATGTTTTTGCAAAATAGATTCAAGTGAGTGAGTATAAACAACATGAAAGAAGATGACATTGACACCGATCACAAAAATAGCATGCAACATGAAACGAGTTGCGATATTCCCACTTGCATATAATGCTGACATTATCCAATGTACGACCAGTAAAACCAACCGTTAAAGAATGTATGCGCAGTCTTTTTTGGCCACCTATAAAACATTTAGCCGTTAGAATCTCATTAATGGTAGAGTTTTTTTATTTTTGTTAGCGCATTTTCGAGTTGTTTTGCCATTCACGTTCAGTCTCATAAGTATTTCTTTTGTGAGTTGTGTTGTTTAGACAAGAAATCGTGTTCATAAAACTGAAAAACTAGACAAGATTACGTAGGCAATAACACGTAATAGGTTTATCTAAATTTAGTTTTTACACCTTTTAAGTACTAATGTCCTAGGATCAGCATGAAAGTAGTTTGTTCTGAGAGATAGGAATAGCTATATTTCATATATCCTCGACTGCATTATTCTTGCCTAAACTTCTCTCAGAGTGTTAGTGATTAAACATTTGTTCATAGGAAGCCTAATGAGATTTATTTCTTTACTAATTAGTGAAGTTGCCGTTTTACAGTACTCCAACATCACTTAAACATCACTCTTCATTGCTATTTGACTATTCGACATTCGTTATAAATTATTGATAAACCCACAAATACATAACAAAACGGAATAATTTCGAATTACATTTGAAGCATACCTGCCTTCATTGATTGTTGGTTTAAGTAAAGTTTCTGAATTGCATGCATTCGGGAACATTTTATCTGTAATTGACTTTCTGTTCAATTCAAGCGAGTTTTAATTGTTGTTATTTTGTTCCCTGATATGAATCCGTTCCGAAACATGCGTTCCAAAATGACTAAAATGACATTTTGTTCAATTGCTGCATGTCGTGAAACCGTGAGCATGTGATCCTTAGCTGTTTGAACCTGTACACTGAATGATATAAGACTAACTATCAAACAAGGGACACCGTCTGTAACCTCGGAGATATATAACTACACGATGCACTTGATAATAGGAAACGGCATCTCTTAATTAACCTTATGAGTCAATGTCCATGGTTGTTTTAGTTAAAGGTTTCAGTTTCATACAGGCTTTACTATCAATTCGTGGTCCCCAATTGTTTTAAGCAGAATATTCGGTGCTAGTATCGCTGAATGCAGCTCGTTAAATGTATTGCTTAAAAGCATTTCCCATGCAAATAATATAATCGTGTGCAAGTCGGCAATAAACAACGACGGGGATTATAATTCGTTATGATTTCATTTGATTTACGAGACCAGTGTTTTAAACTTAATTTGAAAAAGAATAGGACATGACATAAAAATCAGATTGTTAATTTGCATATGGCATTTTTGGACTAGATGTCGGGCATACCATGTATGTTCCATTTAATGTCTACAATAATGGTGCTTTACAACACAAAAATATATATTACTGTCTATAAATAGTAAATGAAATTTGTTTTATTAGTTAAATATAACTGTTAATCTTGAGTCGATTGAAACCCTTTGTTATATTCCATTTCACCATGTACTTAACACAACGATCAACAATCTGTTTGACGTAATTGTACTTGAAACAAATATTATATGAAATCAAAAAATATATTCCATTGAATGCAGATAATTGAGCTATAATACGTGCTATGTTTCAAGAAATCTGTAAGTATATATTCACCAATTTCGTCATTAAATTGCCCCAGGGAAAGATTGCGATGTAACGTGTTAAATAAACAGAGATAATATGCCTACTTTAAGTCAAACATGCATTCAATTTTACTTTGTTTATTTCCAGAGACGCCAGTGCTTCAGAAACCAGGCAAGTATTTTATTTGTATTATATAGATTATATCCAATCATTCGATATCGCCCATGGCCATCCAAACGAATGACGTTTGACAAATACTACATTCAGACGATATGTACGACAGAAGAGCTGAGTAGGCGAAGTTGTAATATAGCATAGTTGTCGGTCTTGTTAAGATGTTACAATAAACTTCATTTGAGCTGAGTGTTCAGTTGTATCTTCAAGAGCGATTAAAACAGACTGTGTTACTGACATTACATTTTAATGTACGCTTACTCAGGTCCATTTCCCACTTTTATGCAGTTAAGTAGTAGGTGAAATTGTATATATCTATTGATCTTAAACCAACATGGTTATTTACACTTTGTGTAATTCATACAACGTTTTCTAAACATATTCATTTGTATAACATACGTACAGTATCTGTTAGAAGAGAGATGCATCACTGGAATCCGCCCCACCCGAAAAAGTGGGGATGTCTCTGGTTGTACATTTCTGGTGTCCCCACAAATCTGAGCCAAAATTGCCGGGGCAATTGGTGGTATCAGAACCATATTTATCGACTTCCGTGTGTTGAAAGGGTTTTTACTGAATTCGACAATCTTTGATTTATTCACACTTAGCATAATGGTGACAGTCCATGACCAGTTTTAAGAAAAACAGGACAAATATTGCGGCGGTTTTCTCCTCACACGCAGTGCAATAGTGTATTCTGAGATTGCTACACATTTAGACGGAGCTTTGACGTCCGTGAACCAACAATAATTAAACGAAATAGCTGATCAATCTAAAGATCGCCTTATTATTTATGATTCTAATTTTTTAAAGATTTAAGACAGTGTTTCTTGCTTTGAATTGCACATAATTCATACTAGTATAAACACGCACGACATTGTTTGTCTCGGGTCAAAGAATGAAAGGTGATAATCATTACGAGTTCATATAGGGCAGTTATTGTTACACTACTATGCTCATTTGATGTTGGAACATTACTCACATGCCCCTCTTCTTATTGATTGTGGGAGAGATGGCCTAAAGGTAGGGTGCGCGCTTCGGGGTCGAGAGGTCCCGGGTTTGATCCCCTCTGGACCACTGGTTAATTTCTCTGAGCAAGACCCACAGCTTCACTCCACCGTGGTGTAAAATGGTACCTGTGAGGGCAGTGTCTATTCCTAGGCGCCGCAGATCGATGTTGGCTGCCACACCACAGGAGAGAAATAGTCTCCACAGGGAGACACGAGTGTATGTTTCAATATGTAGCCCAATGACCAGGGGAAGTTGAAATGTCAAAGGGTGCTTAAGCGGCCTAACAGCTGAAAAGAGCCCTAGAAAATTGATAACTTAACTTTTAACTTATTATTCGTTTCATTATTTTTTGTCCTATTTATTTCAGAACTGAGCATCACAGGGACACAGTATGTGAACCAGTATCATGATATTCATTTAGTGTGTAATGCGACTGGTGTTAAACGTGCGCCAGAAGAGGTGGACTGGTTTTTGAACGGTAATAGAATTGTACCAACACAGCCTCGATGGCATGGACGAATCGAAATTTTAAAACATCGACCAATTCCAGGTCGTTCTTTTATTAGTGAACTTATTATTCACCTGAGCACAATGCAGGATCAAGGGAATTATGTGTGCCGTAGTTCGAATCTTAATGTTAATAGCATGAATGTACATATCTTAAATGGTAGGTATATTTCTTGTACTTAATCAACACTATTAGTGTACATTGTAAAACCCTTATCATATATCTTATCGACTAATAAATACATTTCGAGTAATTACGTTGAAATATGTAATCAAATGCTGATAGGTTAGTGCTATTAAAATATTATATTCATTATATTGGTGCTCATACATGAAGCACATGCTACGGAGAATGTTCGTAAATGGTACGTATGATTTGTTGAGGTAAATTTCACGCTCAATAGTGCTGTACAATCATTACAATTTTGACAGGGTTAACACAATATACATGAAATGGAAATTAACTCTCTAGTAAAAAACTGAGTCTCAATTTTAAATAACGTTTTCCCTATGTTCATTGGACAAATCAATTGCATCTTACATACATTTGGACTTGTACGATGCAATCATGCCGTCGTGATTTGCCCGACTTGAGTCTCAATTGTAAATATCTTTTGCTCTATGTTCAGATACAGATATATCACAGTTTTTGACGACCACTGGTACGTACATATGAATAACTGTACTGATATAAATGTTGATCGAACGAGCGCTTAATAATATAGTCTTGGCAAAAATGTAGAGGTCGTGTGTAGATAAATACGGGGTACTTCAGAAGTGATACTAGTGTCTAAGGTTCAAACTGCTGTTGATCTTAACGGTTCATTCAATAGGAATTCAAAATATCATGTTTTCCAAAACATTTCAACAGTTGCAATGTCTTAACCGTCGCCTGCAATACTGTTTCGATACATTGCACGGACTATTGTAGATGTCGTTTCTGAATAAATGTACCAATAAGGCATCATGGTGCATTTTTATATTGTTATACCAAAACAATAGTACATCAAAATTCAGTTATGATAATGAAACCTATTCCATGTAGTTTAACTTTGGCTGTTGATTTCATTGTTGAAATACACCGTAATAGATATAGGCCCTAAACAAGCATCACTATTCTAGTTGTGTGTATTAGCTTTCTATAGTATATACTAAGTATTATATTATATAATATCTATGTTTGTGAAAGAAAGAGTTAATAACGTTAGGGTGCATTCTGTATAAATGGTCACATATCTCTTCATATGACACCCGTCACGTGTTGCCATATTTATGTCAATCAAAATTCTTGTTAAGTCTAATTAACACAGTATTAGCATGACTGTATGGTGTCTGTAATTATATGAGAGTTCGTTGAGATCACTCTTGGTTGCTCTATAAAGAACTTGCTTGGATATTTCGATATAATGTATGCAATCCAGGTCAACTTTCTTTCACTGCGGGATATAATTAACGAATATCAATATATACATCTGAACACATTCATAAGCCGACACTAGAGCTGATTCACATTATCACAATAGTTGAATACTGCATTCTGGAACTGCTCCCCCCAAGAGCATAGCTTTGATTACAAAGGCAACATCGTATATAGCTAGAAGCTTGTCTGTTGGTAACAAAACATCTCCAATTTCCGGACTAGTGCCAACAGCATCCGAGTGTTTCAATTATTATGCGTGTCCACTAATATTGTCAACATCGTCGTAAAAATCTCCTTAATGACTTCAAGAATATTGTAACAAGGGCGTTTTTATCAACGTTTTTCTAGTGTAACAACCACTTACATTTTCTCTTTTCAGCAGGAGAAGAAACAGGTAAATTTCCAAGAGGTGAGATATGTATGAATTTTGTTTTACATTACATTCCATACAAGTAAGACACTCGCTAAAATAAGACTATATTTTTATATGTTTTATTTGTCTGAAGGCAAAGTATACCCACGTATTTATATTTTTATCCATTTTAAACATGCCAATGGGCCATTTAATCGTCGATACAATTTTAATGATTAATTATAACATTTCAAGTAAATATGTCATCATTAAGTGCAAAATGTATACAATATTAAGATGAAATTAACGAGGACATACAACTGCCATTTCAATGGAGACTTAATGCCATAGAAAATCGAATACTGGAAGTGCCGTAAAACAAATCATACTTACGAGCGTATATCAGTAAACAAAGTTGTGTTATGTGTATTCTAATGTGTCGCATTTTTGTTTCAGTAGCTCCAGGTGAGGAAGGGGAAAGGATGAAAACTGTTAAAACGGGTCGAAATCAGGCAGCCATGCACAATCCGAATATCTGTTTGGTCATATTAACTTTAGTATCTGTTTATATATCAGCAAATACTCTGACAGTTCACTCAAGTACACGTGGTAGCAATGTCTGATAATGTATAATACTTGAGAACGGGTTATATTTGATTTGTGTAATAAACGTTGATACAGTGTGATGTTCACTGCTGAACACGACTCGATGTTGTCCAAACAAACAATGCCAAGATCGACAAATACAGTTAAAATATCAAGGATATAAAGTTATATCCTTCAAAGTGTTGCAACAGTGAGGATATAGGTCATTGTTTTCGATGGAATTATTTTCCGAAGATATTGAACCAGTTCTGCTAGATGTGCGACAAGGAAATATCATGTGCAAAGTTACTTCGCGGATTACGATAAGCAGTATCATGTTGTCACAAGTGTATGGAAATCATAGATTCATCAGGGACTACTTAAAACCGCTGGCGGGTTGATGCTTTGTCGTGCTTTGGAGATATTTCACGATTTTGAACCACTGTTTCTGTTGTAAGAGGGAAGTGACTTTTTAGCAGGAATTATCTCTTTTCGATTACAGAATTACAGAATATTTGTTGTATTTAGCTAATCCAGCTTTTTCATTTTTAATAAACAAGTGTGCATTCTGTTAGCACTCGTATTGTTAAGAATATCAGAATATAGAACTCTTCGTGAGACGTGTTCTCACTCTTTATATACAATACTTATACATGTACAAGCAGGTTATTGCTGTTTGTCTTTGTACCTACTGTATGACCAGTTTGTATAGTTCAGAGTATGTGTAATATAACTTTCTGAGTGGATATATACATGAGCATGTGGTACAAATGGTGACTTGGTCATATGACATTGGGTGTCCATGTATGTGATAACCAACTAGAACATGTTTCAGTATCCATGTATATTCATTGATAACAGACTTTCATGTCGACACGGGCAGGATAACCAGTGAAAATTTTATTGGTGATATTGTATTATTAGTGATATGTCACCTTTCGTTAATTTCATGGACCTTACTTACAACATGTGACCATTGAACTCAAACAGAGCAAAGGGAATCTCCAGGACTAAAACTCGATCCTCATTCATCAAAACTACGACAATACATGTATATTAGATTGTATTATACAAGAAAAACATAAATTTAACCAATGTCAGTTTACAGTGAATCCAGTATCGAACTTTGAATGTTTACATACGTACATGTATGGATCATCGAAAACTCGAAAACGGCATTATAAAGAGGACAAATCATCATTTCAACCAAAGGGTGGTTGCACACAATATGTTTTCTATCAAATCGGCGTACTAGTTTTCTGAGAGCATCCGTAAAAATGAGCTGTCCTCTTTATATGGCCATTTTCGGTGAATCACACGTACATGTATGTGAATGTCAATTTTGTGACGCTGTTTTGTGGATATTCCATGATTTCTAATAAAAGCTCGTGGATTTTATAATAACTGCTTACACCAACGTTTCTCGCGTGTTACATATACCTTATATAAAGCATCCCAGCAAAATGGAATTCTAATACATTATCTTTCTTTCTTATTTTACTATTTAATTTCACTACTTCACTGGAAGCACTTCATCGGTTTCATTGTCAACTGGTTAATCGTTGAAATGTTTGGTCCTATCACCGAATCCTTCATGAAGGTGTATGTTCATTTTCATTAACATCCTTATTCGAATAGAACAGTCCCGATAAGGTGCGCCAGAATTTGAACCATCAACTGATCTGTCAACAGGCACAAACACAACTTGCTTAGAGTATTTAATAATTTCCTTGAACCAAAGGTATTGTAAACTATATTGTAGAGTTATTTAAAATTTAACAAGGAGAAACATAACTAAAGCAGTATATATATGAGCCTAACTTGAACAAATAGACCTATCATTGCATATTAACTGCAGCCAAAGAGCAGTTTGTGAACAATTTCATATTTTGAATCAACATAGATTGTTATTTTTGGATTTTTTAAATCAAATTTATGTCTCAATAAGTTAAATTATAACCCATAAATATCATTTTTTCATTTCGTACGTTTACTCTTTTCTCGCAAAATAAATAGAAACTGATTTACCTGGGCCCGCAAAATAATGTTCGCTTTGATCATTTCCAAATATTTACACTTGCGCATCGCATGCATTCTGACTTTTGAAACAGGTCAACTTTATTTCATGTCATACTATGATCGAGGTTTAATACAATATATCGTACTTGTCCTCAAAATTACTGGGTTAGGTAAAATGTTGAAGATTACACACGATAACGGAGAGTTTACCGGATTGTCGAATGAATTCAGCAAGCGATAACATTATCTTGTAGCATCTGAGAGACGGCAACGGATGAACGTAAAATTATTTTGGTGTATTTTTGACATATCTGTACATATTTCAACTTTGAACCATGAGCCATGAACTTTCAGACGAGTCTATTTGGGCGGGTAATCCGTGATTTATTAAATAGTCATTATTTAAAGATATGCTACTTACAATGTACTACTGTGTGTAATTTATCCATATACAGTTTATCGGCGAATGGATTGAACTTTAAAAGTGCAGTCACGGCTCAATGCTCGAAATCGAACTATATTTTTGGTATTTTAAAAATATACTAATTCTCATTTATATAAGAATACTGTTAATGATTTATAGTTCATCTAGTTTGTTTCTGCTCAGCTGAAGTGTAAATGTGAAGGACAACTGTACTGATGACTTTTAATGTTGGATCATACGTTTGCCAGTTGTAATGTTTACTCATTTGATACATGTACCTTCGTGATTCGTCTTTCTGACTTTTAATGATTCAGTATGGCTAATAAAAATAGTACTCCTCAGACATTGATAATGAATTATTTAGATTTTATGTAATTGAAAACATTGCATATCGTGTGCTCTCTAAGAATCAATTGACGAAACCTAATTATGATAGTGTTGTGCCTTAGTGTTGTATAGTAAAGTACTTCGGATTCTGTAAACGACAATACTAAATCACGGTTTTGATTAGTTTAATGAAAAGAACGTAGAAAATACTCATGGAAATCACCATTGGATGTGGAAAACACTAAAAATATTATGCCATATGACTTTTGGGGGATCAGATTATTTTCTAATCATTAATAATTGATATTTGCCTGTTGAATGTTTTATATATTGTTTTATTAATTTCCACGCTATTTTAGCTAAATTGACCTAAATAACAAATAAATTGAAGAAAAGTATTAGTCGATGACTTATATTTTTTTTATCGCATAAATATGAAGATTTTTATCATAATAACTAAGAAAATGTTAATCAGAGAAACAAACAGTTATTATATTTATACATGGATGCTTTTGCTACATTGCTGCATTAAATGAGAAGTGGTTGGTGTAATGAAGCAAAATATATTGTAACAAATTAAAAAGAAATTGGTATGATGGCCCTGTAAAACTTTGACCACCCAGTTTGTTAATATTTATTATTATTTAGATCTAAGAAATGTTGCATTTTAAATCCACCACGCTTTTGTTTATTTGAGTGTTAGTATATAAAAAGCAAACATACTTCAAACAGGACTGATTTCTCGGCAAACTGGTTCGTAGACAATGGGTTTTCTTGTCATTATTCGTGTCAGAATAGATTTATGTACCATCTGTCAAAAGTCATATATCCTTTTCTGTGAACTTGTGAACTATATATAGTTGTTGTCGATGCTACTTCATTGTATGTATACAATAAGGTAAACGTTATGTACATTTACATAAATAACTGTACTATTCGAATGCAAAATGGTTTCCGCATAATTACGGTTTAAAACTTATCTACTTTTAACGATTGCAATGTTTACGTCCGATTACAAAGTAGAAGGAAATCATCAAATGTCTCATACGTTTTGTAATGTAATGTCGTTTATGGAATTCAGTAAAGTACATTAGTTATATCGTTGTTAGCGGTTGTGATACAGAATTACGTTATATATAACAATACCAATACATTTAATTGTGCATAAACAATAATTTATCTTCAACTGCGTTTAACTTCTAATTAGCGTTTCAATATTCCCTAGTTTGAGAAGTATACATAGTCCCTTTCCAAGATTATCGATTTCTATAACAGTCGTTAAGAGCTGAATGGCGAAGACGGAAGCCATGTGCAGAATACAATTACACGGTCGTAGTGACACCATCAGCTGTCATTGAAGACCATTTACCTTCCTAGTGGCATTTTTTCTTGGTGTACATGAACATGTAGATTAAGATTTAGCGCACCAATTAAGCTAATATCTTCCTTGATAAATAATGAGGTAGAACAGTGTAATATTCCCCTTTACAAGTAATATAATTGAATAAATGTGAGCAACGTAGATTGATGTAACACACTACAATGTTTAAGCATTTTACGCTGGTTAAGCTGAAAAGGAAAACATTTAATATCCTTTTAAAATACATGTTGAGTAGTTCAAGCGACATTAATGTAATTATGAGTGATTGAATTGAGTACAAGCGCTTTAAATCACATACAAGACAGTAGCACGCGTGATGTGATACATTACCCCGTTAGAATGTCATTTAATACCCATTTCCAATTATTGCTTAGAAAAATGAGAACAAGAAAATGATGTTTTAGGTTGAGACTGCCTTAGAGCTATAGTGAACAACTTTTAAATAGGACGAGGTACTAAATTATGGACCGGGCTGTTTAAAATTGGTTCAACTCACGTTCCTCTTAAGGATGGTTCACTACAAATTGTGGAGACGATAGCTACAATACAATAATATGTTCATTAAGGAGCAACACATATTTGTAAATGGGTACGGTAAAAACTGAAATATGGAAACTATTAAAGTTTATATACGTGTATGATAGTTTTATAGTGATGATAATGATTTTTCTTTAAGATTTTGGATTTCAAACCATTCTTTTCATGAAGCTGTTATATAACAAAACTAGCAGAACTTGTACCTTTCTAAAGCATATTTTGCCGTGAGGTGTACTTAGTTTCTTGAAACATAGTGATTACTTAAACAATATTATTATTTTGGCATTTTGAAGTGATCAGATTCAGGGAGTGCTGTGCGATGTTATTCTAAAGCAGCATTTTGAGCAGTATCAATCTCAATTAGTTAGGTGCATGCGGTGATACAATTATGCACATACATGTATAATATTGAAACACGCTATTAACAATATGTTTGCGAAGTCAACGTCAATACCAGTGTGAGAAATCTAGTGTTTTATTTTCAAACGACGATGTATAATGCTGCATTAGAGTCATATGCGCTGTTTACCATGGACTAGATATCAATCATATGGAAACAAAGTATATTGGGTATTACAGGAGATCTATCACTATATTCACTTTCCATTGTTGTGTATACAACATGTAACAGTACACCATTAAGTTATGAATATGTATTTATTGAAATGTCCATTGATTATGCGTATTGTTTGTATATATGAATAAATTATAATATATGTTCAAGTTGTATAGATCTACATAATATGTTCATTTTGAACTATTGTTATTTTTTTCCATTATCCATTAAATTTTTTATGTTGGCATTCAATAAAGTCATAGTTACTGTACGTAAATTTATACATGTGTGTTTTATTATATGCGCAAACCTGACCAACATACTTCGTTCAAAGTATAACATTTATGCAGAATACTTTTTTATGATGCAGGTTACAAATATTAAAACATAAACATCATTTTGGAAGACGTTAAAAGGGGTGAACTCATATGATCATGTATGCAATCAAACATCAAACTGAATAGAAAACATGAAACTAAACCGCTAAGAATTATGACAGATCACTTCATTCGCCTACCGCCTCAGAAAGTCAACATAACCGAAGTAACAGTCAGTTACCAGATTTAACGGACTGGAAGGACGATTTCAGTCCACCGGTACAATCCCCAAAGCAGGACTCGTGATAAACTTACTGTTTACATAACCATCTAGCCTATGGCGAGTAATAGAACAGACTGACTGAACGAATTACTGTTATTATAAAATGTATGACATGTACATTGCATGACGTACGGCAGACAGACAGATTACATTGTATGATAGAAGTTCGTTTTTTTGTCTATTTAATTATTTTCTCTGCATCTCAAACACGCCGTTGGGAGTAGATAAATATTACATGTTGAAATTTTTTTTCTCGCAAATACATCAGTTATTTTCTACATCATGTCATAAATTGTCAGCTCATTTGTTACATAGAAGTAAACTTTTATCATTGCATTGCTGTTGAAATCACATGCGCAATCTATCTGATCACTGTACTCCTTATTGTCGTAGTCTTGAATTCATTATTGCAATTGCCGGAAATCGGTGCTCTTATACACAGAACTTAATAGTGAGCGGTTTTGAATGTATAGTTGATGGTTGTCTACTCAAAGCAATGCAAGGGCATATACGCGGATGTATTTAAATGAACAATAAGGTTTTACTCACTAACTTTACAACAGCTTCGATTGGTTAAAAAAGTATCGCGGGCTATTCACTAACTGATTGCTATCGATTGCTTCTAATGATTTGTCAATCATACACTTGTATTCAGCACATGGAGTTGTTCAGTGTGTGTCTATGCCAATGTTAAGATCTGGACATATTACAACACACCGTCAAATGTTAATGTTGAAACCAAGTCGTTATCATTCAGTTTCTTATGAGGTTGTTTTCACATGTAGACAGTCAAAGATATTGGTAATAAAAAGTAGTTTATTTTGCGCTCTGTAGATAAAATGTTGATTCAATAATCTGATTGTTTGATTATTTCAGTGAATTTGAAATCTGAAATGACAATTTTGCTTTACATCATCCCAACCAGTCTAAATTTTTGTTTTAGCTTATTTGAGCTAACTACATTCAGTTAGTCTTAACTTTCAGTGCACACGAATATTACTTATATTTAGATATTTGTTTGTATAATGTAGCATGCTATTGAGTAAGTGTACACTCCAGAAACCACTACTTCACTATGTGTAGTCGTTAATGATACATGTTGTTTTATTTTCCCTTTTTTAGTGTTGTTATCATGTAGTGAATGAAAGTAGTCGACTACGTATTGCGTTTGATGTAACGTCTTATATTCTTGTTAATGTAGTATTCGTTCTAAATGTACACACATATAGCTTTCAGAATGTAAGAACTGTTCGTTTTACATAATGAAAATAATTAACAAAACGGTATCATTTACGCAATGTGTCAATCTGAAAACAGACACAACTCGGAGCGCCATGTGTCGATTTTAGCTTGCTTGCCATCTTTCAATTACTGGTAGTTCTCGAACTTGGCAAAGGTCGATCAGTTGACTAGGTACATACTGAGTAACAGTAAGACGTGCTTAAATTGAATCCAACACAAATTGTCTAGGATACCAAGCAGCATGAAATACCACCAAACATCAAAGTACAGGATACTAGATTATCAATCGGTAGATTCACGTACACTTAAGTTCATCGTATAACGTACCACAAGATTCACAACAATCAAACATTGACATTGACCAAGTTCAAATATAACTGACACATGGGTGCGTTTATTATCAACACAGTTAATTCTTCTCGGTTAGCTAACACCGATGCACCAAACAGCGCGCGGTAATGATCAATAAAGTCAATTAATGTTTACCACTTAAATATGAACGTTCCAATAAACAATAACATCGTATTAGACTGTTAACACGCACGATCAAAGGCCATACTTATGGATACACACTGCGTCAAAAACGATGAGACCAATACAAAAACTGCCTTCAAATGAATTAAATGTTTACACATATGATTGTTTCCAATACATCAGAATTGTAATTTTTTCCAAATCTAGTTAAAAACATTCCCACAATTTTCGTTCCTAAGGACATATGCCTCGCTGGTAGAAACAATAAATTTCACAATCATGTGTATATGGTCCTAGGCATTACAAAACAACCTTTGATTGCCTTACATTGTAGTTGGTTTAATAATATTATAACGCTTTCGTAATTTAGTATTTTGCTAATTAAGATCAACGTGTTAGCTTTTTGTTATCATTAAAACAATACATGTTAAATGCAACGTTGGCAACATATGCATGCAGTAATATAGTTATTGTTTTAGAGGAATGGTTTGTCAGTGACTTTACTTAAAGCACTATAAGCTACATACGCATGACGTAATACACCCTATAGCCATTGTTTCTGTGGAAGGGATCACAATGTATATTTGTTTTTTTTGTTGTTCACTGACAGAGGTATAATTAATTTTACGGTTTGCTTGAATTCAATAATGTTGTTTTTCAATGTTGTTTAAGACGAATTGTATTTCCGTTTGAACAAGATAATCAATAACTCGACTTCTGTTATGCGATTTCCTACAATAAGCAGTTTAACAGAAGACGAAATGCTTTATATGTTATCTAAGGAAACATAATTACAAGTGCATTTTTGTCAAACTATTTTTGAATTACAAGGCAATTGTACTCTCGGGCGATTTATCATAAACTTAGTTTAAATTGTTTTGATATGAAATATCCCAAATATGTGTTACACTAGTCTATTTCGTTATAGAGTCCCGAGGGCATTTCAGTCTATGCAAGTGTAAGGCTTATCGCAAACAACAATTCAGTTCAATGTGACATTCATATACTCAGCATATGTGATCTGCAATGTACACGTGGCTTGATGTCTACTATTGTAGTCTAAATCACTTCCGACAGGAGCGAAATTCTCAAAACATCCGATTCTGTGGTATGAAACTTAGTAAATACGCTTTTTATAACTTTTGCTTATAGCTTTTATCGATTTCTTACATTGTACCGCCTATTTGGTCCATGCATTTTCATATTCTAAGACACCAAAACGTAGTTCGTGTTTTTATTCATCGAATTGTATTGTTAACCGTAAATAAGGCACACGTTATCCAAAATAGGCCAAATACAAGTTCGGAAAACAAGATATGCAGTTTATTAATATGGAGCATTGGAAGTAAGTATGTAGCACCTAACTGAATAAATGACATGTATAGAATTATTACACATTACCACATTCCAATCCGATTTAGTAACTACAAGATGACGCAATCAGAAGCGACGAACGGGTAATCTGTCCTCGCTTCTCTTATACCATCGTAGCGGAGGAAACATAATTACACCATTTATGAAATAACACTATAAGATAAACCTTAACTACATGTATATTACATGTATTGTAGTTATAGTATAGGCAAACGAGTTTTTACATTAGACGCACAATATATCGTAATCAGGATATACTCCAATATAGGGATAAATGATTTATTGCTTTTACATGTATACCCTACATATCCTTTTTAAAGATAGGTTCTAGATTAAGACTTTATTGAATGTACAAGTATAATTTTCTATAATGGATTGCGTAGGCTTATATTGGACAACATGTTATTACCTAACACACTCATATATATCATAATCAAGTTATACAAAACATGATGAAATGAGTCTAGGACTGGGGTACACAAGATCAAATGATGGTAATATCATATATGATTTACACTAACACCGTATATACACACGCAATGTATGTGGCTGACTAGTGGGAACAGTTGTTACATCCACAGCTTAGAAGATCCTGACAAAACCCTCAAGAGGCTATCTTGCATGTATTAGTGAAATATGTATTAATTTGCAGCACCCAATGTTTGTCATCGTGCTTTCAGAATGTAAGACATAGGTGTGCTGTATGTTAAAAGAGGCTAACCATCGTTTTTGTTACTTAAATATCAGCATTTTCTAACATGTCATGCGGACCATTGCTTATTGACTTACAATCAATGACAAATGAGCCAAGCATACACAGGCTGCTTTTTTACATAACGATTCTCAGTAATGCATATATCTGGTCATTACAGCTCAAAATGTTTAGGGGGAAGCATAATGCTGGACTTTGCATTTGATGAAAGACTATTGCCTAATATTAATAGTCACTTGGTGTTTAATTGCCGAAAGTGAACACATCGTGTTGGTACATGTTGGCGTGATTATGTTCAACGTGAAATTGTCTGACAAACATTAAATATAGTGCATGTCTTGTTTTGAGTTAAGTACAACATATACAAGTAGGTTGGAGAGTGCATGCATATATCTAGACACATTTGACTGTCATACTTGGCAAACCTGCATGCTACGACGAATTTACAGCTTCAGGTATCACGTATCTTAATAACTACTTAATGAGGCATTATATCTGATTAGAAATAACGTTGTATATTTTGTTTTTCTCCAAATCTAAAATAACTCATTGTATATTCATTTATTTATTATGTAAAATGTAATTTCATTGTACATGAATTATGTTGCAAAACACTTTTCTACATAGAGTAGACAATGTTTAACTACTTACAAATGCATCAAACAGAATGGTTAAATAGCATTGTTATCCATAAGCACGAAAGTTAGGCACATAAAACAAATAAACGGGTACAAACAGTAATAAATAAACTAACTTTGATGCACTAGTAAAACATTTGTAAGAGAATGAACAGTTTATTCACACTTCCGCTAGCATGTTTATCACATATTCTTCGCTCTGGAAGTGCCGAAAGCAGTACCAAAAATATATTTTGCACTCCCAGACTTAAATAAGCAAATTAGCTGTAAACGACATAAGCCAATACATGAGTTGGTAGAAGTCCGTGCGTCACTCTCCAAGTACCGCTAAAATATACTAGATTATCATAATGCATCGCCATACAATGATCGTGTGAAAATATGCGCGTGTAATAATAGATTGCACTTGGTCATCTTCAAGGTCTTTAAGCAGACACACTTACTATCAATAAGGTTAATAATTCACGTAACTGGAGGTACTTTCGCTAACATCAATATGCCAATCGTCGGTGAAGAGATAAAAAAGTCAATGAATGTACTGGAATGATCAGTTCGCCATCACAAAAAACAAAGATTGTCACCAATGGGACCATAAAACCATTATGGAATATCAACACGATACAAAGTGGTTAAGTTTGTATAAACGTCACGTGCATATAGAAAACAACAGTACTCATCAGTATTTGATTGTTTTATCTTGACCAATATTTTGGATGTGTTCAAATTATTGGAATGCCTAGACACTGGTTTAGTTTTCGTATCGTTCCGTCAATTTGCTATCCTACTGTCATTTCCTAACTAGTTTATCCTTTCAAACCATTCATATGATGTTCGCAAAATCATATGATATATTCCGAAATACAGCATATGTTCAAAATGACAAATGTCGTTTAGAATCGGCATACATCACGTTGATAGAATTGATGGTTCATTTTCGTGAACATTGTTCGTTCCTCAGGATATTTGCCTCGCTTGAAAAAACCATAAATCGCCCATTTGGCGTATTTATGGTATGTGTTACCGAACAATTTAGGATTTGCCTAACATTGATGTCCGTATATCAAAACGCATTACACAAGGAACGAAGTATTTTGCTTATTAAGCGAAACGTGTTTGTTATTTTTTTATTAATACACTGCATGTTAAAATCGACGTTAACTACATATGTATGTTGCATTATACCCTATAACAATTGTTCTAAAGAATGGGATTACCCGCGGTTTTTACTGACAATGTTATAATTAATTTACGGTTTGCTTGAATTCATTGCTGGTGTTTTTTCTATGTAGTGTTCGACAAAGTGTATTTCTGTTTGAAATAGATAATCAATCACTCGACTTCAGTTAAGTATCATCTGCAGACATTTGCTTTCGTTCAGTGAAAACAATTTCCTGCAAAAAACATTTTACGAGAAGACGAAATTCTGAATATATGAAGCAATTACATCTGCAGTTTATTTAAACATTTTTTAGCATTTCTAGGAATTTAGACTTTGAACGAATAAGCTTTAAAAAATTTAAATAAATTTAGTCTAAAATGCGTTTCTGAAGTTTGTTCCTTTATGGGTTTGAAGGCATGTCTGTTTTTTATATTGTGAGGACTATCGACAACTGAATTATATAATCAATTATTCAGTAGTTTTTGTTAACCATCGTCTGCAGAGTTTTGCTTTCTTTTGTCGTAAAAGATTTCCTACAAAAAAGGCAACATGCAAAGTATACTGTCTGACGAAAAAGCAACTACATGTGCTTTTAAATTGCTGTGAATTATTCAGATAAGCTACCAAGACGTGGTATCAACAATCTTAGCGAACTAGTAGTAGTCTAAATCACTTCCGACATGAAGCATCCAACTCAGGGGCATGGAAGTGAGGAGATTTGTTTTAAGTAACTATTGAAAATAGCTTTTATCGATTACTTACATCCTACGCATTTCAACCTCTGTAATGGAATTAGTTATTTAAGACTAGACAACAGGTTATGACCTTTATCAGAAAAAACATATTTCACTATCTAGCTATAAAATGAGTCTAAGTCTGGGGTGCAAACGATCAAACTATGAAATGTAATTATATATGATTAACCCGATCGCTGTATATAAACTGAATTTTGAATAAACTGGATTTTGGTAACTGTGAATAACACTAAAATAATTGTTCACTTCACGATTTACGTATGTCCAGACTATACTTTAAAGAGTCGCTCCTCATGGCAGCAATACACACGTATGTGTCTAGACCCCTCGTTCCGGTAATCTCTTGGTTTCCGATGGTATAGTGCCGTTACGCTGTCAATGGTTCAATGTTCAATGGTTGTTGCTCTTCGTTATAATAAGTAGATAGACAGTTAATACTTAAGTTGGTGAAGCTGTAAACTTCTACTTCAATGTATAATTTTGGACTTTGTTAAAATGATACTCGGTGAGCAGTATATTTGTATAAATGTAAGACTCAAAACGCAAAAAGAAGTAATTTGGAGCTTCATAAATTTTTATCAATTATGTGTATGTTTTGTAGTTATATAGTATACATGTATACACTATTACTTTCTTTGAATAAAGCAAACGATCGGAAACTTTGCAATGTATAAAAATCCATCTTCATATGGAGTCGTCTAGACTTGGTAATATACATGTCTGTCTACGTATAGAGCTCGATATATAAGTGCAGAAATAAAACATCTTAAGTTTCTAAGATTCTTAAGATTTCCAAGGAATAGTATTGTATATATAAGATTTTCATTAATATTGTGTACTCCAGAAATAGAGCAATCAGACTGTAACTAATTTCCTTAATATGATTGCTACTAGTTTGAATGTGATTGGTGGTTTTACACTGTATGTAATATTGGAAATGTAGATTATGCACACGTTCCTTATAGCACAACATACTAATCCCCGAAGTGCGACATACACTTTGAAACGTGATGAAGTAGTTACGATAATACAATAATAAGAATGGATGTGAGTATAATAAGATTAAAACACGTTTATGGTATGAAGTTATACGAAGCTATTTACAGCCGCAGTATTGTATATCAGCGTTTTATATTAATTTAAATACAACTGATGGTTTATTACTTGTCCTCCTAATGAAATACTCTGAAGCGTGAAATGCTTTTATCAGTATTCTCAACGTATGATGAGGTTGTAATATAAAACAAGACTATGTGAAACTATAGATGCGTACATGAATGCAAATGGTCATTTATTAGTATGGTTACTGCATTGGAACATATTTATGCTCATTGGCCAGTGGTTTTATAAATTGTTCTACTAGTACTACCATTAGCAAGCAGTATGGTTGAACTAGAACGAGAAACTAAACATAACTGTCACGTAGCCAAAATGAATGGCAATTTGTTAACATAACGAAGCAACGTAGTACCTTTGCGGTTAGATATATGCAGACAACATCAGCGTAAGGTGACAAATTGCTGTATAAATACGATACAAACATCAACTATTTTGATATATAAATATCACCTCTCTAACATATCAGTCGGATTACTGCTTATTGGCAATACAATCAATGATAAATGAGATAAGCATGCCCGTGCAGTTTTGCGAAGATCTTTATAGTATTAAAAGTTTACTTGGAATGCAATAATCTGTCAAATGCAGTGGATGGACTACTGTAATATTTACTTATTTTGCATATTCACGTGGGTGACACTTATATGTACATGTCGTCAGTATAGTTCCCTAGTGAAAACAGTCGACTTAGTTATAGATTCATACCAAGTATGTGTGGTGTGTAATGTGTTGAAAGCAGAAACTGGAGTCACTAGCGTCCGTCCTTGTTATAAAAGTTGGATGTCATAGTTTATTGAATAATTATACAGGAACTACATTAGGCATGTGTATTCTGCCACAAGATTTATTTTGGTTATCGCAGCGATAGCATGGGCAGGTTTCAAAATAACGATACAAACGCCAATGTTCTTTTATACCCTATTGATGGCATACATTTGTTAAATGTCCGGCTGTCTGCCCTGGTGTTAACTATAACTAGATGGTCTAATATTTACAATGTCTTATTTATCACATGTCGCTTTGATTCAGACGTGTGTAACACAGTAAGTGACGTAGCTACAATCCTCCAAGAATGCAATCCAAAACATTACATTAATTTAAATAAATAACATTGTTATATCAACACACACTAGTCAACGGAACCAGACCGGACCGTCCAAGTATAACGCTCGTCAACCGGTAAGATGGGTGTCTCTGTATATGGAAACCTAAGTACACATGGTACACAGTGGACAGTATGCCGTTGGGTATTTCCAGTGCATATGAAGCAACTAAGCGTACAACAATTCAATTTATTGGTAACGAACCTGAACTGCGTCGAAAATAGCTTGTGTATAGACATTAACTGAACATATCAAATTAACGCACCAAATCTTGAAATGCCTAGAGTCCAATACTTATTTCGGGATGCACATACAAATTTTGCCTACGATGGGCGAATTTAACTGATTATAAGTCAAGCACCGGTGACGTGTTCAGTCTGTAGTTGAACGCAGTGATATCTTCCGGCATTGTAAGTCTGTGTTCGCAACGAATATGCCTTAAAATATATTTAGTTCGCGTACGCAACGCCAGTCTCAAACAAACAGTGTGTATGCTGATATACAGTTATGATCATGATAAACTAGGCACCCGCGAATATAGCTCATATTGTTATCCTGTGCTATCATTTTAGGAATTGAAATCGCTAGAAAGGGCATTCCTGTGGGTTAGAAATAAGCTGCTGCTGATTCAATTAAAAGCCAGTAAATATACCTCAGTGTTTCACATGGTTCCTAAAACTGCACTTAGGACAAGAAACTGTCTACCACAATGTGCACAAAACAATCAGTTCCATGTTATGTGTTGCTGGCACATCGGCCAACAAGGAAAATTCTGCAGTATGCTGCATCATTACGTCAATCATAACCGAATTAAAAACCATCTGTCAGTAAGGCAATTCAGAATAAATACCGGTTCACGCCACAGGGACAATTTCAAAGCAGCGTACATTATACATTGAAACGAACACGTTCGTCCTGTGACAAGTCATTCAAAGATCCAACAGAATGTATTCAATTACTGACATGATACGATCTATGACATGTACGTTGTATGTTGTAGGGCAGACATGCAGATTCCATTGCATGATAAAAGTTTGGTATTTTAATTATTTTCACTACAACTCAAACACGCCATTGAGAGTAGATAAATATTGCATGTTGAAAGTCAAATTAGATTTCAATTTCTCTTCAAATATAATAGTTATTTTTTAAATATAACATTATACATACATTATCTACGTCATGTCATAAATTTGTCAGCTCATTCCTTACATACAACTCACCTTTTATCATTTATTTCTGATGAAATCACATGTTCAATATGACCACTGTACTCCTTTTTCAGTAGTCCTCAATTCAGCATGTACTGATTATAGCAATTGCCGGTAATCGATTCTTTTATACACAGTACCTAATAGTTAGCGGATTTCAATGTATAGCTGATGGTTTTCTTCTTCAAGCAATGTTATGCCATCAATGCGTGTGCATTTAAATGAACAATGGGAGATCGAAACCATATCATTCAATCTACATGCAATAATTACTCACTATCAATACATTTACAACAGCTTTAGCAGGTCAAAAGTGTAACATGTGCTATTTACGAACATATTGCTACCGATTGCTTCTACTGTGACGCTCATACACTTGTACATGTATTCGACACATGGAGTTGGTCCGTAATGAGGCCATACCGAATCGTATTTTCGTTTAACGTCCGCCCTAAGTTCCAAAACCTATCTAGCTTTCCTGAGACAAAAAAACAAAACACTCGAAAGAAACAAGTCTTAATGACTTCTATCCTCATCATTATACCTGTAGGCTTGTGGCTAACAAATATAGCTATCAAGCATTGTCTATCATAATAACTTACCGAAATAACTTAAAACTTGTTGATGTGAAATTTAATACTCTGTAGGGTTAGGTGACATGATGGGGAATAAGTATGATATGTATGAAAGTTTGTCGATTTTTCTTACCCAAGATGCCCAAACCTATTCGTCGTCCGACGCTAAACGAAGAAACGATTTGATATGGCCTACGTGTGTGTCTACGTCAATGTTAAGATCCAGATATTGAGCGACAAAAAGTCAGATTTAAATGTCGAAACCAAGTCGTTATCATTTAGTTTCTTATGAGGTTGTCTTCACATCTAGACAGTTAAATATATTGGAAATAAAAAAAGTAGTTTATTTTGCGCTCTGTTCATAAAATGTGGATTCAATAATCTGATTGTCTGATTATTCGGAGACGACAGTAAATTTGATATCTGAAATGACAATTTTGTTCTACATCATTCCAACCAGTCTATGTTTTTGTTTTAGCTTATTTTAGCTAACTACATTCAGTTAGTCTTAGCTTTCGGTGTAAACGAAGATTACTTATACTTGGATATTTGGTTGTATACTGTCGCATGATATTTACGTATTTGCAACCTACTTACTATAACACACGCGACGCTCGTCTGTGAATCTGGCGAAATTCAGGTTATTGTTGTACATTGTTTATAAGCGACACACCTAAATTAACCGAATCATACGGACCTTCTTAATCTCGTCTGCATAACAGCAATGTTAATCCCGTCGATCACGGATTGTAACGGTTATATAATTGATAGTAAATCATCAATGGAATACCAGATTACCTCCCTGCGTTAAACTGTCCATACGTATGTAATTTCAACATATAATAAAGAATAAATGTCTTTTATTAGGTGACTAAAAGTATGAAATTCAGAATGGGAGTAGGTACATGTACTCTCAAACAACCAAACTATTTTTGGTTTTCTAAGGTTAGGGAAATATAAGTTATTTTTGGTATTGCGACAATCCATACCAGCATATTATATGTGAAAACATGTGTCCAAAATCCTTTACTATAAGCAGATTGGTATATGTAATAAATTGTACACAATAATTACAAACATTAAATGTCTGTCTATCCACAACATTTATTGAACCGATCTTCGAAGACATTACTAATATAATATTCAGCCTAAACTTGCTCAACCAGGCTAAAGTTCAATTAATTCGACATACTTGCTGCGCGAAGTTTAATTAAAATGATGAAAACTAAACTGGATGATGGTTATGGTCTTCGCATTGCATTGGATGATACGGATTCTTTTTATTCGCCACACACCAAACAAAGCTTCCATTTGTTGACGAAATACGCATTTAACTTACAGTAGTGTTCTCCATAGTATGCAGTTGATATTGAACACATTTCTAATCGACGATGTACCTTCTCTTATGCTAAGGGTTGTTTTCACACATATTATGTTTGCAGTATAAAATCGAATACCTCTGATGTATGAGTCTCTGTTATTGCAAATCGAAGTTCCACATTCGCACCGAATTACCTAATATAATATTCCTTACATTTGATAAAATGATGCGTATCTGTGTCACATGAAACGACTTTAACACGTGTATATCTATGTATGTCTTCACTAGCTTCAAGATTATGTAAGCACTGTTAGTTGTACATAATGATAACAATTAACAAACGTCATCATGAATCGATTTTGATCATTTACGCAATTTTTCATTTTTACACAGACAAAAAAGAGCGACAGCATTCTCATATTTTCGCATGTCTGCCCTCGATCCAAGGATAATATACTTGCACATTCAATAGTTAAGAGGTTACATGTACAAACCACTAAATGCATCCGCGACCCAAAAAAGGATACACTGAAATTGTCCCAAACTAAACTTGTGATTGTGTTTAAATGGTAGTATGCTTTGACAAGGTGGAACTGGAATCATCTAATTGGGTTTACATGCTTTATATACATGTTTGTGATGTATTGAAACTGTTTTATTTTACATATTTTGAGATTGTGGTCAAAATACCAAAACGAAAGTAGGGTAGGACAAAACCCGGATTCGGTCGGTCCACGCGACTTTAAAAATATGTTCACCGCATAGGACGGATCTTTCTAAATGCAAACTACAAGTTGATGGAACAATTGTGCATGAATCAGCATTTGTGACAAATTTAGGTGCCTTCTTTGATAAAACTCTAACCATGGACAAACAAGCTAACGCAATATCCAAATCTTTTTTTTCATCTGCGTAACATCGGACGGATTAGACCATTCATCACCGTAAATGCCTGTTAAATACTTGTGAACTCTCTTGTGACTTCTCGACTGGACTATGCAAATGTTTTGTTATCTGGTGCCATCAGCTAGGTGATAAGTAAACTGTAACGCGTCCAGAATACTGCAGCTCGTTTGATCACACAAACAAAAAGGCGTGAACACATAACTCCAATACTCCATACACTACACTGGCTTCCTGTTCCATACAGAGTACAGTACAAGATCATTCTATACGCTTTTAAAATCCGATATGACCATGCTCCTGTCTACATGAATGAGTTGACTAGAGAATACCAGCCAACCAGGTCTTTAAGATTAGACACTGCTATGCAATTAAACATTCCTAAAGTAAGAACCAAGAATTATGGTGGAAGGCGGTTCGACAAATGTGCTGCCAACTTATGGAACAGTCTTCTTGTGGAAATCAGGCGCATTGACTCTCTGACAGTCTTTAAAAAGACTTTAAAACACATCTGTTTAAAAGTGCCTGTCATTGAATCAAATGAAATTGTTTTAGTCTTTTAATGAACTGTCAACTAGCTAACTTTCGCGTGTTAAGCGCTTTATAGACTTGTTATATAAAGCGCTATATAAATATGTTCAACTAACTATCAACGACGAAATGCATACAACTAAAGGAGTACATGCCATTACATTTATATTATAGTCAACCATCGTGATAAACAGTCTGGAATAATTATTTATTGTCTTTCATTCTTATAATAGAACATAATAAACATATCAATGTGTTCGCAGTAATGCGTCTGTGTTTTAAAGGAAATTGTTATTTTATGATACGGAAGGCAAAGCAGAGAAACAAATTATGGTATCCAACATCCATCGGGGAACAGTACATTATAACATGTAACACACATTTGAATATGCAAATTAGGCAATTTCTGTGTGTAGTACAATACATGTATATACATGTACAACTGAACGAGCACCTACCCGATGACTTCATCAAATATGACCAATAAAAGAAATCACTCCACTTTTCATACCAAGAAGCCCATAGTTCTCTTCATATTGTAAAGCATCAACTAATTTTGAAATGATATGCGACTTGCTTACTCTATGTCTATAAACAGCTCCGTATTTTTTCTATTTCCCAAGTGTGTTTTATCTTATAACACTTATTCGCAATTTTGCATTATTGCATTATATTCACCGACTACATCACGTAATGTCTCACTGCGGAGATTAGGATAAAAATACCTTATATTATGAACGTGTACCTAATCACTATTTCCAATATCAGTACAGTATCCAAATCACGAATCACACTTTAACACAAAGCAATCATATCCAGGAAACGTGCTACAGTCTGACTACAACACTTCTGGCAATGAAAACCTTAATATATACATTGTATATGTACGTGTAGCATCGCCACGACACATTTGCGGTCGGCAAAGCTAGCAGATATAACTAGTTTACAATGCCTGGTGAATATCGTTTCGGCGAGTGTGCGCGAATCACCTCTTCGAGTTAGTTACATTTTGGGGGGGGGTCAATTTGATATCTGCAAGTTTTATTTTGTAGCTCATAACTGTCGTTTTTTTGTTCTAACATGTGTTGGTATTTCATGCAAAATATTTTATTCGCAACTAATCATAAATGAATACGTGAAATGAAGTATGTACTCAAATTAACAAAACATGTGTACCACAAAACACAAAACATGCACGGCTATATCGTATGCGTTCTTATCCATATAAATGGGTTAAACTTGCGTCCTTAAATGCATTGACTGACACACACATCTAAGTTAGTATCAACAAAGAATTTAGTCTGCTGAATAAAAACACCAAACAAATAATGTCTTCCAGCAATATCAAGACAAATGGACCAAGTAGGCGGTAAGTAATCGATAAAAGCTATTATCAATATTTGAATAGATGTATTTATTTAGTTCCTTACCACAGAGGATGCTTTGTCAATTCCCATTCAGTCGAAAGTAATTAAGACTTACTAGTTTGCTAACATAATTGAAAACAAACCTTGTTATCTTATCTGAATACATGTAGTATACAGAACAAATGTGCATTTATGGGAGTATCGTTGAGATGCAGTTCGCTAGTACTTACAATGACGTAACAAACATAGCGTCGGACCCCTAAAGGAACACGGGTTTGGGTTTAAATTGAAATATCTTTATTTCAATACAATTTAAAATAAGTTCACGATAAACTCCATAAAATTTGAAAAGGTTGAAAACGGCATATGCAATTGCTTCTTAATCAGATATTACATAAAGCATTTTGTTTTCTATTGAACTGCTTTTGTCGGATATCATTTTTGCCATAAGAAAGCAAATATCTGCAGATTTTGGTTAACTGAAGTCGAGTGATTGATCATGTATTTCAAGCAGAAATACAATTTGTCTAAAACAACATAGAACCACACAAGCTTTGAGTTCAAGCAAACCGTAAACTTAATTATAACTACGTCAGTAAAAACTACTTGTAATCTATTCTTCGAAAACAATGGCTATAGGGCACATTGCCGCATGTAAATGTAGCTGGTGTCGGTTTTAACTTGTATTTTATTCTATAATGAAAATAACGGACACACATATTTCTCTTGATTAGCGTTCCACTCGTAATCCGTTCTAATATACAAAGCAAACTTAAATAGTTCGGTAACATATACCATTAATACATCAAATGTGCGATTTATAGTTTCTACAAGCGAGGCAAATACCCTGAGGTACGAACAATTTTCACGAAAATGAACCATCAATTTCATCAACGTGATATATGCCGATTCTAAAAGACATTTGTTATTTTGGACATAATTATATTGTATTTCATAATACACCACGGTGTCTTGCAAACATCACGGGGTGTTTAAAAGGATAAACCAGTTTAGAAAAAATGAAATTATAACACGTAAACGCTTCGAAAACTAACCCAATATTTAGGCATTAGAATAATTTGAACACATCCAATGGATTGGTTATGCTGGACTAATTAAATGCTGACGATTACAGTTTTTCTATATGCACGTGTGTTTATCCATATTCAATTATGCGGACTTAGCTCGTGTTAACAGTCCATAATGGTTTTATGACCCCACTGACGACCATTTATGTTTTAACAGTAGCAAACTGATCATTTTTTTATATTTAAAACGCCGATATTGGCATCTTGTCATGGTGTTAGCGAACGTACTGTCAGTTCCGTGAATTTGTAACCTTAATGATAGCAACAGTCCCCTTGTGTTAGGTATTAGATATTGATGATGGTCAATTCCGCTCAATGTTTGCAATACATATAATTATACGACACTAGAATTGTATGGTGGTACATTGTGATATTCTAGTAAAATATAGCGGTACTTGGAGCTTAACGCGCGGACTTTGTGGGTCAAGAAAAGCAAGGATTGGAAAACGTCGCCGCTCCACTCCATTTTGCATATTCATTTAGCAGTCTGGGAGTGCCGACCAATATTTCTGGTGCGGCTTTACGGCACGCGCAGTCCGGAAATTACACGTAGGTGATAAAATATACGTTGTAGCGGAAATGTGGATAAACAGTTCATTCACTCACAAATGCTATTACTAGCACATCAAAGTTAGTTTATTTATTACTGTTTGTACACGTTAATTTGTTTTCATGTGCCAGACAATCGTTCTTGTGGATAACAAAGCCAAGTGATATTATGAAGATAACTTGTTATTTTATGACACGATGGTAATTTAATGAAACCAGTTACTGCTTTCATCATAAGGAGTCAATACTAAAACTTAATCTAAAACAACACAAACAATTTTCTTTCGGCAACTATACATCACGTGAATATGCAAACTAGGCAGCGGCCAGCGTTATTATTTCTCCCAAAACCTTTTGAACTGTAACACTCTAGTAATAACGCATTACTGAGAATCGTTAAGTGAAAAAAAGGCCGTACATGCTTATCCCATTTATCATTGATTGTTAAGTCAATCAGCATCGGTCCATATGATATGTTAGAACATTGCTGATCATAGGTCGAAATAGATGATACCAACTGAATATTTCTTTAGCAGCTAGCACAATATTATCAAATGAGTTCCCATAAAGAAAACGCTCGTTTAACACCGATACATTTAATATTAATAAGTGTTATGTTCAACTTGTAATAAATAATATAAGTTTCTTAAGTACGATGAGTGTTTTAATGGAATTTAATGGAATGTGTTTTATCATATTGATGCACCGAACAGCAAAGTACAAAAAAATACCCATTACCGCATCTGATAAGAAATAATACAGGACCCACTATATACAGTTAAGTATCTCCAATGTTTAAATTGATATTCAATCTTACTTCATCGTTAATGTGTTCCATTCCATTCTTCCTTCCTCGAGTATATTAGATCTTATTAGATCATATTACACTCGTACTTAAATTATTATAATATATACATCACCCTATCACGTTATCCTTACTTCATGGATTATAGCAAACAGTCATTGCATTATGAACGTGTTCCTAATCTTCATTACAATGTCTCATACAGCGATTATATCAAACAAAACTCGTACGTACTAGATGTAGTCTTATCAACGAGGCGAGGTATTGTCCGATTGCTCCTTTTGTGGAAGTTTTATTTGCAGCTATTACATGTACCTGTACATTGTACGTTAAGTGACATAAGTTCTCTTCTGAGTGTGTCACCAGTACGGTGCTTTAAGTTCTGAATTCCGTTTTGTTTCTTTGAGGTACTGTTTACATACGTACACGTGCTTTCCGTCAATTGCAACCGTCTCTATACATTTGATATTATCTCTTGTCTCATATACGCTCACAGTGGAGCCTTTAGACATTGATCCAACGAACAGAAATGATAGTTGACTTATTATAACATGTTGCACACCTTTGTTTTACATTCGAAAATAGCACTGTCAATACTAAAAGGCAATGTGTTTCCCAAAGGCATACTCGGTCTTTCATAATGCGTTGTGCATACCAATTAGCAACTTGCGAGGGTTTGTGTTTGATCAAAACATGATCGTCTTATGGAACAAGTGTTGTCAGTTGCCTTTATTTAGCTAAAGCTATTGCGTTTATATACGGTGTCTGTGTAAATAATATATAATTCCATTATTTAATCTAGGGTACCCAATTCCTAGATTAATTTCATCATGTGTTGTATAGCAAGATTATGATATATCTGCTCTGTTAGGTAATGACTTGTTGTCTAGTATCAACCGACCCAATCCTTTTGGAAAATTACACGTGTACATTTATTAATGTTTTATTCTAGAACCTATCTTTAAGAATACTATTATATGTGGAGTATAGAAGCAAGGACATAAACCAATTAAAATATCCCTATAGTGGAGTCTAGAGAGATAACGACATGATGTGAGTATAATGCAAAAACTTGTTTGCTTAACTAATACCACAATACATGCAATATAGACATGATTTATCTTTTAACGTTGTCTTATAGATTGTATTAATATGTTTCTTCCACTACGAGAGTAAAAGAGAAGCGAAACTTGATTACCCGTTCGATGATTAGTGTCCTTTTGTTGTTAATGAGTTTAACTAAATTGGACACGAATGTGGCAAATATGTAATATTTATATCCATTGCATTTATTTTATTAGGTGCTGCATGTATCAAATATGAATAAACTCTATACATGTGCACCTATCTGAATCTTATATTGTTTTAATCTGAAGCGTATGCAGATGACTACTTCTTGTCCGATTATGAATTAGCTTATTCTGGATAAATTTATAAAACTATTGTCTAGTTACCAGTGAACAATACAATTTGCTGAATAAAAACACCAACGAGATTTTGGGTTTCTTACAAAAGCAAAATAAATTGACAAAGTAGGCGGTAAGTAATCGATAAAAGCCATTATCCAAAGTTAAAATAAAAACGTATTTCCTCTGTTTCATACCACATAATCGGATGTTTTGTTAATTCCGCATCTGTCGGAAGTGATTTAGACTATTCTTGTATTATATGTACATTACAGACCACATATGCTGATAACGATGTAGATTTCTATATGGATAATCCATCGAAGTGAATTGTAGTCTTCGATTTTTTTACAATTAAGAAAACTAACATGCCGTCGAAGCCCTGAATGTTTCACATTTTTGTAATATTATTTTCATAAAGAGTTTATGATAGGTCGTCATAAGTACAAATTCTGTGATATAATAATCATTCGAACATAATGCACATGTACTTACTTTCTCCTCAGATAGTATCTAAAGCAATTCGTCTGCTGTTAAACTGCTTATTGTATTAAATTATTTTCGCCAAAATAGAACAAATGTCTGTGGATGTGATTTAACTAAAGTCGAGTTATTGATTTTCTTGTTCAAACGGAAATATACTTTGTCTAAAACAACATAGAAAAATAGCAGCTGCGAATTCAAGCAAACCGTAAAATCAATTATAACTTTGTCAGTGAAAAACATAAACAAATGCACATTGTAATTCATTCCACGGAAACAATGGCTATTGGGTGTATTACATCATGCATTTATGTAGCTTATATTTCTTTAACACAAATAGTAAAACCACTTGTAATTCCTTCTCCTCGGAAACAATGGCAATATGGTATAATATAGCATGTAGATGTTGCTTACGTCCATTTAACATGTATTGTAAACACCAGAAAAACGTGTTCATCTTAATTAGCAAAATACTGAATTATTAAACTACAATGTCAGGTAATCATGTACTGTGGCCCGTACCTTAAACACACTGAACTTGAGAGTTATATATAGTTTCTACAAACAAGGCATATATCCACAGGAACGAACAATGTTCACAGAACTAAACAATCAATTTATCAACGCGATGTATGGTGATTTTAAAAGACATTTGTTATTATGGACATATGTTTTATGCCGGTATATATCGCATTTTCTTACAAACATTAAGGCAGTATTTTTAAAATATGAATAAGTTTTGAAAAAGGCAGGGTAAAGCCAAGGCAAACAGATCGGAAACACATACTATGGTTAGACAGTGTATAAGTCACACATTACTCACCTCGTGTTAAAGCAACGTTTAATATACCAGTCTCTCCTCATGCAAGTGGAATTTTATATATGTATCTGTACATACATTTTCAAACTGACAGATCTTGAACCACAAACTGACCAAGCAATGTAAAGATGCACAATCTATAATACGTATTTCAATAATTCATTTGGTTTAGGTTTGGTTTAAACAATATTTATTTCAATAATTCATTTAGACATGTTTAAAATACATCAGACATAAGTTAGAAAATATTATGAATAATACACAAATTTATACAAAAATGCAGCAAATAACTCCCTACAGTTTTCAAAAAGATATAAACATACTTCCATAACGAGCGGACTATAGAGAATAATACGCTGGATATAAGGTGTCACTTAAACTGATTTTTTAACAAAGATATTGTACCAAGTAGTGTTGAACACACGAATACGCAATGTTCTAGCAGAATCTCGTTCAGTGAACTTCAAAAACGTCGTTATAATGTACGAGGGCCATTCAAAAAATACGTAGACAACCTCGATTGTGAAACTATTTATCATCCGATTTTCATCAAAATTGGTAGAAATCAGGTTCTACCGGTTATGAATTCAGTGCGTATTTTTATCACGAAAAATATATGTTACATTCGAAAATATGGTAGTTATAGCAACGTAAAATTGAACACACGGGGCATCCCATCGATTTATCCCGTAGCAATTGGTGTTGATTTCTTCGCACCATCACTTACCTTTAACGGTTGCGAAACCTTTCGAGAATTCATGTTTGTATCGTTTAAAACTATGTAGTTCTGTGTTTCAAATTATGTTGTCATATTTAACACCGTTACAGAGATATTGGTTATCATGCAAAGTCACTCTTAATAGCAGAAAGAAAACGCGACGTCACGTTAAACCACGGACCACGTGTAATCTTGAAATTATGTGTTGTGCTTGATATAAACACACAAACTTACTTGAATTGCGGCCGAACATTGGATATTTCACCTAGAGGTAGTGCCGGACCATCGTGTAAAACATTCAGTGCCGGTGTTGTATACATCCCTTGACTTAATCGTCTTAAACATGTCCCCTACAGTAAAATTTACCATTTATGGACGTCCAGACTTTGATATTGGTGTGATGTTGGTACTTGAGTATGGAACTCGAAACAACAGATGGAATAATGTATTCTATTTGTTCTTTTTTGTAAGTTTAATCCGCCGTTGTAAATTGATCATTATACAGAATGGTTGGTGACAGAGTTGTACAATGGGTATCATTTTGAGAACTTGTGAGATGTTGTGAGGTTACCAAAACCTATGACGTCAACAACGACGTCTGGACTTGCCTCGTGGTCATTATAGGCACAATGCATAAAACAAGATCCTCACTTAACCGTTGGCCCGATTTCTATGAAATTTTAGGATTTTGGCGAATGAATGTGGTGGTACGCAAAACTAAATAATTATTGATTTGTCTGAAAAATAAGCTAGCAAATTAATTTGTCTACGTATTTTTTGAATGCCCCTCGTATATAAAAATGTAACCATGACACCAACATATGTCTACTAACATATGCTGCTCTTATTTAGCGATAAGCAAAACATTGAACTTTCATTTTTAGTTTTAATAATCAACATTCGTGTGAAAAGTATTATTCCGTCTCCGAACCATCCGACGTTGCGTGCCGATGTAACGAATGAGCTGACAAATATATGACATGAAGTAGATACTGTATGTACAGTGTTATATTAAAATAACAGTTATATTCGGAAGAGAAATTGAAATCTTATTTGAGTTTTCAACATTCAATATTTAAATATTCCCGATGGCATGTTTCAGTTGCAGAGAAAATTATTAAATAAACAAAATACCGAGCTTTTATCAAACAATGTAATACGTCTGTCTGCCTTACATCATGCAATATACATGCCATAGATTTAATCAAATCAGTAATAGATTTAGTCGTGTCTTTCAATAACTCGCCACAGCGTGCTTCCTGTTCACGCTTTGTAATTGTCCCTGTGGTGTGTACCGATAATCGTCTAGGGATTTATTACTGACCGAAGTTTTTTATTCGGTTATAATGGACGTATTGAGGCGTGATGCTGTAGACTTTTCCTGTGCTTAAATCAACTGACACGGCCTATTAGTTTATTGTGCGTGGGCCGATGTTCCAGCTACAAACATGGTGTTAACGAAATGTTTGTGCACATTTTGATAGACATGTACCTGTTATATGGGTAAATAGCTATGAGGAAATCAGACAGGAAAGGTAGTACTCAATCTATATGACCTATAACTGTTATACTTAGTTTCACGTTATGTTGCACTTACGTAGCTGATTTATTCTTAATCTTCCTACCAGTGACATAATATATGTTCATATATAGTAATCGCTCGTTTCATACAGACACATGCACGTACTAACCATTTTCATCCCTGTACGTATCTTTAATTTCTTAAAATCATGTTTTTACATATGAACATATCAAACGTCGAGAATACTAATCATAAATGCCGCTTTATATTACTTCATTGGGTTGAAAATTCATACAGAACATACTGTATACTGTAAACCATGAGTTGTTTTTAAATTGATGTACAATTATACGTCGTCTTTAAATAGCTTCATACCACCGAACATGGTTTGTCGTATTATACTCACACTCATAATAGTGTAAGATGGTGTTATCTGAATCACTGTATCGCGTTACAAAATGTTTGTCGCACTCCGGGAATTGGTATGTAGTGCTGTAATGAACGTGTACCTACTCTTCAATTCCAATATTATATATAGTGTAAAACCACCAATTACGATTAAACTATAAGCAATCATATCCAAGTAGCGAGTTACAGTCTGATTGCTCTATTTCAGGAGAACATGATATAAATGAAGATCTTATATGTACAATACTATTGGTAGGATCTAGAAAGATTTGTATTTACAGTAGAATCTCAAGATTTGTTATTTCTGTACTGATATCGAGCTTTATACTTTGACAGACATGTTTGTTATCTAGTCTAGACAGCTGCGTATAAATATAGAAGTAACTATTTCCACACATTGGACGTGTTTTCGATCAATTAGATTATTCCAAGGAACGGAAGTATTCCATAAATGTATACTGTTATACTGTACGACTACACAACAAACAAATAGTTTATGAAAATTTATGAAGCTTCAAATTAGTTCTTTGTGAGTGTTACTTTTATACAAATATACCGTTCATCGAGTAGCACTTTCAAAAGGCGATGTTACATTATGGATAACATAGAATCGATAGTGATAAGCCTCTACAAATGCAATATTATACCACTTCTTGCGATGTAAAAGACATTCGTGCCGTCCTTATGTATATTAACCCAATGCAAGTATATGGCTTACGCAACCAGAACTAAAGGCTAAATAATGACACATAATCTAGACCAATACCAACGAGGTTCTCAATCTCTTCAAATACAGTTTTAAAATGCTATTCAGAAACTGCAGAAAACGCTCACAGACTAATTTATATAAGCATTGTACAAAGAACATGACAATCTGGGATCAAACTAAAATAATGCATCTTCCATTTATTGTATATAGTAATATGGGATTTGTGGTTTTCAACTGGCCTTGGCAGCAAAAATATGAATAATGCATGCGTTTTCTCTTACACAATGCAACGCGCCGTTAGCAGTATTTATGAAGCGTTCACTCGCAAATTGCAGCAATTATTTCTGCCTCGAGTATATACATAAGGGATATATAATCATTAAGAGGAAAACAGCATGAGCATTTTCTGCAATAAAATAGCATTTAAATACACATGCAATCTTGATAAAACATGCAAATACATGTACGCAGCTTTTATATCGATTATCCTTCATTGTATAAAGTTTATCTACACTCATACACGGCGAATTGTAAAACGTTCAACATCCACTTCAATGAATGATTGCGTTCGATAAGTCGTTTCTATTGATCAAATAAAGCTCTTGTTTTGTTCTTCAGAAAACTTGATTGAATTTGAATAATTTCTAACACATTCACCGTATAATTTGTTTCAAAAATGACTGAAAGTTATGTTTTCATTTCGGAATATATATCCAAGACCACAATTCCATGTGGTATAGTTATTGACTTGATGTCTTTTTATACTGTGATATAATCAGGAAATATTAAATAGAAATTCTGAAATTGTTTTATTGAATAAACGAACTCAAAGAAACTACAACGTCATTTTGACGCCGTGAATATTTCATATAGCATTATTTATTGTCAATCCACATAACTATCTGACATATTTATCAACTATTGCATATGATTCGGCTATAAATAAATACACACAAACTCAACAAAAGTCTCTTATGTAATTTATAAATCATGGGAGTGATGCTATTCCAAAAACGGTATAAGGACAACGGGCAGGACAGGCAGTACTCAACTTAACCAGCCAAAGCTTATAGTTTTTCCCCCAGCAAACTAAACAAACCACACCAGCAAAGAATGGAAGCCACATAACGGTGAAAGAATACATCGTGTATATACCAAAGTTCGACATGTGTTCACATGTCTACACGTTAGCATCGCTATTTCACCTGGAAAGTAGTTCTCGATTCCGTGAAAATTACCGTTTGAATATGCATCATGAAAATCAGATTAAAATTAATAGGTGTAAAAAAACAATTTAATAACACATTACTATCACTACAATTGTGTCCTAGGGGACTATTTATGTCAAGTTTCCATTGAATCGTCTTGATACTAAATAATTTAGTTAAGTGCCATGTAATATACCTGCATATTTACGCGTTACCGCATAGTTAATAACTCATTGACACAAAGTTATTATATTACCAGCAGCTCTAACATTATTCCATGAATTAATCACAAATATGTCTTTCTTTATTAACAATACTTTTTAAATAATAAAGTAACAGAATACTGTTAATGTATTTGTATGTAAATTAATTAGAGTAGCATTTCTAAAGCCCTCAGTGTGGATCTAATGATTTATATCAGCGGTATACAATTGATCTCATTTATCTTTTCCTCTATCTCGAGTTTTCTATATTGAACCATACTGCCATGGTCCAATGGGTAAACACCAGTTCTGTTCTCTGATATCCTTTAATAATATGCTGTTGAGTCTCTTGATTATAAATTGATATATACGGATACGTATGTGTTTTATTTCATAACATCGTAAAACGATAGATTCTCTGAACGAAGTCGCGTGGCAATTGTTGAGTTCTAATTTAAGTATCAAGTAGAATAATTTGTCAAGTGATACAGGGAATACATTCCACGATTGGCCATTAATTTAGCTATCAATATCCTCTGTCTTCATTTTAATAAACACCATCTCTCCCACCCCTTATCATAAGTTGTATCGTATGGAGTTGCGGTTTGCCCTTTTTGCTGGGCTAGCAACTTTTTAAATTATAACACTATGCAGTTTTGTTTTGTCGTTTGGATCACCTCGTTGGTAAATTCTGGAGCAACATGCATATATATTTATGTAATGTTATTCCCCACCCCATTTCTACCTTGCCGATTATTTTGAACTAGGTCAAGTTATAGTTGTGTATCTTTATGTCACATTAGCATTAGGTCACTGTCATTGGTGTTTTTAACTATGTCCCGGGGTGGTCTTGCCTCATTTTGTCGCCGTTTTTGCATGAGTTTGTGCGGTTAGGTCGTCGTGCAGTGGGGTCATGGGGAATTTGTTTGGGTCTTGCCTGTGTTTCATCCGGTCTCATTCTCAAGAAATAACCGCATTTCTATAATTTCTTTGTGAAATTGAGTTATCCTGCATTTTTTTTCGGCGGGGACTAGGATTTTAAATTGTTTCTTTAGCTTATGCATCGGCATTGTTTAGTGTGGTTGAGATGTGGTGTTTCTGATTTCTGTGCTCGGCTGGTTAGTTTGAGGGCTACGTTCCCTTTCTGATTTCCTCATACCTTTGCTGCGTTCTTGATCATGTCTAGTGATAATACTGCTGGGCTTGAAACAATACGTGTTTTTATAAGTTCCAGATATATTGCGTTTGAGTTTGAAATAGTACGTTTTTCCATTATGTTCAGTAATAGTACAGTTGAGTTTGAAGCTACATTTGTATAATTGTTCAATCATGTCCAGTTATAATATGAATTTGGCTGAATTTGAAATTATACAATGTTCATTATTACTGGTGGCAGATCGGGATCAAGAAAAATCTCAGGTTCAACAACTTTGCGAGTATTGATACCTTAATTGGGGTTAGCTACTCAAACTGCATTCTATATGTTTCGTCTGCTTTGTTTTGGATAATTGTTTCTTAATTTCTACAATGATTTGAATGCCCTTTGATCATACATAAATCAGATATGTAAAGTAATGTATTACGGAGTGATACGTCCTCAACCGGTGGACATGTATTTTGAGACACCCTGTATACGTGCATGGAATTAAAGAACACGTTTTATAGGTCGTATAATGAGTTCATCAACTATAAACAAGTTACACTCATAGCTAGCGACACATCTTCAATTTATCATTATTTAAATCTTCAAAAATAATTATAAAACCTGTCAAAATGAGTGATATATTAGATATTGCCATCCGTCTAAAATTAGAATGAAAGCTCGCTTCTAGCAAGATCATTGCAAGTGATTTTTGTCATTTGTGCGTTACCATTTATTATATAACATTATATAAATACTAAACAATTATACAAATGCGTTTTGAATTTGTACAGAATGTTAAAAGTACAATCAAGTGGATAGTGTAATGTGATTTTGTCCAAAAGGATTACAATTAACCTCGATAATTGTGTTGGTATTGCTTTCAAATAAAGTACCAATGTATCCATAATATGTGATTGTACATAACCTAGGAACTATTCCATGTATAACGTGCTAATATCCATTGTTAATACTTTTCGTTTCTATTACATCAAGCTGACCACACTGTTACACACACGGTTACACTTCTTGCACGAGTGTACTGAGAAATTATTTCATGTCAGATAACCAGTTGCACGTGTATGAACGTTACAACATCGCGGAAGTTTATGAGTTGTTGCCAAATTGAGAGCTATAACTGAATATTTACCGGAGACAATGTGGTCGTTAAGGTCAAGGAATGTAAATTTCAAATACTTGCGCAGTATTTAGTGCTCATCAATTACTAGAAAAGTAATTGTGTATCATAAATATACGTAATAATTATCATATTGCATTTTTTTCATTGCTGAGCACGCCTACCATGAGGTCACACATCATATTACCGAGACAAGTCAACCTAGATGCATCAGAAACCCACAAAGCAATTTGTGTGCGTGTTTCGTACTTATAAATCTGTAAACAAATACTTTCTCATTCAAACTAAAACATACTTATTTGTATCAAACGAAATATATTGACAATAGCACACGTTTATCTATCACAAAATATTCTTGTAATGTGTATAATGACATTTTTGTAGGTAATAGTCATTACGATAGAAACTGGCGTCACATTAACAGCTCCATTTGTTCGCTTAGAATTGTTCATTGTCATTAACGCATGTGCCATTCTTGGCATATGTTTCGAACACTTGAAAGTAACCATACTATATACAATGCATCTACAATTATGTGTTAATTACAAACAGTATTGTAATCATATCTTCCATGTTTCCTGTGATACAATTTGATGGATGTTTCAGGGCCTCGCCTAATATATTATATTGTTTCGTTATATTTACATTTGGTTATTGCTTTAAAGCCGGTTGATATTCAAAGTTCTTCCGGTTGTATGAGCAGCATGATTTTTAATGGCTGTTTTTACTACAAATCGGGAACAATGTTATAAGCCCGACATATTGAAACGTCTGGTTAATAATATATTTATATTATCTTGTACCATGTACGGTAAATAGACGTTGGCAATATCTAATGACATAACATGTCCAGTAAAAGTTTAATTTCCGGGTTTTATTTCATGAAGTACAATTGTTGTAATTCATGCTTCACATTCAGAAATTAATACATCAGCATGGTTGTTATTCCGAGAATGTGGAATTTAATATTAGTTAGTGTTATTCTTTTCGGATCTACTTCAAACCGTTCATATGACTCTCTATCGCTAATAAGTTGGTGACCCATGTCCCCTTAAAAGCGTATACTACATGCACATGAGATTATGTTGCCGCCTTGTGTAACTTAAGTTTCAGAAGGTGACTTTTATAACTTTTAGGAAAAGTGTATTACTACACCTATAGTCTTTTTTCACAAATCTGTGTTCACGCAATGCATGTACCGGCTTTTCTACTTATCTTAATACGCACTTTTTGTGTTTGTCATGAATTCAATACCATACACGTAATCAAAGCGTGAGTTCATGTATAAATGTTTTATAAATGTTTTGTTTAGATGTAATATATGGTCAGTGACATCGAGCCATATGTATTATTATTTTTCTATTTCAGTATCAAGTGGTATATACACAAGACAAACGATTCCAAAATTCCTTCAAACGCCGACGAACGTCACCGTTCACAAGGGTGAACTAGCAGAATTAATGTGTCATATACAAAATTTGGGTCCAAAAATGGTAAGTTAAAACTAATCGTGAATTGTGTAACTCTTTGTATATTTACAGTACAAATAAGATATATTATCAGATAAACTGAGTCGTTGATGACGTGCGATTCAGATTGGACAGTGCAAAGAGAGCATATTGTGATATGCTATAGTTGCATTTTAAAGGGTAGTAGTTACTTTTTTATTATCTCGCATACTATTGCGTCGTCAACAACCAATAATCAAGTGGTATACCTTGTTTCACAATACCTTGATACCAGTTTATTGTGTACTGCGTTCTGCGTTACATGTAGTCCTTAACTCTGACAATAGTTTTAGGGGCACCACAAGATAGTCTTTATTAGTTTTCTCTACTTCTGTCAGTCTTGAGCAATGTATTGCGCATCTGCAAATGACAATTTTGTCACTTTAAAATGCAGTTCACGCATTTCCTTTTTCAAGCCTTTTCTCAATACAGGTGGTTTAAAAGGTTACGTACACTCGTATGATATGGGACAACCCGTGAGTTGTCAAGAAATTGCATAATGCTGTTAATTGGCGATGTTAACTTATATTATATTCAGCTGAACGAATATTGATACATGTATATCGATAAAACATTGACGTCCTTACACAGATTAATGTAACATTTATGTAAAAATACAACTCATTCAGTTACAGTACAGTTGATACTGATACATACAAACTACAAGTTAGAATGCGAACATGATCGAACTACCAACACGATGTTATATCTGGCGATAGCTCCGAGTTTGCCAAATTCAATTATTTAGACACAAATACCAGTACAATGAAGCATGCATGCTCTAAAGAGCTATAGTTTGTATCGCATTCCCGAGAAATAATAATAGTGATATAATATCCACACTGCTCACAGCAATTCATTGTAACATAAAGGGAATGCTTAAAAGCAGTCCAAAAAGTAACGATTTGTCATTTGTCATAATTCACCGATATATTTGAGAACGTGTCTTCCAAATGATGCATGGATATATTATGTTACGCTTTCTAACCTGACACAAACCAATGTCCTTTTTAGAGATTGTCAAATATGAAATAGCCCAATAGCATTGGTTTACAACATACTCTTTACATAAATTGTACCAATTTGGGATACAGCTTTTTTTGGAAATACAATAGAAGTTCCGATTTACACCTCACATCCAAGTGTCTAATAATATCAATCACGCCATAATTTGAGTGGCACTTACCTAATTACTTTTTTACGTTATGTGTTGTTTTGCCTTGTTCATGACTACAATTGTAACTCGTGAGTGTATACTTCTAAGCATGCACATTATGCATTTACATATATTATACCCCATCTCTGATGAGGGGTATATTGGGTTCCTATAGCATGTCGGTCAGTCCGTCGGTATACATAATGGTTTTCGTTTCATTACTCAACAGCATTTTGCCCTAGGATCTGTAAATGTGCCACGGGTAGAATGACCAGCAACATTAAACGACCCTTATTCATTTTAGGGACACCTTGCCAAAGCTTAAGATCGCTGTGGCATTTACCATATTAAATATACCATGTTCAGACAATTAGGCTACCATGTGCGTTGACAAACACATCCTGTTGAATGCGTTATTATCTATGTTTTATGTTTCGTTTGGATTATTTCTTCTCAGTGTCATCCTTTGTGACTATTCAACTTTAATCTGTTTTACAGGTCGTGTGGCGTAAAGCATCAGAAGAGAATCCTTTAACGCTGGGATTACAAACATTTACACCAGAAAGTGGTATAAGTATTAATCATGCGAAGATAGACAAAACAGAGAGCAAATGGAATCTGCTCATAAAGAATGTCCAACCAAGACATGCCGGTGTTTATGTGTGCGGGATTAGTTCTACCGGAACCTACACTCACTATGTGGCGCTACATGTTCTAAGTATGAATATCGTTTTAATTATGTAACGCTGTTGCAGCTCTTTGTTCAGTTTGTTTAAATAGTAACTTATAACACGTTCTCATACGATAGAAATGCCTATGCTGATGTTTTTGCAAAATAGACTCAAGTGAGTTCAGTATAAACAACATGAAAGAAGATGACATTGACACCGATCACAAAAATAGCATGTTGCGATATTTCCACTTGCATATAATGCTGACATTATCCACTGTACGACCAGTAAAACCAACCGTTAAAGAATGTATGCGCAGTCTTTTTTGGCCACCTATAAAACACTTAGCCGTTATAATCTCATTAATGGTAGAGTTGTTTTAATTTTTGTTAGCGCATTTTCGAGTCGCTTTGCCATTCACGTTCAGTCTTATTAGTATGTCTATTGTGAGTTGTGTTATTTAGACAAGAAATCGTGTTCATAAAACTGAAAAACTAGACAAGATTACGTAGGCAATAACACGTTATAGGTTTATCTTAATTTAGTTTTTACACCTTTTAAGTACTAATTTCCTAGGATGATTTGCCAGCATGAAAGTAGTTTGTTCTGAGAGATAGGAATAGCTATACTAGTATTTGATATATTTCCGACTGCATTATTCTTGCCTAAACTTCTCTCAGAGTCTTAGTGATTAAACATTTGTTCATAGGAAGCCTAATGAGATTTATATCTTTACTAATTAGTGGTTATTGCCGTTTTACAGTACTCCAACATCACTTAAACATCCCTCTTCATTGCTATTTGACTATTCGACATTCGTTATAAATTATTGATTAACCCACAAACACATAACAAAACGGAATAATTACGAATTACATTTCAAACATACCTGCCTTCATTGATTATTGGTTTAAGTAAAGTTTCTGAATTGCATGCATTCGGGAACATTTTATCTGTAATTGACTTTCTGTTCAATTCAAGCGAGTTTTAATTGTTGTTATTTTGTTCCCTGATATGAATCCGTCCAGAAACATGCGTTCCAAAATGACTAAAATGACTGTTTTGTTCAATTGCTGCATGTCGAAAAACCGTGAGCATGTGATCCTTAGCTGATTGAACCTGTACACTGAATGATATAAGACGAAATATCAAACAAGGGACACCGTCCGTGACCTCGGATATATATAACTACACGATTCACTTGATAATAGGAAACGGCATCTCTTTATTCATTTGATTTCCAAAACCTGTGTTTCAAAATTAATTTGAAAAAGAATAAGACCTGACATACAAATCAGATTGTTAATTTGTATTTGGCATGTTTGGACTTGATGTCGGGCATATCATGTCTGTTTCAGCCCATTGTATGTCTACAATAGTGGTGTTTTGCAACACAAAAAGATATATTACTGCTAGACGTAACTAGATATTCATATCTGTAAATGAATTTGTTTTATTAGTTAAATATAATGTTTATCTTGAGTCGATTGAAACCCTTTGTTATATTCCATTTCACCATGTACTTAACACAACGATCAACAATCTGTTTGACGTAATTGTACTTGAAACAAATATTATATAAAATCCCAAAATATATTCCATTGAATGAAGATAATTGAGTTATAATACGTGCTATGTTTCAAGAAATCTTGAAGTATATATTCACCAATTTCGTCATTAAATTGCCTCTGGGAAAGATTGCGATGTAACGTGTTAAATAAACAGAGATAATATGCCTACTTTAAGTTAAACATGCATTCAATTTTACTTTGTTTATTTCCAGAGACGCCAGTGCTTCAGAAACCAGGCAAGTATTTTATTTGCATTATATAGATTATATCCAATCATTCGATATCGCCCATGGCCCTCCAAACGAATGACGTATGACAAATACTACATTCAGACGATATGTACGACAGAAGAGCTGAGTAGGCGAAGTTGTAATATAGCATTGTTGTCGGTCTTGTTAGGATGTTACAATAAACTTCAGTTGAGTTGAGTGTTCAGTTGTATCTTCAAGAGCGATTAAAACAGACTGTGTTACTGCCATTACATTTTAATGTACGCTTACTAAGGTCAATTTCCAACTTTTATGCAGTGAAATGGTAGATGAAATAGTATAGATCTATTGTTCTTAAACCAACATGGTTACTTACACGTTGTGTAATTCATACAGCGTTTTCTAAACATATTAATTTGTATAACATATGTATCTGTAAGAAGAGATGTGCATCAGTGAAACACGCCCCACCCGGGAAAGTGGGGATGTCTCTGGTTGTACATTTCCGGAGAAATCAAGCTGTGACATTTCACTAGTTCATGGCTGGGGCAATTGGTGGGAGCAATTGTTGGCAGGAGATTTGATCTGCTACATGTTCTTGGGGCATGGATTTTACCCTGTGTTTGAAAAAGCAAAAATATTCGCGAACCCGGTTGGAACGGAGTTTCAATGGATGTGTGCATTACTCATAACAAGGCCTATGTCCTATTACTCGCTGCTTAACCAATTTGTATTGGAAATTAGATATGTTGGAAATAACAGTTTGCATGAATTAAGGCCTAAGTGTGTTCACTATACCCGTATCTGAGAGGTTTCACTCATTTAGTTCATCACACATTGTCATTTACTCTACACAGTGTCATTGTATGGTGGAATCTAATTGATTTCTATGACAGCACCACCAAATACCTTCGTACTAAAAGAATTAAAGCACATGCTAAGCACAATTTGGAATGAAGCCATGCTATACTTGGCAAAAAATTATAGTCAATATTCGGAAGCACTATAAGTTATTTTTAAGATTTCCATGTGTCGTTATATGTTTGGCACATTGTGCCTTTGGGCGAACCCATCCATTCAATACATTAAAATGACAAAGTGACAGTACTTTCAACTAGGATGTTTTCCATCAGAACCATATTTATCGACTTCCGTGTGTTGAAAGGGTTTTTACTGAATTCTACAATCTTTGATTAATTCACGCTTAGCATGATGGTGACAGTCCCTGACCAGTTTTAAGAAAAAAAAGACAAATATGATGGCGGTTGTCTCCTCACACATGCAGTGCAATAGTGTATTCTGAGTTTGGTACATATTTAGACTGTGCTTTGATCGTCCGTGAACCAACAATAATTAATCGCAATAGCTCATTGGATGTTGGAACAACCACACTTGCCCCTTTCCTTATTCGATTATTCGTTTCATTAATTTTTGTCCTATTTATTTCAGAACTGAGCATCACAGGGACACAGTATGTGAACCAGTATCATGATATTCATTTAGTGTGTAATGCGACTGGTGTTAAACGTGCACCAGAAGAGGTGGACTGGTTTTTGAACGGTAATAGAATTGTACCAACACAGCCTCGATGGCATGGACGAATCGAAATTTTAAAACATCGACCAATTCCAGGTCGTTCTTTCATTAGTGAACTTATTATTCACCTGAGCACAATGCAGGATCAAGGGAATTATGTGTGCCGTAGTTCGGATCTTAATGTTAATAGTATGAATGTACATATCTTAAATGGTACGTATATTTCTTGTACTTTTCCTACAATATCAGTGTACATTGTATACCCCTGAAATTATATTTCATTTACTAATAAAAAAATTATAAGTGATTTCTTTGGGATATACAATGGTGATAGGTTAGTGGTATGAAAATAGTATAGGTATTGTATTTATGCATATACATGTAGCAAATGCTACGGATTACTCAGAATGTTCGTAAATGGTATATATGATATGTTGAGGTACGCGTGCAACTTATTTTCGTGTACCCGTTCAATAGTGCTACACAATCATTACACTTTTGACAGTGTTAACAAAATATACATCTAATAGATATTAACACTCTAGTAAAATACTTTGAGATGAGTCTCAATTTTACATAACGTTTTCCCTATGTCCATCGAACAATTCAATTTCATTTTGCATGCATGGACTTGTACGAAGCGATCATGTCGTCGTGATTTACCCGACTGGAGTCTCAATTGTAAATATCTTTTGCTCTATGTTCAGATACAGATATATCACAGTTTTTGACGACCACTGGTACGTACATATGAATAACTGTACTGATATAAATGTTGATCGAACGAGCGCTTAATAATATAGTATTGGCAAAAATGTAGAGGTCGTTTGTAGATATATACGGGGTACTTCAGTAGTGATACTACATGTACTGTCTAAGGTGATCTCAACGGTCCATTCAATAGGAATTCAAAGTACATGTATCATGTTTTCCAAAACAATTCAACAGTTGCAATGTCTTAACCATCGCCTGCAATACTGTTACGTTACAATGCACGAACTATTGTAGATGTCGTTTCTCAAAAAAAACATGTACCAGTAAAGAGGCAGGGTGCATTTTTATATTGATATACCAAAACAATAGTACATCAAAATTCAGACATGATAATGAAACCGATTCCATGTAGTTTTAGTTTGACTATTGGTTTCATTATTGAGATACACCGTATTAGATATAGGCGTGAAACAAGCATCACTATTCTAGTTGTGTGTATTAGCTTTCTATAGTATGTACTACGTATTAAATTATATAAAATCTCTGTTTGTGAAAGAATGAGTTAATTACGTTCGGACACCGTATAACTGGTCACATATGTCTCCATATGACACCCGTCACATGTTGCCATATTTATGTCAATCAAAATTCTTGTTAAGTCTTATTAACATAGTATTAACATGACTGTTTGGTGTCTGTAATTGTATGATAGTTCGTTGAGAACACTCTTGGTTTCTCTATAAAGTACTTGCTTTGATATCTCGATATAATGTATGCAATCCAGGTCAACTTTCTTTCACTGCGGGATATAATTCTATACATCTGAAAACATTCAAAAGCCGACACTAGAGCTGATTAACATTATCACAATTGATGGATACTACAATCACGACACTGCTCCCTCAAGAGCATAGCTTTGATAACAATGCCAACATCGTATATAGCTAGAAGCGTGTCTGTTGGTAACAAAACATCTCCAATTTCCGGACTAGTGCCATCAGCATCCGAGTGTTTCAATTATTATGTTTGTCAACTAATAATGTCTACATCGTCGTAAAAATCTCCTTAAGGACTTGCAGAATATTGCAACAATGGCGTTTTGATGAACGTCTTTCTCGTGTAACAACCCCTTATATTTTCTCTTTTCAGCAGGAGAAGAAACAGGTAAATTTCCAAGAGGTGAGATATGTATGAATTGTTGTTTTACATTACATTCAATACAAGTAAGACACTCGCTAAAATAAGACTAGATTTTTTAAATGTTTTAATTGTATGAGCAAAGTATACCTACGTATTTACATTTTTATCCATTGTAAACATGCCAATGGGCTATTTAATCGTCGAAACTAGTTTAATGATTAATTATAACATTTCAAGTAAATATGTCATCATTAAATGTAAAATGTATACAATATTAAGATGAAATTAACGAGGACATGCAACTGCCATTTCAATGGAGACTCAGTGCCATAGAAAATCGAATACAGGAAGTGCCGTAAAACAAAGCATACTTATATCAGTTGTGTTATGTGTATCTTAATGTGTCGCATTTTTGTTTCAGTAGCTCCAGGTGAGGAAGGGGAAAGGATGAAAACTGTTAAAACGGGTCGAAATCAGGCAGCCATGCACAATCCGAATATCTGTTTGGTCATATTAACTTTAGTATTTGTTTATATCTCAGCAAATACTCTGACAGTTCACTCCAGTACGCGTGGTAGCAATGTCTGATAATGTATAATACTTGAGAACGGGTTATATTTGATTTGTGTAATAAACGTTGATACAGTGTGATGTTCACTGCTGAACACGACTCGATGTTGTCCAAACAAACAATGCCAAGATCGACAAATACAGTTAAAATATCAAGGATATAAAGTTATATCCTTCAAAGTGTTGCAACAGTGAGGATATAGGTCATTGTTTTCGATGGAATTATTTTCCGAAGATATTGAACCAGTTCTGCTAGATGTGCGACAAGGAAATATCATGCGCGGATTACGATAAGCAGTATCATGTTGTCACAAGTGTATGGAAATCATAGATTCATCAGGGACTACTTAAAACCGCTGGCGGGTTGATGCTTTGTCGTGCTTTGGAGATATTTCACGATTTTGAACCACTGTTTCTGTTGTAAGAGGGAAGTGACTTTTTAGCAGGAATTATCTCTTTTCGATTACAGAATTACAGAATATTTGTTGTATTTAGCTAATCCAGCTTTTTCATTTTTAATGAACAAGTGTGCATACTGTTAGCACTCGTATTGTTAAGAATATCAGAATATAGAACTCTTCGTGAGACGTGTTCTCACTCTTTATATACAATACTTATACAAGCAGGTTATTGCTGTTTGTCTTTGTACCTACTGTATGACCAGTTTGTATAGTTCAGAGTATGTGTAATATAACTTTCTGAGTGGATATATACATGAGCATGTGGTACAAATGGTGACTAGGTCATATGACATTGGGTGTCCATGTATGTGATAACCAACTAGAACATGTTTCAGTATCCATGTATATTCATTGATAACCGACTTTCATGCCGACACGGGCAGGATAACCAGTGAAACTTTTATTGGTGATATTGTATTATTAGTGATATGTCACCTTTCGTTAATTTGATGGACCTTACTTACAACAAGTGACCATTGAACTCAAACAGAGCAAAGGGAATCTCCAGGACTAAAACTCGATCCTCATTCATCACAACTACGACAATACATGTATATTAGATTGTATTATACATGAAAACCATAAACTTAACCAATGTCAGTTTACAGTGAATCCAGTATCGAACTTTGAATGTTTACATACGTACATGTATGGACCATCGAAAACTCGAAAACGGCATTATAAAGAGGACAAATCATCATTTCAAACAAGCGGTGGTTGCACACAATATGTTTTCTATCAAATCGGCGTACTAGTTTTCTGAGAGCATCCGTAAAAATGAGCTGTCCTCCTTATATGGCCATTTTCGGTGAATCTCACGTACATGTATGTGAATGTCAATTTTGTGACGCTGTTTTGTGGATATTCCATGATTTCTAATAAAAGCTCGTGGATTTGATAATAACTGCTTACACCAACGTTTCTCGCGTGTTCCATATACCTTATATAAAGCATCCCAACAAAATGGAATTCTAATACATTATCTTTCTTTCTTATTTTAATATTTAATTTCACTACTTCACTGGAAGCCCTTCATCGGTTTCATTGTCAACTGGTTAATCGTTGAAATGTTTGGTCCTATCACCGAATCCTTCATGAAGGTGTATGTTTATTTTCATTAACATCCTTATTCGAATAGTACAGTCCCGATAAGTAGCGCCAGAATTTGAACCATCAACTGATCTGTCAACAGGCACAAACACAACTTGCTTAGAGTATTTAATAATTTCCTTGAACCAAAGGTATTGTTTACTATATTGTAGAGTTATTTAAAATTTAACAAGGAGAAACATAACTAAAGCAGTATATATGAGCCTAACTTGAACAAAAAGACCTATCATTGCATATTTACTGCAGCCAAAGAGCAGTTTGTAAACAATTTCATATTTTGAATCAACATAGATTGTTATTTTTTTATTTTTTAAATCAAATTTATGTCTCAATAAGTTAAACTATAACCCATAAATATCATTTTTTCATTTCGTACGTTTACTCTTTTCTCGCAAAATAAATAGAAACTGATTTACCTGGGCCCGAAAAATAATGTTCGCTTTTATCATTAGCAAATATTTCCACTTGCGCATCGCATGCATTCTGACTTGAGAAACAGGTCAACTTTATTTCATGTCATACTATGATCGAGGTTTAATACAATATATCGTACTTGTCCTCAAAATTACTTGGTTAGGTAAAATGTTGAAGATTGCACACGATAACGGAGAGTTTGCCGGATTGTCGAATGAATTTAGCAAGGGATAACATTATCGTATAGCATATGAGAGACGGCAACGGATGAACGAGGAATTGTTTTGATGTATTTTGAACATATCTTTACACATTTGATACATGTACCTTCGTGATTCGTCTTTCTGACTTTTAATGATTCAGTATGGCTCATTAAAATAATACTCCTCAGACATTGATAATGTATTATTTAGATATTATATAGTTGAATACATTGCATAACGTGTGTTCTTTTAACTTCAAATGACGGAACCTAAATATGATAGTGTTGTGCCTTAGTGTTGTATAGTAAAGTACTTCTGATTCTGTAAACGACAATACTAAATATCACAGTTTTGATTAGTTTAATGAAAAGCAACTAAAAATATTTAAATATGCCAAATGGCTTTTGGGGATCGGAATTAATTTCTAATTATCAATAATTGATATTTGCATGTTGCATAAATTTTATATATGGTTTTATTAATTTCCACGTTATTTTAGCTAAATTTACCTAAATTAAAAAATTTGTTGATGAATTTAAAGATTTGTATCATAAAAACTAAGATAATGTTTATCAGAGAAACAAACAGTTATTATAGTTTTACATGGATGTTATCGCTATATTGCTGCTTTAAATGAGAAGCGGTTGGTATAAAAAGCAATATAAATTGTAACAAATAAAAAATAAACTGTTATTATGGCCCTGTAAAACATTGTCCATCCAGTTTTTTAATATTAATATTACTTAGATCGCAGAAATGATGTATTTTAAAACCACCACGCTTTTCCTTATTTGAATGCTAGTATATAAAAAGCACACACACTTCAATCAGGACTGATTTCTCGACAAACTAGTTCGGTGACAATGGGTTTTCTTGTCATTATTCGTGTCAGAATATATTTATTTACTATCTGTCAATAGTCATATATCATTTTTCTGTAAACTAGTGAGCTATATATAGTTGTTGTCCGCGCAACTATGTATATAATAAGGTAATTGAAATGTAAATTTACATAAAAACTGTACTTTGAATGCAAAATGGTTTCCTCATAATTACGGTTTAAAACTTACCTACTTTAAAAGATTACAAGGTTTACGTCAGATTACAATGTAGAAGAAACTCTTCAAGTGTCTGATACGTTTTATAATGTACTGTCGTTTATGGAATTCACAAAAGTACATTATAGTTATATTGTTGTTAGCGGTTGTGATACAGAATTACGTTATATATGAAAAATACCCATACATTTGATTGTGCATAGAAAATAAGTTATGTTCTATTGCGTTTAAATTCTAATTACCGTATCAATATTATCTAGTTTGAGAGGTACACGTACATAGTCATTTTCCTTACTAGATCATCGATTTCTCTAACAGTCGTTTACAACTAAATGGCAAAGACGGAAGCCATGTGCATAATACAATTACACGGTCCTACCTATATAATGACACCATGAGCTATCATTGTTTATTGAAGACCATTGACGTTCCTACTGGCATTTTTCCTGGTGAACATGTACATGTAGATAAAGATTTAGCGCACCAATTAAACTAATATCTTCCTTGATAAATCCGTATGATATTAGGTAGAATAGTGCAATATTTCCCTTTACATGTTATAACATTGGGTACATGTAAACAGCGTAGAATAATGTAAGGATAGGTTCATTACGGAGCAACACATATTTGTAAAATGTGTATGGTAAAAACTGAAATATGTAAAATATCATATTTTATATATATATTATGATAGTTTTATACTGATGATAGTGAATGTTATTGAATTTTTTGGATATCAAACGATTCTTTTCGGCATTGACAAAGCTATCAGAACTCCATTTCTTGAAATATAGTTAATTATTTTCACATTTTGAAGTACTATCGTCGGCCAAGTCAGATTCAGGGAGTGCTATGCTATGTTATTCCAAAGCCGCATTTTGAGGAGTATTAATCTTAATTAGTTAGGTGTAATACTATGTGGTGATAAATACAATTATACGCATACATGTATAATATTGAAACACCCTATTAACAATATGTTTGCGAAGTCAACGTCAATACCAGTGTTAGAAGTCAAGTGTTTTTTTTTTTCAAACGACGTCGTATAATGCTACATTAGAGCCATATGCGCTGTTTACCATGGACTAGATATCAATCACATGGAAACAAAGTATATTGGGTATTACAGGAGATCTATCACTATATTCACTTTTCATTGTTGTGTATGTACCAGTACACCATTAAGTTATGAATATGTATTTATTGAAATGTCCATTGATTATGCGTATTGTTTGTATATATGAATAAATTATAATGTTTGTTCATTGTTCATATTGTATAGATCTACATAATATGTTCATTTTGAACTATTGTTATTTTTTCATTTTTTCATTGAACTTTTTATGTTGGCATTCAATAAAGTCATAGTTACGTAAATTCATACAAGTGTGTTTTATTATATGCGCAAACCTCACCAAAATACGTCGTACAATGTATACCATTGCAGAAAACTTGTTTATGATTCAGGTTACAAATGTACTCTTTAATGAGGTGGGGTACATGTACTCAATAATGACGATTTGTACTTATTTGTGATGAAGGGTACTCGTCTATATCTACTATTTGCCAGGCATAAACAAGATGTTTGCTGCTGTTAAGGAGCGGTATTCCTTCGTCGAGTTGTTTACTGTATACTGTATTCATGATTTTTCGATGGTGCTGAGGGAACCCGTGACGTAAATATCATTTTGAAAGACTTTAAAAATGATGAACTTCTTACATTATCATGTCTGCAATCAAACATCGAACAGAATAGGAAACATGGAACTAAATAGCTAAGAAATACGACACATCTCTTCATGCGCATAAGAAAATCAACATAACCGAAGTAACAGATTTAACGGATAAGAAGGACGATTTATTTCCACCGGTACAATGAACAGAGTATGACTCGTCATAAACAGACATTAACTTACAAATGTAGTTAGCTATCCTTTGGCGAGATATTGAACAGTCTGACTGAACGAATTACTGCGATTATCAAATGTATGACATGTACATTGCATGACGTATGGCATGCAGACAAATAAATAGTACATGTTGAAAAATCAAATTAGATTCCAATTTTTCCCGCAAATATATCAGTTATTTTAATATAACACTGTACATACATTATCTAGTTCGTGTCATAAATTTGTCAGCTTATTCATTGCATAAAAGTAACATTGCAGATGAAATCACATGTACAATCAATCTGACCAATGCACTCCTTAATGACGCAGTTCTTAATTCAACATTTACTAATTATTACAATGGCCGGAAATCGGTTCTTTTATATACAGTACTTAATGGTGAGCGGATTTGAATGTATAGCTGATGGTTTTCTACTTCAAGCAATGTAAGGTCATCTATGCGTGTGCATTTAAATAAACAATGGGAGACCGAAACCATATCATTCAATCTACATGTAATTATTACTCACTAACAATACATTACAATAGCTTTAGTAGGTCAGAAGTGTAGCACGTGCTATTTACGAACATATTGCTACCGATTGCTTCTAATGTGACACTCATACACTTGTATAGGTATTCGGCACACAGAGTTGGTCCATAATAAGTGTATGTGTCTACGCCAATGTTAAAATCCAGACATTGAGCGACAAAAAGTCAGATTTAAATGTCGAAACCAAGTCGTTTTCATTTAGTTTCTTATGAGGTTGACTTCACATCTTGACAGTCAAAGATATTAGAAATAAAAAGTAGTTTATTTTGCGCTCTGTTGATAAAATGTGGATTCAATAATCTAATTGTCTGATTATTCGGAGACGACAGCAAATTTGAAATCTAAAATGCCAATTTTGTTTTACGTCATCCCAACCAGTCTACGTTTTTGTTTTAGCTTATTTTAGCTAACTACATTCAGTTAGTCTTAGCTTTCAGTTTAAACGAAGATTACTTTTACTTGGATATTTGATTGCATAATGTAGCTTGGTATTGAGTAAATGTACACTACATAAGCTACTTATTCAGTATGTGTAGTTGTTAATGGTACAAGTTGTTTCATTTTCCCTTTTTCAGGCTAAGTATTGTTATCATGTAGTGAATGAAAGTAGTAGATTATGTATTGCGTTTGATGTAACGTCTTACATTCTTGTTAATGTAGTAGTTCGTTCTACATGTATACACATGTGGCTTTCAGAATGTAAGAATTGTTCGTTTCACATAATGAAAATCATTAATAAAATGGAACCATACATACTGAGTAACAATAAGACGTGCTTAAGTTGAATCAAACACAAATTGACCAGGATTCCAAGCAGCATGATATACCACCAACCGTCAAATAACAGGATACCTAATTATCAATCGGTTGATTCACGTACACCAAAGTTCATCAGATAACGTACCACTAGATTCACAACAATCAAACATTGACAGGTCTAATAACTGACACATGGGGGCGTTTATTATCAACAAAGCTAATACTTCACGGAACTAACAGTGCGTTAGCTAACACCAGCAGCGCGCGGTTATGATAAATAAAGTCCATTAATGTTTACCACTAAAATATGAATGTTCCAATAACTATAACATCATGATAGACTGTTAACACGCACGATCAAAGACCATAATTATGGATACACTCTGCGTAAAAAACGATGTGACCAATACAGAAGCTGACTTCAAATGAATTAAATGTTTACACATATGATTGTTTCCAATACATCAGAAGTGTTATTCTTTCCCAATCTAGTTAAAAAATTCCTACTACAATGTTTGTTAGACAATGTGATATTTTCCTGCATACATCATATGTCCAAAATAAGAAATGGCTTTAAGCGGCGGTATACATCATGTGGATTGAATTTATTATTAAGTGTTGTTAACAATTTTCGTTCCTCAGGACATATGCCTCGCTGGTAGAAACAATAAATTTCACACACATGTGTTTATGATAGGCATTACAGAACTATCATTGCAGTTGGTTTAATAATATTACAACGCTTTCGTAATTCAGTATTTTGCTAATTAAGATAAACGTATTGGTCTTGCGTTATCATTAACACAACACATGCTTCACTGTAAATGCAACGTTAGCAACATACGCATGCAGTAATATACAAATGTAGTTATTGTTTTAGAGGAAGCGATTTTCAGTGGCTTTACTCAAAGCACTATAAGCTACATATGCATGATGTAATACACCCTTTAGCCATTGTTTCTGTGGAAGGGATTACAATGTATATTTGGTTTTTGTTGTTCACTGACAGAGTTATAATTAATTTTACGGTTTGCTTGAATTCAATGATGATGTTTTTCAATGTTGTTTTAGACGAATTGTATTTCCGTTTGAACTAGATAATTAATAACTCGACATCTATTATCCGATTTCCTACAATCAGCAGTTTAACAGAAGACGAAATGATTTAGATGCTATCAAAGGAAAAATAATTACAAGTGCATTTTTGCCAACTATTCTCTTATACCATCGTAGCGAAGGAGACATAATAACACCATCTATGAGATAACGCTATAAGATAAACCATAACTATATTACATGTATAGTAGTATAAAATAAGCAAACGAGGTTTTACGTTAGAATCACAATATATCGTAATCAGGATATACTCCAATATAAGGATAAATTTACATGTATACCCTACATATAATATTTAAGGATAAGTTCTAGATTAAAACATTACTGACTATACAAGTATAATGCTCTATAATGGATTGTGTTGGCTTATGTTGGACAACATGTTATTACCTAACACACTCGTATATATCATAATCTAGCTTTACAAAACATTATAAAATGAGTCTAGGTCTGGGGTACACAAGATCAAATAATGAAATAATATATGATTTACACAAACACCTTATATACACGCAATGTATGTGGCTGACAAAAGGCAAGTGGGAACAATTGTTACATCAACAGCTTAGAAGATCCTGTCTTGATTTACGACAAACACTCGCAAGTGGCTATCATGCATGTATTAGTGAAATGTGTATCGATTTGTGGCACCCCATGTGTGTTTTACTATCCCTATTGTGCTTTCACAATGTAAAACATTGATATGCTATATGTTAAAAGAAGCTAACCATCGTTTTTGCTATTTCAAGGGATGTATATTGGCTACAATTTAAACGTGTATCAGACAAGAACTAATAAAAATTGAACAGGAAATACACGGAATATACCACACACGGAATATACTGAATTGGACACAAAAAACAAATGAAAGCAGATACATTATGTACGATTACTTTTGATTTGTGTGGGTACATGTTGGCATGTTTATGCTCAACACGACTTAGTCTGACACAAATGAAATATGTTGCATGTCCTGTTTGGAGTTACATGTAAGTACCACATATACAAGTAGTAGGTTGGAGAGTACATGCATACATGTATATCTAGACATTTTTGACTGTCATACTTGACAAACCTGTATGCTACGATGAATATACAGCTACAAGAGGTGTTCAACTTATTTATGAACAGAACATGAACATCGATATTTTGTTACTCTAACAATGAAATTGAATAAAAACTTTTATATTGTGTAAAGTAGTGTATCAAGGAGTATATATAATAATTGTAAATTGCCAATACGTTACGGTTAAATCATAATCATTAGGGTATAGGGTGTTGTTATTTGCGTTTTGAAGGCCCAAAAACTCGTAATAATTACGTTTACATTTTCCTTCTTTAATCGTTGTTTTAGCATCAACCAGATAGAAAATTATATTGTTATAGCATGAGAAAACTTCGACATCCACTTTTTGGTCATACTATATATCAAAGTTATATCCTTAAGTTTTTTTATTTGGCGTTGTATACGGTGAGTTGAAGGTGGATCGGGATGAAACACTATATTCTTGTAACAGTCACTAGAAACGATACATTACACTCTTTTGTTGAAATCCTGATTTGAAACGGTTTGTACGAGGGGTGTTTCAGAAATAATAGGACTTTTCTCATTGCCTCCTACTTAACAATTAAAATTTAATGAAAATGATCACATATGCATAGCAATGTATGCTCTATATGCTGATAGCAACATAATTTCTGTGTTGCTGATGATGCTCATACAATGCGTTGTCATAGAAACCATGTAACACTAAGTCGGGTCACACTACTACTTGTTATTTCTATCCTTATTAAAAATGTGAATATCCCAATAACCACTTGATAAATATTAGCGCCTATTTGTATGGCATTGCGTGCATGACTTTGACATGAGAATGAAAACTTTCGAATAAATGGCTCTATGTTAATGAGCGTAAGTAAATAATCAAGTATATGTATCCAAGCGCGTCATGAATGAAAATGACGTCAATGCCAATAAACAGAAACCACCCGATTGTCAAACAAGGGTGCACATTGGGAAAACCGACAGACTGTGCTAACCAATGAAATGATGAAATACGTCTAATGTAGTGACATTAAGCAGCCACCTGTGTTCTGTTGGCTAAAATTGATTACAGATCGCGGATTTATTAACTTACTAATAAGCACAGATGGGGTTATAGAAAATTAAGTTGACGTAAATAAACACTGTTAATACACTGGTAGGCGCTCCAATGTCTGAGCAATTTCAACATCATTGCAACACATTTTTGTGAACAGGGTTACGGGAACACATCTAAACAATTGGAACAGTGATATTGGATCTGTTTAGAAAGTCAGGATGACTATAAACAAAAATATTCAATGTTTCTTTATGTTGAAATACTGAGCTTGAAATGCAACGTCATAATAACGTCACGGTGCGACCTGCCTCGTTGGTACACAGAATATTTAATGTTTAATAAATTTTATATTTTTCAATCAATGTCTTTGATATTTCGCATATTTCTCAGTGAAAGATCAAAATTTAAGTATAGACAACTAGTGTGATTAATTTCTGATTTGCCGTGCTGCTATGAAAAAAGTCCTATTAATTGTGGAACATCCCACGTACATAGACCACAGCCTTCAATTTCGTCAATTAGATATTTATTTTTTGATGTGCGTATTTCAATAACAACAAACCCAATGCCTTTTCATGAAAAGGGCCGCGAATCCACAAAGCTGGACAAACATGAGCTTCTCTCTATCTTTGTGAGCTTTCCTAAAAAAGCATACCATAATCTATCATAGCATTCTTTAAGATTCAGCATTGCCATTTTTTCTACATAATGTTGTTTATTTCGCATTTCTAGATGCCAAGACTTTTGGCTGCGAGGCATGTTTTCATTGATTTTCAGCGTAGGAACTTCGCATTTTCCCAGAACTATGCATTCAAATGTTTCGAAATAATGTCAATGATAGTTTCTGTGGACACCCCCATCTGTGGTACTATTCCATGTTTTGTTTATGGATTCATCATAGACATCATAAAGCCAATTTAACTTTTGTAGTGTAGGTTTTGGCAATGTCGGCCAATTTTCATTTTTGATGCCATTTCACAATTACTGGAAACAGAACTTGAATAACACTTCTTACAACAAATATTACTGATGTTCTCATTAAAAATGCAAAACAAAATTTACTAACACTTTCTTGATGCTTATAAAAGGGCCATTTTGCCTTCAAAACAGGAAAAACAACATCATCTACTAAAGTGTTGTATTAAGCTTCAACCAAATGGAAGATACAATGTATGATGACCATATGTTCAACTTAAAACATTTTCTCATATGGTTTAAAAAATATATTTCAATCGTTTCTATTCAATATTGCAAAATCAGTGTTCATGTTTTGTTCATAAAAAAGTTGAACACCTCTCGTACATGTAGCCCGCATCTTAATAAATACTCAATGAGGCGTTATATGTGATTAGAACTAACGTTGTATATTTTGTTGTTCTACCAACCTAAACTAACTGATTGAGCTGTATATTTCATCGTACATGAATTATGTTGCAAAACACTTTCTACATAGAGTAGACAATGTTTGAATACTTACAAATGCATAAAACAGAATGGTTTAATAGCTTTGTAATCCATAAGCACAAAAGTTAGGCACATAAAACAAATAAACGGGTACAAAATGTAATAAATAAACTAACTTTGATGCGCTAGTAAAACATTCGTAAGCGAATGAACAGTTTATTCACACTTCCGCTAGCATGTTTATCACATATTCTTCGCTCTGGTAGCGCCGAAAGCAGTACCGGAAACATATGTCGGCACTCCCAGGCATAAATAAGCAAATTACCTGTAAACGACATTAGCCAATTTATGAATTGGTAAAAGTCCGCGTGTCAAGCTCCAAGTACCGCTAAAATATACTAGATTATAATGTATCGCCATACAACCCAAAGATCGTCTGAAAACATACGCATGTAATAATTAACCGGACTTGTCCATCTACAAGGTCTTAAAACTGACACACTTACTATCACTAAGGTTAATAATTCACGTAACTGGCAGTACTTTCGCTAACATCAATATGCCAATCGTTGATGTAGAGATAAAAAAGTCAATGATTGTACTGGAATAATCAGTTCGCCATCACTATAAACAAAGATGGTCACCAGTGGGACCATAAAACCATTATGGAATATTAACACGATACCACATGGTTGAGTTAGTATAAAAGTCACATGCATATACAAAACAACAGCACTCATCAGTATTTGATTGGTTCATCCTGACCAATATTTTGGATGTGTTAAGATTATTGCAATTCCTAAACATTGGTTTAGTTTTCGAATCGTTCCGACTATTTGTTATCCTACTATCATTTCTAAACTAGTTTATCCTTTTAAACCACTACCAGGATGTTTGTAAAACAACGTGATGTATTCCGAAATACAACATGTGTCCAAAATAACGAATGTCTTTTAGAATCAGCATACACTCTGTTGATTAAATTGATGGTTCATTTTCGTGAACATTGTTCGTTCCTCAGGATATTTGCCTCGCTTGTAGAAATCCTAAATCTCACATTTGGTATATTAATGGTAACTCTTCAGGTTTGCCTGACATTGATGTTCGTATATTAAAACGTATTGCACGAGAAACCTAGCATTTTGCTAATTAAAAACGTGTTTGTTGTGTATTTTGTCATAAATAAACTGCCGGTAACAATAAACGTACGTTCCATCTGTATGCGGCTTTATACCCTACAACAATTGCTCTAAAGGAAGGGATTACCAGTTGTCTTTACTAACAATGTTATAATTAATTTCATTGGTTGTTTAAATCCATTTCTGTGTTTTTTCTATGTTTTGTTAGACAAAGTTTATTGTTCTTTGAAGTAGATAATCAGTCTCTCGACTTCAGTTAAGTATCATCTGCAGATATTTGTTTTGTTCAGGGAAACAGTTGCTTACAAAAAGCATTTCAAAAGAAGCCAAAATAGTCGGTAAATACCGTCTAATAAAATAGCAGTTACATTTGCCGTTTATTCAAATGGTTTTCGAATGAATATCAAGGCATTTAGGCTATGGAAGCATCATCTAAAATTGTTTTGAAATTTGTTTTTAGTCTTAATGAATGTCTCATTTTTTATCCTTCGTGGATGCTTATACATGTCTGTTTTGTTATTGCGATGACTATCGTATTCTATTAACCATCATATGCTGCCTTTAGATTTCTTGTGTCCTAAACCATTTCCTACAAAAAGTCAGTTTAAGAAAAGATTAAATGCTTCATACACTGTCTAACGAAGAAGCAACTACTCTAGCTTTTATAGCGTTACGAATTATTCAGATAAGCTACCAAGACGAGTTATCAGCAATCTTAGCAAACTAGTTATAGTCTTAATCACTTCCGATACGAAGTGAAGTTGCAAAGCACCTAGGTCATGGGGTATGGGACAGAGGAAATAAGTTTTAAGAAACTATGAATAATAGCATGTATCGATTAGTTACAGCCAACTTTGTTCAATTATCTTAATATTGCTTGAAGTCTCAATAGTTCGGAGTTTTTATTCAGCAAATGACTTAGTTTTAAAATTGAAAACATTTGTTATCACCTCCATTTCTCTACAATTAGATTTGACCACGTGAAATGTTATCTGACTATGTGTTATCCATTGAACATGTATCCAAATTTGATATCAAAATCAGTAAATTTATAACAATAAGAGAGCGAATAAAAAAATTAGTGGGCAATATAAAGTCTAAGTCTGTGTTTTAGACTTATATCGTTTTTGAAATATGACCCTCGTTCCACAGTTAGATATGCCTCTCAATGGGTTTTCAGATATATGCTTTGTATGTTTATGTAGAATTACAACAAGTAAGATAAATATACGTTCGTACACCAACCTCTGCATATTTTCACTCAGACACGTGCTAGTATAACACATTAATAAATGTACAAATAGTAGCCTCTTTAATTGATTGGTTTGGTTAAGGCCAGACAACAGGTTATTACATATAATACATAACAAAAACACATATTTCATAATACAGCTATAAAACATGATAAAATGTGTCTAGGTCTAGGGTGCACACTATTAAACAATGACATAATATGTATGATTAACAAAACCGCTGTATATATAAACTGAATCTGAACTATGGCATCTGGTGATGCTACCAAAACACTTCTTCGCTGCGACGGTTACGAATGACCAATCGTATATGATTTTAAGAGATATTCCATATTACACCAGCACGAACGTATGCGGCTAGGCCTTTTCTGGTGATCACATTTTTTCCGGTGATAGTGTCGTTTTGCAGTCAGAATGTGCAATGGTTGTGGCAATTCGTAATGATCAGTAGACATACCATTAATTCAATTAAATCATAAATTATACGAGTATTATACCTATCAATTTTCATATAAGTTGGTGTGGCTACGAACACCTTAAAACTTATCAGTGTGGGCCTTTTGAAAGTGCTACTCGATGAACGGTATATTTGTATAAAAAGTAAGACTCACAAAGAGATAATTTAAAGCTTCATAAATGTTCATAAACCATTTGTTTGTTGTGTAGTCAAACAGTATACATGTATGGAATACTACTCTCTCTCTCTCTCTTGAAATAATGTACTTGATATTGGAAACACTTCGAACGTGTGTAAATAGTTTCTTCTATCTTTATACACAGCCGTCTAGACTAGATAACAAACATGTCTGTCAAAGTATAGAGCTCGATACCAGCACGGAAATAACTAATCCTAAGATTCTACTGTAAACACAAATACTGTCAAGATCCTAGCAGTAGTATTGTACATATACTTTTTTCATTAATATTACGTTCTCCTGAAATGGAGTAATCAGACTGTAACTCGCTTCTTGTATATGATTGGTGGTTTTACACTGAATGTAATTTTGGAATTGAGTAATAGATACGCGTTCATTATAGCACTCCATACCAATCTCCGAAGTGCGACATACATTTTGTAACTTTATGCAGTGGTTAAGATAATACAATAATACAATATTGGGTGTGAATATAATAAGATAAACACGTTCGGCGGTATGAAACTATTTAAAGACGAAGTATAATTGTATATCACTTGAAATTCAACTCATGGTTTACAGTAAACAGCATGTTCTGTATGACTTTTCAACCCAATGAAGTAATATAAAGCGGCTTTTATTATTAGTATCCTCGACGTTTGATAAGTTATTAAAGTTACGTACAGGAATGAAAATGTTCATTACGTACTAGTGTCTGTATGAAACGAGCGCTTACTATATATGAACATAGATTAAAACACTTGTAGGAAGCGTATGAAAAGTTCAGCGGCGTAAGTGCAATATAACGAGAAACAAAGTATAACCGCCATAGGTCATATAGATTGAGTGCTACCTACCCGGTCTGATTACCTCATACCTTTTTACCCTTAGAACAGGAACATCAACATGCGCACAAAAAATCGGTTACACAATGTTTGTGGCTGGCACATTGGACCACGCACAATAAACTAATAGGCCACAGCGGTTGATTTAAGAACAGGAAAGGTCTACAGCATGACGCCCTAATACGTCCATTAAAACCGAATAAAAAACATCGGTAAGTAATGAATCCCTAGACGATTACCGGTACGCACCACAGGGACAATTCCAAAGCATGAACAGGAAACACTATGTGACGAGTTATTGGAAGATCCTACTAAATTTATTACTGATTTGATAAAGTCTATGGCATGTACATTTTTGTTTATATTGCATGACGTGAGGCAGACAGACATATTAAACAGACATGATAAAAGCTCGGTATTTTGTTTAATTAATAATTTTCTCTGCAACTTAAACACGCCATTGGGAGTATATAAATATTGCATGTTGAAAAATAAAATAAGATTTCAATTTTTCTTCCAAACATAACAGTTATTTTAATATAACACTGTACAAACAATATCTACTTCATGTCATAAATTTGTCAGCTCATTCGTTACAAGGCACGCAACGTCGGACGGTTCGGAGACGGAATAATAATGTTCAAACGAATGTTGAATATTAAAACTAAAAATGAAAGTTCAATGTTAAAAGAGCTCAGCATGTGTTAGTAGACATATGTTGGTGTCATGGTTACATGTAATATACATTATAACGACGTGTTTGAGGTTCACTATTTACTATTTGTGTTAAAGAAATAGAAGCTACACAAATACATGATGTACTACACCCTAAAGCCATTGTTATTGTGGAAGGGATTACAATGTACAGTTCTTTCTGTTTTTCACTGGCACTGAGTTATACTAGATTTTACGGTTTACTTGTATTCGGTGCTGCTGTTTTTCTATGTTATTTAGACAAATCGTATTTCCGTTTGAACTAGATAATCAATAACATGGCTTCACTTAATCCACATCAGCAGACATTTGTTTTAACGGTTTTCTACAATAAGCAGTTTAACAGAAGACGACATGCTTTAGATACTATCTGAGGAAAAGTAATTACAAGTGCATTATTTTCGAATCAGTCTTGAATATCAAGGAATTTGTACTTCTGACGACATACACTGTATCATTAACTTATTTTTTATCTATGTATGAAAAATTATTACAAAAATGTGAAACACTCAGGATTTGGATGGCCTGTTAGTTGCCTTAATTGTAAACACTATCGAAAACTACAATATATTTCGATGGAACATCCATATGGAAATCTACAATGTAATCAGCATATGTGGTCTGTAATGTACTACAATTGTTTGTAATAATACCATACTAGTCTAAATCACTTCCGACATATGCGGAATTAACAAAACATCCGATTATGTGGTATGAAACAGAGGAAATACGTTTTTATTTTAACTTTGGATAAAAGCTGTTATCGATTACTTACCGCCTACTTGGTCAATTTATCTTGATTTTGTAAGAAACCAAAATGTCGCTGGTGTTTTTATTCAGCAAACTGTATTGTTCACTGGTAACCAGACAACAGTTTTACAAATTTATCCAGAATAAGCCAAATTCATGCTTGAACAAGCGGTGGTCATCTGTGTACATGTACGACTGTAAACAACTATTCAGATTAAAACAATATAATATTCAGATAGGTGCACATATATAGAGTTTATTCATATTTGATACATGTATCACCTAATTAAATAAATGCAATGTATATAATTATTTTGTATTTGCCACATTCATGTCCGATTTAGTTAAACTCATTAACAACAAAAGGACACTAATCATCTAACGGGTAATAATCAAGCTTCGCTACTTTTATACCCTCGTAGTGGAAGAAACATATTAACACCATCTATGAGATAACGTTAAAAGATAAATCATACCTATATTGCATGTATTGTGGTATAAGTTAAGCAAACGAGTTTTTACATTATACTCACATCAGGTCGTTATCTCTCTATACTAGACTCCACTATAGGGATAAATGGTTTATATCCTTGCTTCTATACCCTACATATATTCTTAAAGATAGGTAACAGAATAAAACTCTAATAAATGTACAAGTGTAATTTTCTAAAATGTAATGTGTCGGTTATTACCTAACAAAACAGATATATCGTAATCTAGCTATACAACACATGATGAAATTAATCTAGGACTTGGGTACACAAGATTAAATAATGAAATTATATATGATTTACACAGACACCGTATATAAACGAACGCAATATCTGTAGCTGAATAAAGGAAACTGACAGCACTTGTTCCATAAAAAGATCATGTTTTGATCAAGGACAAACTCTCGCAAGATATAATATACTCAAGGAAGGCAGAATGGAATACAAAATGGAACATAATAACGATGAAGTAAATTGCATGTCAATTTAAATACTAGCGCTATTTTATGGTATTTTGTGTGTCCTGTATTATTTCTAATCAGATGCGGTAATGAGTATTCTTTTTAAATTTGTACTTTGCTGTGCGGTACATCAATAGTAATATGAAACATTCCATTAAATTCCATTAAAACACTCGTCGTACTTAAGAAACTTATATCATTAATTACAAGTTGAACATAACACTTATTAACATTAAATGTATCGGTATTAAACGAGCTTTTTATTTATGGAAACTCATTTGATAATATTCGTATGCTAAAGAAATATTCAGTTGGTATCATCTAGTTCGATCTATGATCAGCAATTTTCAAACATATTATATGGACCGTTGCTTATTGACTTAACAATCAATGATAAATGAGATAAACATGTACGGACTGTTTTCTTAACTTAACGATTCTAAGTAATGCGTAGATCTTTACAGTTCAAAGGGTTTTGGGAGAAACCAAAAAGCTGGCCTATGGATTTGATGAATGGCAGTTGCCTAGTTTGCATATTCAAGTGATGTATAGTTGCCGAAAGAAAATAGTTTGTGTTGTTTTAGATTAAGTTTTAGTATTGATTCCTTATGATAAGCAGTAACTGGTTTCATTAAATTACCATCGTGTCGTAAAATAACAGTTTACCTTCATTATAACACGAGCTATCACGTACACTGTTATGTTTATTAGCTAACACGGGGCGGATGTGTGTGGGTATATCTTGTTGTGTTTATGCTCAACACCACTTTGTCTGACAAACATTACATACTAGTATATTACATGATTGACTAGTTTTAGTTAAGTACCAACTATATCAGTAGGTTGAAGAGTACATGCATATACATAGACACATTTGATTGTTAAACTTCAAATGAAAACATTTTAAAAAACTGCAGACAACGATGAATGTATTGCTACAATTATAGCCCGTAATAACAACATAATGGTTGTATAATTAAAATGCATATTTCATCAAGAATTATGTTGAAAAAACATTATTTTTACATTGTAGGAAATGCATAAAACAAATGCATGAAACAGAATGGTTTAATGACTTTGTTATTCACAAGCACGATTGTCTGACACATAAAAACAAATTAACGTGTACAAACAGTAATAAATAAACTAACTTCGATGTGCTAGTAATAGCATTTGTGATTGAACAGTTTATCCACATTTCCGCTACAACGTTTATTTTATCATATACGTGTAATTTCCGGTCTGCATCTCGCTCAAAGTACAGCTAAATTTCACTAGATTATCTCAATGTACCACCATACAATTCAAAGGTCGTAGAATTATGTACATTACAAACATTGAGCGGAATTGACCATCATCAAAGTCTAATTCCTGACAAGAAGGGACTTTTACAATCAAAAAGGTTAATAACTTACGGAACTGACAGTACGGTCGCAGACACCACGATGCCAATATCGGTGTAGTTAATGTAAATAAATGATCAGTTTGCTATTGCTAAAACATAAATAGTCCTCAGTGGGGCCATTAAATCATTATGGACTGTTAACACGAACTAATATTACATGATTAAGTATGGATAAAACGCACGTGCATATAGAAAAACAGTACTCGTCAGTGTTTTATTAGTTCAGCACAACCAGTCCATTGGATGTGTTCAAATTATTCAAATGCCAAAACATTGGTTTAGTTTTCGAATCGTTCCGTCCAATTACGTATTATCACATTTTCATTTCTAAACTAGTTTATCCTTTTAAGTCACTCCAGGATGTTTGCAAGACAAAATGATGTATTGCGGAATACAACATATGTCCAAAATAACAAATGTCTTTTAGAATCGGCATATATCAAGTTGATGAAATTGATGGCCCATTTTCGTGAACATTCTTTGTTCCTCAGGATATTTGCCTCGCTTGAAGAAACCATAAATCGCCCATTTGGCGTATTTATGGTATGTGTTACCGAACAATTTAGGGCTTACCTAACATTGATGTCCGTATATCAAAACGCATTACACAAGGAACGAAGTATTTTGCTAATTAAGCGAAACGTGTTTGTTATGGTTTTTTTTATTAATACACTGCATGTTAAAATCGACGTAAACAACATCGGTATGTTGCATTATACCCTATAACCATAGTTCGAGAGAATGGTATTACCAGCGGTTTTTACTGCCAATGTTATAATTAATTTACGGTTTGCTTGAATTCATAGCTGGTGTTTTTTATGTAGTGTTACACAAAGTGTATTTCTGTTTGAAATAGATAATCAATCACTCGACTTCAGTTAAGTATCATCTGCAGACATTTGCTTTCGTTCAGTGAAAACAATTTCCTACAAAAAACATTTTACGAGAAGACGAAATTCTGAATATATGAAGCAATTACATCTGCCGTTTATTTAAACATTTTTTTTGCATTTCTAGGAATTTAGACTTTGAACGAATAAGCTTTTAAATTTTTTTAATAAATTTAGTCTAAAATGCGTTTCTTAAGTTAGTCCTTTATGGGTTTGAAGGCATGTATGTTTTTATATTGTGAGGACTATCGACAACTGAATTATATAATCAATTATTCAGTTATTTTTGTTAACCATCGTCTGCAGAGTTTCTTTTGTCGTAAAAGATTTCCTACAAAAAAGGCAACATGCAAAGTATACTGTCTGACGAAGAAGCAACTACATGTGCTTTCAAATTGCTGTGAATTATTCAGATAAGCTACCAAGACGTGGTATCAAGAATCTTAGCGAACTAGTAGTAGTCTAAATCACTTCCGACATGAAGCATCAACTCTGGGGTTTGGAAATGAGGAAATACGTTTTAAGTAACTATGGATAATAGCTTTTATCGATTACTTACTTCCTACACATATCAACCTCTGTAATGGAATTAGTTATTTAAGACTAGACAACAGGTTATGACCTTTATCAGAAAAAACATACTTCACTATCTAGCTATAAAATGAGTCTAAGTCTGGGGTGCAAGCGATCAAACTATGAAATATAATAAATGATTAACACGATCGCTGTATATAAACTAAAGTTGGAATAAAGTGGATTTTGGTAGCTGGGAATAACACTGAAACACTTGTTCCATTCGACATTTATGTATGACCAGGCTATGCTTTCAAGAGTCATTCCTCATGGCAACAATACACACGTATGTGTCTACCCCCCCCCCCCTTCCGGTAATTACGTGGTTTCCGGTGGTATAGTGCCGTTACGCTGTTAGAATGTTCAATGGTTGTTGCTTTTCGTTATAATTAGTAGATAGACAGTTAATACTTAAGTTTGTGAATTTGTAAACTTCTACTTCAATGTTTCATTTTGGACTTTGTTAAAGTGATACTCGGTGAACCGTATATTTGTATAAATGTAAGACTCAAAAAGCAAAAAGAAGTAATTTGGAGCTTCTTAAATGTCCATCCATTATGTGTATGTTATGTAGTTATTTAGCATACATGTAAACAATATTACTTTCTTTGAATAAGGTAAATGAACGGAACAACTTGCAATGTGTGAAAATCTATCTTTATTTTGAGTCGTCTAGACTAGGTAATATACATGTCTGTCAAAGTATATAGCTCGATATCAGTACGGAAATAAAACATCTTAAGATTTTAAGACTCTTAAGATTTCCTAGGAATAGTATTGTATATATAAGGTTTTCATTAATATTGTGTACTCCAGAAATAGAGCAATCAGACTGTAACTAATTTCCTTGATATGATTTTTCTAGTGTAATTGTGATTGGTGGTTTTACACTGTATGTAATATTGGAAATGTAGATTATGCACACGTTCATTATAGCACTACATACCAATCCCCGAAGTGCGACATACAATTTGTAACGTGATGCACTGGTTACGATAATAAAATAATACAAGATTGGGTAGGAGTATAATAAAATAAAACACGTTAAACGTGGTATGAAGTTATATGGAGTTATTGACAGCTGCAGTATTGCATATCATAGTTGTATATCAATTTAAATACAACTGATGGTTTATTACTTGTCCTCCTAATGAAATACTCCGAACCGTGAAATGCTTTTATCAGTATTCTCAACGTATGATGAGGTCGTCATATATATAACAAGACTATGTGTAACTTAAGATGCGTACATGAATGCAAATGGCCATTACTAAAGTCATTTATCAGTATGGTTACTGCATTGGAACATATTTATGCTCATTGGCAAGTGGTTTTATAAATTGTTCAACTAGTACTACCCTTAGCAAGCAGTATGGTTGAACTAGAACGAGAAACTAAACATAACTGTCACGTAGCCAAAATGAAGGGCAATTTGATAACATAACGAAGCAACGTAGTACATTTGCGGTAAATTGTGTACAGACAACATCAGCGTAAGATGACAAATTGCTGTTTAAATATCATACAAACATCAAATATTTTGATCTACAAACATCACGTATCTAACGTATCAAGGGGATTACTGCTTATTGGCAATACAATCAATGATAAATGAGATAAGCATGCCCGTGCCGTTTTGCGAAGATCTTTATAGTATTAAACGTTTACTTGGGTTGCAATAATCTGGCAAATGCAGTTGATGGACTACTATAATATTAACTTATTTTGCATATTCATGTGGGTGACACTTATATTTACATGTCGTCAGTATAGTTCCCTTAGACTTGTGAAAACAGTCGAGTTTGTTATAGATTCATATCAAGTATGTGCGGTGTGTAATGTGTTGAAAGCAGTAACTGGAGTCACTAACGTCCGTCCTTGTCATAAAAGTTGGATGTCATGGTTCATTGACTTACATATACAGGAACTACATTAGGCATGTGTATTCTGCCGAAATGTTTATTTTGGTTATCACAGTGATAGCATGGCAGAATTAAAATAAAAATACAAACGCCAATGGACTTTTTATTGATGACATACACTTGTTAAATGCCCGGCTGTCTGCCCTGGTGGTAATTATACCACGTTGGTCTAATATTATCAACGTCTTATTAGCCTATATTTATCACATGACGCTTTGATTTAGACGTGTGTAACACATTAAGTGGTATAATTACAGTCCTCCGTGAATGCAATCCAAAAGTATACATGGTACACAGTGGACAGTATGCCTTTGGGTATTTCAAGTGCATATGACGCAACTAAGCGTACATCAATTCAATTTATTGGTAACAAACCTGAACTGCGTCGAAAATAGCTCTTGTGTATAGACATTAACTGAACATACCAAATTAACGCACCAAACGAGTCCAATACTTATTTCGGGATGCACATACACATTTTGCCTACGATGGGCGAATTTAACTGATTATAAGTCAAGCATCGGTGACGTGTTCAGTCTGTAGTTGAACGCAGTGATATCTTCCGGCATTGTAAGTCTGTGTTCGCAACGAATATACCTTAAAATATATTTAGTTTGCGTACGCAACGCCAGTCTCAAACAAACAGTGTGTATGCTGATATACAGTAATGATCATGATAAACTAGGCACCCGCGAATATAGCTCAAATTGTTATACTGTGCTATCATTTTAGGCATTGAAATCGCTAGAAAGGGCATTCCTATAAGCAGCTACTGATTGAATGAATTAAAAGCCAGTAAATATACCTCAGTGTTTCACATGGTTCCTAAAAATGCGCTTAGAACAAGAAACTGTCTACCAAAATGGGCACAAAACAATCAGTTCCATGTTATGTGTTGCTGGCACATCGGCCAACAAGGAAAATTCTACAGTATGCTGCAGCATTACGTCAATCATAACCGAATTAAAAACTATCTATCAGTAAGGCAATTCAGAACAAATACCGATTCACACCACAGGGACAATTTCAAAGCAGCGCCCATTATAAGCGGAAACGAACACAGTCGTCCTGTGACAAGTTATTATAAGATCCGACAGAATGGATTCAATTACTGACATGATACGATCTATTACATGTACGTTGTATGTTGAAGGGCAGACATGCAGATTCCATTGCATGATTAAGTTGGGTATTTTAATTATTTTCACTACAACTCAAACACGCCATTGGGAGTAGATAAATATTGCATGTTGATAGTCAAATTAGATTTCAATTTCTCTTCAAATATAACAGTTATTTTTTAAATATTACACTATACATACATTATCTACGTCATGTCATAAATTTGTTAGCTCATTCCTTACATACAACTCATCTTTTATTATTTATTTCTGTTGAAATCACAATCATGTCATGTTCATTCTGACCACTGTACTCCTTTTTCAGTAGTCCTTAATTCAGCATGTACTTATTATTGCAATTGCCGGACATCGATTACCAAATTGTATTTTCGTGTAACGTCCGCCCTAAGTTCGAAAACCTATCTAGCTATCCTGAGACAAAAAAACACTTGAAAGAAACAAGTCATAATGAATTCTATCCTCATCATTATACATGTAGGCTTGTGGCTAACAAATATAGGTATCAAGCATCGTCTATCATAATTACTTACTGAAATAACTTAAACTTGTTTATGTGAAACTTAATACTCTGTAGGGTTAGGTGACATGATGGGGAATAAGTATGATAAGTATGAAAGCAATATCTCAATAGATTTTGAATATATAAGAGGCAACAAAGTTTGTTGTTTTTTTTCTTACCCGAAATGCCCAAACCTATCCGTCGTCGGACGCTACACGAAGAAACGATTTGGTATGGCCTAAGTGTGTGTCTACGTCAATGTTAAGATTCAGACATTGAGCGACAAAAAGTCAGATTTAAATGTCGAAACCAAGCCGTTATCATTTAGTTTCTTATGAGGTTGTCTTCACATCTAGACAGTCAAAGATATTGGAAATAAAAAGTAGTTTATTTTGCGCTCTGTTGATAAAATGTGGATTCAATAATCTGATTGTCTGATTATTCGGAGACGACAGTAAGTTTGAAGTCTGAAATGCCAATTTTGTTCTACATCATCCCAACCAGTCTATGTTTTTGTTTTCGCTTATTTTAGCTAACTACATTCAGTTAGTTTTAGCTTTCGGTGTAAACGAAGATTACTTATACTTGGATATTTTATTGTATACTGTAGCATGATATTTACGTATTTGCAACATACTTAATATAACACACGCGAGGCCCGTCTGTGAATCTGACGAAATTCAGGTTATTGTTGTACATTGTTTATAAGCTACACACCTCAATTAACCGAATTATACGGGCCTTCTAAATCTCGTCTGCATCATAGCAATCTCAATCCCGTCGATCACGGATTGTTACGGTTATATAATAAATAGTAAATCATCAATAAACTACCAGATTACCTCCCTGCGTTAAACTATCCATACGTATGTAATTTCAACATATAATAAAGATTAAATGCCTTTTAATATGTGACTAAAAATTATGAAATTCAGAATGGGAGTTGGTACATGTACTCTCAAACATACAAGCTATTTTGACAATAAGGAAATACAAGTTATTTTTGGTATTGCGACAATCCATACCAGCACATTATATGTGAAAACATGTGTCTAAAATCCTTTACTATAAGCAGATTGGTATATGAAATGAATTGTACACAATAACTACAAACATACAATGTCTGTCTATCCACAACATTTACGATCTTCGAAGACATTACTAATAAAACATTCAGCCTAAATTTGCTCAACCAGACTAAAAGTCTATTAATTCGACGCACTTGCAGCGCGAAGTTTAATTAAAATGATGAAAACTCAACTGGATGGTGGTTATGGTCTTGGATTGCATTGGATGATACGGATTCTTTTTATTCGCCACACACCGTGATAGTTAACAAACAAAGCTTCCATTCGTTGACGGAATACACATTTAACTGACAGTAGTGTTCTTCATAGTATGCAGTTGATATTGAACACAGTTCTAATCGACGATGTACCTTCTCTTATGCTAAGGGTTGTTTTCACACATGTTATGTTTGCAGTATAATATCGAATACATTTGATGTATGAGTTTCAGGTTTTGCAAATCGAAGTTCCACATTCGCACCGAATTACCTAATATCATATTCCGTACATTTGATAAAATGATGCGTATCTGTATCACATGAAACGACTTTAACACGTGTATACATATCAGGGTATGTCTTCACTAGCTTCAAGATAATGTAAGTACTGTTAGTTGTACATAATAAATACAATTAACAAACATAATCATGAATCGATTGTGATCATTTACGCAATTTTTTATTTTTACACAGACAAAAAAGAGCGACAGCATTCCCATATTTTCGCATGTCTGCCCTCGATCCACGGAGAATATACTTGAACATTCAATAGTTTAGATGTTACAGATGTTACAAACCACTAAATGCATCCGCGACCCAAAATAGGATACACTCAAATAGTCCCTAATTAAACTTGTGATTGTGTTTAAATGGTAGTATGCTTTGGCAAGGTGGAACTGGAATCATCTAATTGGGTTTACATGCTTTATATACATGTATGTGATGTATTGAAACTGTTTTATTTTACATACTTTGAGATTTTGGCCAAAAAATACCAAAGCGAAAGTAAAACCCGGATTTGGTCGGTCCGCGCGACTTTAAAAATATGTACACCGCATTGGACGGACAAAATTTTTCTTATATGATACGTGACCACCTGTTTTTTTTTATTTTCTTACAGCTGGTAGCCCCTTCTTTTCATTGATATATGTCTGCCACCTGGCCATAGACTTTAACATGTATCAACCTGGGACTGACTATTGTAACTTTACATTGAGTTAAAGAACACATTTATTTAGCGGTTTGTGACCTTAAGAAATGACCCAAAAAATTTATATTTTTAATATTTTGCCTTCAAATGTTTAGAAATACATTTTTCTTTTTGGTTTTAGTCCATTTTTCAGTGAAATTTGTCTTGATGCACGACCTATGCAATTTCCAACCGAGTGTAATCATATGGTCGAGCATCAATTAAAAACAGCTAAAGATAGAGCGAATTCGGTGCTTGCCGTGAATTCTTACATATACGGAATGTACTTTAGGCTACATATTATGTATTAAAGTTTTGTCTTAAATTTTTACGATCGTGGTTATGGTTATATTATTAGTATAACCATAACCACTATCGTAAAAATCAAGACAAAACTCACCGTTTGCAGACGAAATCGCAATAGTTTTGAGTGTAAAATAGCATTCATTTGATCACGTGATACTACACACACTGGCTAAAGTAACTGGATATATGTAGGAAACCATTCGATAAAGCTTACGAGGAATCACATGTGTACATAATGTAAATGGTACATGTACCTACATGTAATCATATGGTAAATCACCAACTACCACATTTACCTGATACTTAATTATCCTAATGCATCTCTATGCAACTAGAAATTCATCGAATCAATCATTGACCGGAATTGAGCAGTTCAATCACGAGAGTCTAATAACTGACACATTGGGGGCGGATATAGCAATAATGTTAATAATTCACGGACTGGCAGTACGTTAGCTAACACAAATAAACCAAATAGTGCGGTAACGATCAATGAAGTCATAGATAAATATAGATGGATGATCATTTCGCTACGGCCTAAAACATAAATGTTTACCACTGGGACTAAAACATCATGATGTACTGTTTACACGAGATAGGGACGAGTCTTTAATCCTCGTGCCAATCATCTGAAAATAATTGTTGGTGTGAAAGCGGAATATATATGCATTCGTTATATTGAGCAGATATTTCAAAGTACGCAAACTACAATTTGATGGAACAATTGTGAATGAATCAGCATTTGTGACAAATTAAGGTGCCTTCTTTGATAAACTTCTAACCATAGACAAACAAGCTAACGCAATATCCAAATCTTGTTTTTTTCATCTTCTTAACACCGGACGGATTAGACCATTCATCACCGTAAATGCCTGTAAAACACCTGTGAACTCTCTTGTATCTTCTCGACTGGACTATGCAAATGTTTTGTTATCTGGTGCGAACAGCAAAGTGATAAGTAAACTGCAACGCATCCAGAATACTGCAGCTCGTTTGATCACACAAACAAAAAAGTGTGAACACATAACTCCAATACACCATATACTACACTGGCTTCCTGTTCCATACAGAGTACAGTAAAAGATCATTCTATACGCTTTTAAAATCCGATATGACCATGTTCCTGTCTCCATGAATGAGTTGACTAGAGAATACCAGCCAACCAGGTCTTTAAGATCAGACACTGCTATGCTATTAAACATTCCTAAAGTAAGAACCAAGAATTACGGTGAAAGGCGGTTCGACAAATGTGCTGCCACCTTATGGAACGGTCTTCTTGTGGAAATCAGCCGTATTGACTCTCTGACAGTCTTCAAAAAGACTTTAAAAACACATGTGCATGTCAGTGAATCAATTGCAATTGTTTAAGCCTTTTAATGAACTGTCAACTAGCTGACTTTCGCGTGTTAAGCGCTTTAGAGACTTGTTATATAAAGCGCTATATAAATATTTTCAACTAACTATCGACGACGAAATGCATACAACTAAAGGAGTACATGTCATTACATTTATGTATTATATTACTGTATAGTCAACCATCGTGATAAACAGTCTGAAATAATTATTTATTGTGTTTTATTCTTATAATAGAACATAATAAACATATCAATGTGTTCGCATAATGCGTCTATGTTTCAAAGGAAATTGTTATTCTATGATACGGAAGGCAAAGCAGAGAAACAAATTATTGTATCCAACATCCATCGGGGAACAGTAAATTATTACATGTTACTGTTCACACATTTGAATATGCAAATAAGGCAACATGACAGTTGTTTGTTTTCCCACTAAACCCGATGAACTGAACATATCTACGCAGTACTGAATTCAAAAACATCTCATGCATGAACAATAATCCGCCTGATATTTTAGAAATTTGCAGTTTATAAATCTACACAGTTGACGTTTTTATGATATTTATATTGCAATTTGTCATCTAATGTCGACGCTGCAGTCATCACATTCACATCAATCGTACATGTAACCTACTTTACATTGCAATTTGCCCTTCGTTTTGGCTTTTCGACAGTTATCTTTCTTTTCTCGGTTCATTTCACTTCGATTGCCTGTGTATATGTTTTCTGTGTGTAGTACAATATATACAACTGAACGAAAGTTTCTTAGGCACCTACCCGATGACTTCATCAAATATGACCAGTAAAAGAAATCACTACACTTTTAATACCAAGAAGCTCATAATTCTATTCGTATTGTAAAGCATCAATTATTTTTTTATTGATATGCACTAGTCTTACTCTGTGTCTATAAATAGCTTCGTATTCTGTCAATTTCCCAAGTGTGTTTTATCTTATTACACTTATTCGCAATTTTGCATTATTGCATTACATTCACCGACTACATCACGTAATGTCTCACTACGGAGATTAGGATGAAAATACTTTATATTATAAACGTGTACCTAATCTCTATTTCCAATATCAGTACAGTATCCAAATCACGAGTCTCACTTTAACACAAAGCAATCATATCCAGGAAACGTGCTACAGTGACTACAACACCTCTGGCAATGAAAACCTTGATATATACATTGTATACGTTCGTGTAGCATCGCCACGACATATTTGCGGTCGGCAAATCTCGCAGATATAACTAGTTTACACTGTCAGGTTAATATCGTTTCGGCGTGTGTGTGCGAATCACCTCTACGAGTTAGTTACACTTTAGGGGGGGGGGTCAAGTTGATATCTGCAAGTTTTATTTTGTAGCTCATAATTGTCGTTTTTCCTGTTCTAGTATATGTGGGTATTTCAAACAAAATATTTTAAAAATTTGCAACTAATCATAAATGAATACCTGAAATGAAGTATGTACTCAAATAAACAAAACATGTGTTCCAGAAAACACAAAACATGCACGACTATATCGTATGCGTTCTTATCCAAATAAATGGGTTAAACTTGCGTCCTAAAATGCATTGACTGACAAACACATCTAACTTAGTATCAGCAAAGAATTTATTCTGCTGAATAAAAACACCAAACAAATAATGGCTTCCAGCAAAATCAAGACAAATGGACCAAGTAGGCAGTAGCTATTTGAATAGATGTATTTATTTAGTTCCTTACCACAGAGGATGTTTTGTCAATTCCCCTACAGTCGAAAGTAATTAAGACTTTTACTAGTTTGCTTACATAATTGAAAACAGACTTGTTATCTTATCTAAATAGTATACAGCACGCATGTACTTTATATGGGTATATCGTTGAGATGCAGTTCACTAGTACTTACAATGACGTAACAAACATAGCTTCGAACCCCTAAAGCAACACGGGTTTGGGTTTAAATTGAAATATCTTTATTTCAATACAATTTAAAATAAGTTCATGATAAACTCCATTAAATAAGAAAAGGTTGAAAACGTCATATACAATTGCTTCTTAATCAGACATTACATAAAGCATTGTGTCTTCTATTGAACTGCTTTTGTCGGATACCATTTTTGCCATAAGAAAGCAAATATCTGCAGTTTTTGGTTAACTGAAGTCGAGTGATTGATCATGTATTTCAAACGGAAATACAATTTGTCTAAAATAACGTAGATCCACACAAGCTTTGAATTCAAGCTAACCGTAAACTTAATTACAACTTCGTCAGTAAAAACTACTTGTAATCCATTCTTCGAAAACAATGGCTAAACGGCATATTGCCGCATGCAGATCGGTTTTTACGTGTATTTTATTCTATAATTCTATAATGAAAATAACACACACACATTTCTCTTAATTAGCGTTCCACTCGTAATCCGTTTAAATATACAAAGCAAACTTAAATTGTTCGGTAACACATACCATTGATGCATCAAATGTGCGATTTATTGTTTCTACATGCCAGGCAAATATCCTGCGGAACGAACAATGTTCACGAAAATGAACCATCAATTTAATAAACATGATATATGCCGATTCTAAAAGACTTTGTTGTTTTGGACATATATTGTATTCCACAATACACCACGATGTCTTGCAAACATCCTGGGGTGTTTAAAAGGATAAACCAGTTTAGAACAAATGAAATGATAACACGTAAATAGACGGAACTCTTCGAAAACTAACTCAATGTTTAGGCATTTGAATAATTTGATCACATCCAAAGGATTGGTTATGCTGGACTAATTAAATACTGACGATTACTGTTTTTCTATATGCACGTATGTTTATCTATATTTAGATTGTATGGTGGTACATTGTGATAATCTAGTAAAATGTAGCGGTACTTGGAGCTTGACGCACATACTTTGTGGGTCAATCAAAGCAAGGATTGGAAAACGTCGCTCCACTCTATTCTGCATATTCATTTAGCAGTCTGGTAGTGCCGACAAATATTTCTGGTACGTCTCTGCGGCACTCACAAACCGGAAATTACATGTATGAGATAAAATAAACATTGTTGCGGAAATGTGGATAAACTGTTCATTCACTCACAAATGCTATTACAAGCACATCAAAGTTAGTTTATTTATTACTATTTGTACACGTTAATTTGTTTTCATGTGCCAGACAATCGTGCTTGTGGATAACAAAGCCAAGTGTTATTATGAAGGTAAATTGTTATTTTATGACACGATGGTAATTTATTGAAACCAGTTACTGCTTTTATCATAAGGAGTCAATACTAAAACTAAATCTTAAACAACACAAACTATTTTCTTTCGGCAACTATACATTACGTGAATATGCAAACTAGACAGCAGTCAAATCCATAGACCAGCATTTTGATTTCTCCCAAAGCCTTTTGAACTGTAACGATCTACGCATTACTGAGAATCGTTAAGTTAAAAAAACAGACCGTACATGCTTATCTCATTTATCATTGATTGTTAAGTCAATAAGCAACGGTCCATATGATATATTATAAAATTGCTGATCATAGGTCGAAATAGATAATACCAACTGAATATTTCTTAAGCAGCCATTATAATATTATCAAATGAGTTCCCATAAAGAAATCGCTCGTTTAATACCGATACATTAAATGTTAATAAGTGTTATGTTCAACTTGCAGTTAATCATATAAGTTTCTAAAGTACGATGAGTGTTTTCATGGAATTTAATGTAATGTGTTATATTACTATTGATGCACCGAACAGCAAAGTACAAAAATACCAATTACCGCATCTGATACATGTAAGAAATAATACAGGACCCACTATATACAATTAAGTATCACCATTATTGAAATTGATATTCAATCTTACTTCATCGTTAATGTGTTCCATTTCGTATTCCATTCTTCCTTCCTCGAGTATATTAGATCTTATCATATCTTATTACCCTCGTACTTGAATTATTCTATTACATACACCACCCTATCACGTTATTCTTACTTCATAGATTACAGCAAACAGTCATTGCATTATGAACGTGTTCCTAATCTTCATTACAATGTTTCATACAGCGATTATATCAAACAAAACACGTACGTACTAGATGTAGTCTTATCAACGTGGCGAGGTATTGTCCAATTGCTCCTTTTGTGAAAGTTTTATTTGCAGCTTTTACATGTACGTTGTACAATAAGTGACATTAGTTCTCTTCTGGGTGTGTCACCAGTACGGTGCTTTAAGTTCTGGATTCCGTTTTGTTTCTTTGAGTTACTGTTTACATACGTACACGTGGTTTCCGTCGATTGCAACCGCCCCTATAAATTTGGTATTATCTCTTGTCTCAAATACGCTCACTGTGGAGCCTTTAGACATTGCTCCAACTTACAGAAACGATGGTTGACTTATTATAGCATGTTGCACACCTTTATTTTACATTCAAAAATAGCACTGTCAATACTAAAAGGCATTTTTACCCCAAACACATACTCGGTCTTTCATAATGCATTGTGCATACAAATTAGCAATTTCCGAGGGTTTGTCTTTGATCAAAACATGATCTTTGTATGGATCAAGTGTTGTCAGTTGCCTATATTCAGCTACAGCCATTGCGTTTATATACGTTTCTGTGTAAATAATATATAATTCCATTATTTAATCTTAGGTACCCAAGTCCTAGATTAATTTCATCATGTGTTGTATACCTAGATTATAAAATATCTGTTTTATTAGGTAATAACCTGTTGTCTAGTATCAACCGACTCCATCCTTTTGGAAAATTACACGTGTACATTTATTAATGTTTTATTCTAGAACCTATCTTTAAGAATACTATTATATGTAGGGTATAGAAGCAAGAACATAAACCATTCATCCTTATAGTGGAGTCTAGAGAGATAACGACATGATGTGAGTATAATGTAAAAACACGTTTGCTTAACATATACCACAATACAGGCAATATAGGCATGATTTATCTTTTAAAGTTATCTTATACATTGTATTAATATGTTTCTTCCACTACGAGGGTATAAGAGAAGCGAAACTTGCTTACCCGTTCGATGATTAGTGTCCTTTTGTTGTTAATGAGTTTAACTAAATCGGACATAAATTTGGCAAATATGTAATATTTATAGCCATTGCATTTTTAATAAGTTGCTGCATGTATCAAGCATGAATAAACTCTATACATGTGCACCTATCTGAGTCTTATATTGTTTTAATCTGAAGCGTGGTTAACAGCCGTATGCAGATGACTACTTCTTGTCCGAATACGAATTTGGCTTATTCTGGATAAATTTGTAAAACTATCGTCTGGTTACCAGTGAACAATACAATTTGCAGAATAAAAACACCAAAGACATTTTGGTTTCTTACAAAAGCAAGATAAATTGACAAAGTAGGCGGTAATTAATCGATAAAAGCCATTATCCAAATAAAAATAAAATAAAAACGTATTTCCTCTGTTTCATACCACATAATCGGATATTTTGTTAATTCCGCATCTGTCGGAAGTGTTTTAGACTAGTCTTGTATTATATGTACATTACAGACCACATATGCTGACTACAATGTAGATTTCTACATGGATGTTCCATCGAGTTGGATTGTAGTGCTCGATAGTTTTTATTGTTAACCATTGATGTACAATTATACTTCGTCTTTAAGTAGCTTCATACCGCCAAAAGTGTTTATCTTATTATACTCACACCCAAAATATTGTATTGTTGTATTAGCTGAACCACTGTATCACGTTACAAAATGTTTGTCGCACTTCGGGAATTGGTATGTAGTGCTATAATGAACGTGTACCTAATCTTCAATTCCAATATTACATACAGTGTAAAACAACCAATCACGACTTAACTAGAAATAATCCTATCCAAGCAGTGAGTTACAGTCTGATTGCTCCATTTCAGGAGAACATAATATTAATGAAAATCTTATATGTACAATACTATTGGTAGGATCTAGACAGTATTAGTATTACAGTAGAATCTGAAGGTTTGTTATTTCCGTACTTATATCGAGCTTTATACTTTGACAGACATGTTTGTTATCTAGTCTAGACGGCTGCGTATAAAGATAGAAGCAACTATTTCCACACATTGGACGTGTTTTCGATCAATTACATTATTTCAAGGGAGGGAAGTATTCCATAAATGTATACTGTTATATTGTACGACTACACAACAAATAAATAGTTTATGAAAATTTATGAAGCTTCAAAATATTTCTTTGTGAGTCTTACAAATATACCGTTTATCGAGTAGCACTTTCAAAAGGCGATGTTGCATTATGGATAACATCGAATCTATAATAATAATCCTCTACAACTGCAATATTATAAAACTGCTTGCGATGTAGAACACTTTCGTGCTGTCCCTATATATATTAATCCAATGAATTTATATGGCTTACGCAGCAAGAACTAAAGGCCAAATAATGACATATGACCTAGACCAATACCAACAAGGTTCTCAATCTTTTCAAACACAGTTTTAAAATGCTTTTCAGAAACTGCAAAAAAGCTCCCAGACTAATTTATAGAAGCATTGTACTTAGAACATGGCAATTTGGGATCAAACAAAAATAATGCATCTTGCGTTTATTGTATATAGCAATACGGGATCTGTGGTTTTCTACTGGCCTTGGCAGCAAAAATACAAATAATGCATGCGTTTTCTCTTAAACAATGCAACGCGCTTTTGTGCATGTAATTTCGCCTTTAGAAGTATTTATGCAGCGTTCACCCGCAAATTGCAGCAATTATTGCTGCCTAGAGTATACACCTCAGGGGTACGAGTGTATACAACTATTAAGGGGAAAACATCATGAGCATTTTCAGAAATAAAATAACATTTAAATACGCATGCGATCTTAATACGGCATGCAAATACGCAGCTTATATATCGATTATCCTTCATTGTATAAAGTTTAACTACACCCATGCACGGCGAATTGGAATACGTTCAACATCCGCTTCAATGAATGATTGCATTCGAAAAGTCGTTTCCATTGATCATATAAAGCACATGTTTTTTTGGTCAGAAAGCTTGATTGAGGTTGAATAATTTCTAACACATAGACTGAATAATGTGTTTTAAAAATGACTTAAAGTTATGGTTTCATTCCGGAATAGATATCCAATATTAAAATTCCATGTGATATAGTTATTGTCTTGATGTTGTTTTATACTGTGATGTAATCAGGAAATGTTAAATAGAAATTCTTAAATTATTATATTGAATAAACGAACTCAAAAAACTACATTCTGACGCCGTGAATAGTTTATATAGCATTATTCATTGTCAGTCAAGATAACTATCTGACATATATATCAAATATTGCTTATGGTTCGGCTATACATAAATACACCCGAACTCAACTAAGGTATCTAATGTAATTTATAAATCATTGGAGTGCTGCTAAAACGGTATTAGGACACCGGACAGGACAGGCAGTACTCAACTTATCTAGTCAAAGCTTATGGTTTCTCCCCCAGCAAACTAGACAAACCACAACTGTTACAGCAAAGAGGGGAAGCCACATAACAGTGAAAGAATACATCGTGTAAATACCAAAGTTCATCATGTGTTTACACGTAATCATCGCTATTTCACATGGAAAGTAGTTCTTGATTCCGTGAAAATTACCATTTAAATATGCACCATAAAAATCAGATTAAAAGTAATAGTTATTAACAATTTAATAACACATACCTATCACTACAATTGTGTCCTAGGGGACTATTTATGTCAAGTTACCATTAAATCGTCATGATATCAAATAATTTATTTAAGTGCCATATAATATACCAGCATATTCACGGGTTGCCGCATACTGTAGCTAATAACTCATTGACACAAATTTATTATAGTACCAGCAGCTCTTACATTAATCAATGCATTTATCACAAATCTGTCTTTCTTTATTGACACTACATTTTAAATAATAAAGTAACAGAATATTGTTAATGTATTTGTATGTAAATTAATGAGAGTAGAATTTCTAAAGCCCTCAGTGTGGACCTAATGATTTATATCAGCGATATATAATTGATCTCATTTATCTTTTCCTCCATCTCGAGTTTTCCATATCGAACAATACTGCCATGGTCCGATGGGTAAACATCAGTTCTGTTCTATGATATCCTTTAATCATATGCTGTTGAGTCTCTTGATTATAAATTGATATATACGGATACGTATGTGTTTTATTTCATAAGCTCGTAAAACGATCGATTCTGTGAACGAAGTCGCGTGGCAACTGTTGAGTTCTTATTCAAGTATCAAGTAGAATAATTTGTGATACAGGGTATACACTGTACGATTGGCTTTTAGGCCTTGATGAGTGATATATAAGATAGTGCCGTCCGTCTAAAATTAGAATGAAAGCTCGCTACTAGCAAGTGATTTTTGTCATTTGTGCGTTACCATGATTGTCTTATATAACATAATATAAATACTTAACAAATATGCAAATGCGTTTTGAATTTGTATTGAATGTTAAAATGTACGATTTCCTTTAAAGCATCAATGTATCCACCATATGCGGTTACACGTAACCTTGAAACTATTCCATGCATGAATGTGGACAGTAGCAGAGATAAGAATATTTTGACCTGCTACACGTATATGTTTGTAAAGTATATGTTTGTAAATGATGTCTATCTCCGACAGTTTATCATATTGTATCCACCTAAACTATACAAGTATTGAAGCAGTAGTTTAATAGTTTAAATCCAGCTACGTGTACGTAGGTAGTATGCAGAATAAAAGTATTGTTCTAAACTGCTATAACATTTTATCCGTATATTAGATGCTATGATAAGATTAAGCTCAGACCTCAACAAGTGTAGCGAAGTACGAACGTAGTCATAGGCAAACGTTTGTGCAAACTCAACCCGCGAGTAGCAATTACCGTTATTTACTCTGATATATAATATAATTAACAGTATGAATGACCAAGTCACATATAACATGTTAATATCCATTGTTAATAGTTTGCGTTTCTTTTACATCAAGGTGGCCACACAGTTACACTTCATTCACGTGTGTAATGGGAACTAATTTCATGTTAGATAGCCAATAGCACGTGTATGAACGTTGCAACATCGCGGAAGTTTATGAGGTGTTGCCGAATTGAGAGCTATAACTTAATAATAACCGGAGACAATGCGGGCGTTAAGGAATGTACCATCCAAATACTTGCGCAGTAGTTAGAGCTCATCAATAACTAGAAAAGTAATTGTGTATCATAAATATACGTAATAATTATTATATTGCATTTGTTCATTGCTGAGCACGCCACACATGAGGTCACCTATCATATTACAGAGACAGGTCAATGTTCTAGATGCATCGGAAAACCACAAAGCAATGTGTGTGCATGTTTCGTACTTATCAATCTGTAAACAAATACTTTCTCATTCAAACTAACACATAATTACTTGTATCAAACGAAATATATAAACATCAGCACACGTATATCTATCACAAAATATTCTTGCAATGTGTGTAATGACATTTTTGTAGGTAATAATCATTACGATAGAAGCTGGCGTCACATTATCAGCTCCATTTGTTCGCTTAGAATTATTCATTGTCATTAACACATGTGCCATTCTTGGCATATGCTTCGAACACTTCAAAGTAACCATAATATATACAATGCATCTACAATCATGTGTTAATTACAAATGGTATTGTTATCATATCTTCCTTGTTTCCGGTGATGCAATTTGATGGATTTATTGAAACGCCAGGATAATAATATATTTATATTATCTGTTACCATGCATGGTAAATAGGCGATGGGATGTCTTATGACATAACATGTCTAATAAATGTTTAATTTCCGGTATTTTGTCATGAAGTATAGTCGTTGTAAGACATGCTTCAATTTCAGAAATCAATACATCAACATGGTTGTTATTCCAAGAATTATTATTATTGTCCTTTGCATGAAATATTCGGGTGGAAAATGCAATATACTGTCAATACTGTATCGAGTTCAGAATTAAAGAAAACATCAGTCATCCAAATCTTTCTGTCACTTCTATATTTGGAATCAATGCCTTCCTTTGAGGAAACTGTATTAATTATTCAGTCACTTAGATCTACTTAAGACATAGAGTGGCGGCAATCTTATATAAATTACATAAAACTTGTATCTACTACAGAAAATCAAACGCCATTTGTATCCCGTGGCAGTGAAGATAAACAACCAAACAAAGTTGATGTCGTTCGACTACTACTAATAATGCGGTTTCGGTTCTCATTAACACTGTAGGCGATATACGTGGGTATATCCAAAAGTAATGTAATGTCACTGATGCTATAAAATTGTATTTCATGTCAGTAAAACGACGAAAGCTTTAACACCTTCGGTCTAATTTCAATATGATGACCACATTTTACAACAATACATATAATAGTTCTAGAGATATGAACATTTACATGAGACATACTGACAAACATCGCTGCAAGTTCGACCTCGACGACGTCATAATGACGTTACTTATTGACACCTTTTCATCCAGCAGTAGTTCATCCCTGGTGATTTCTAACGACTCCTAAACCATGCAGTCATTTCCACGACCTTTGAAAATGTGCAACCCATCCGACACTTACTCTCTGCGAAATTCAATTATTTAAGGGTCCTCTAGATAGTCCCACAGCAAAAAAAAAAAGATTTTAATATTCTGATTGATCAACTTTTGTTTTATATTTCGTTCATGTTCACAACCATATTCAAACTGGTATTTCCCTGTCAAATCGATGATTTGAGTTCCCGCAATGCATGTACATGTACAAGCTTGGCTGCTTATGTTAATACGCACGTTTTGTGTCAGTCATGAATTACCATACACGTTATCAATGTGCGAGTTCATGTATAAATGTTTTATAAATGTTTTGTTTAGATATAATATATGGTCAGTGACATCAACACATACGTATTATTATTTTTCTATTTCAGTATCAAGTGGTATATACACAAGACAAACGATTCCAAAATTCCTTCAAACGCCGACGAACGTCACCGTTCACAAGGGTGAACTAGCAGAATTAATGTGTCATATACAAAATTTGGGTCCGAAAATGGTAAGTATAAACTTATCGAGAATTGTGTAACTATTTCCATATTTACAGTACAAATAGGATATATTATCAGATTAACTGAGTCGTTGATGGAGCTCGATTCATATTGAACACTGCAAAGAGAGCATATTTTGATATGTTATAGTTGCATTTTAAAGGATAGTGGTTATTTTTTTGTAATAATCAAATGGTATACCAGTTTACAATGAACTGCGTTGCATGTAAACTGTTTTACATGTACTCATTAACTCTGAAAATAGTCTTAGGGACACCACAAGATAGTCTTTATTAGTTTTCTCCACTTCTGCCAGTATTGAGCAATGCATTGCGCCTCTGCAAATTACAACCTTTCCACTTTTAAATGCAGTCCCTACATTTCCTTTTTCAAGCCTTTTTCAATGCTGGCGGTTTTAAAGCTTACTTACACTCGCATAGTATGGGGCAACATGTGAGTTGTAATAAAATAGCATAATGCTATCCATTGGCGTTGTTAACTTATATTTTATTCATCTGAACGAATATTGAAATATGTATATCGATAAAACATTTACGTCCTCACTCAGATTAATATATCATTTATGTAAGAATACAACTCATTCAGTTTCACGTACAGTTGATACAGATATATACAAACTACAAGTTATAATGCGCAAATGATCGAATTACCAACTAGATGTGCTATCTGGCGACAGTTCCGAGATTGCCAAATTCAATTATTTAGATATAAATACCAGTTAAAATGAAGCATGTATGATCTATAGGGCTAAAGTTTGTATCGCATTCCCGAGAATTAATAAGAGTGATGTAATATCAACACTGCTCTCAGCAATTCAATGTAACATAACGGGGATGCTTAAAAGCAGTCCGAATTGACGTGTCCGTGTCTTCCAAATGATGCATGGATAAATTATGTTACGTTTTCTAACCTGACACAATCCAATGTCCTTTTTAGAGATTGTCAAATCTGAAATAGCCGAATAACATTGGTTTACAACATACTATTTACATAAATTGTACCAATTTGGGATACATCTTTTTGGAAATACAATACATGTTCCGATTAACACCTCACATCCAAGTGTTTAATACATGTAATAGGCTATTGAAAATACCCAGACCGTTAATACGGGTGACATGCGTATTTTCGTTGAGTCTCAACAGGTACTAATGCTTTCAAAAAAAGTTATTTCCGGTCAAAAATTTCAGGCAGTTTTCCGAGGTGAATGGTCCTTGGAATATAAAAAAAATAGTAAGCTGTAAACGATTGAGCCTATCGTTCTCTTTCAATTAATTATTATTTTTAAAAAAACGTGTAATAAATAAAACAAACTATTTTTAAAAAACAAAGGGAAGTAAGAAATACCTCTACTCCCCATGACCGTGGACCATGTCACTAGCCAATTCATTGCGAGCGTTTGCGAGATTTTTTCCATGCGCCCGTTTCACATGGAAGATGTTTTAAGAAACATCAAAAATAGAGGTGAAATTTTCATTTAAATAGCCGATTTATCATGACAGTACTCGATCTCCGAGGAAATTGGTCTTTAATAGACATATTTACGTAGCTTTACAATGATATCAACACTCAGATCATACCAGATGCTTGAACGTAAGTAGGCTACAATTCGTTCCATGTCAACAACTGAACAATGCAAATCAACAATTCTATGTCTCAATGTATAGCTTGTCAAAGCAATGTTTATGAGATTATTTTGTTACTGTCAGTGTGTATAAGACTTATGTACCAGTTAGTTTCATCCACAGCAGCCCAGCCACGGGGGAAGGGCGCTCTGGAATTTTGAGTTGTCAAAAACAACGGCCCTTCTACGGCCAGCGGGGGAAGCTGATGGTAAAATCTCCCGCATTTCCCCTGACATCTACCGGTAAATATTGTCTTTAGGCTATAGGTTTTCGCAGAATAAATCCTAAATTTCCCCTGCCTTGCGGGGAAAGCTGGATGGTAAAAACATGGCTGTCTCCCTGGCTATCCGCCATGGATCCCTGTGGTCGGGGGAACTGGGGATGCAACTGACTGGTGCATTAATTATTTGTGGTGGACAAACTTGTGTACTAGGAGGGTCCATATGTTGTTGCTTATGTAATAACATCTTCGATTTTCCAAGCGGATAAGGACGAAAGACAAACGTCGGAGGCTGTAATATATCTTTATTCGGAATATAAATAAACCATCTTAAAGTAGGCCTACAATACTACAATACAGTACAACAAGGTACGTCTTTGATTTTATTGAATTGGAATCAAATTATGACAATTTGATTGATTGACTTGTGTGCTGTATAAAGATTACAATTCACAATGATTGCATGCATTTGTTATCTCCCTTGGATAATGCATACCAACTGGGGCCCGTGTCTATATCTACAAACATAGCCTAGCGGTTATCTAATATTTATTAAATACCCTTATAGGCAATGCCTTAGTTCATATTATCAATCACGTCATAATTTGAGTGACACTAACCTAATTACATTTTTACGTTATGTGTTGTTTTGCCTTGTTGATGACTACAATTGTAACTCGTGAGTGTATACTTCTAAGCATGCACATTATGCATTTACATATATTATACACCATCTGTGACGAGGGGTATATTGGGTTCCTATAGCATGTCGGTCAGTCCGTCGGTATACAAAATGTTTTTTGTTTCATTACTCAACAACATTTTGTCCTAGGATCTGTAAATGTGCCAAGGGTAGAATGACCAGCAACATTAAACGACCCTTATTCATTTCAGGGACATCATGCCTAAGCTTAAGATCGCTGTGACATTTACCATATTAAATAGACCATGTTCAGACAATTAAGCTACCATGTGCGTTGACAAACACATCCTGTTGAATGCATTATTAGTTATGTTTTATGTTTCGTTTGGATTATTTTTTCTCAGTGTCGTCCTTTGTGACTATTCAACTTTAATCTGTTTTACAGGTCGTGTGGCGTAAAGCATCAGAAGAGAATCCTTTAACGCTGGGATTACAAACATTTACACCAGAAAGTGGTATAAGTATTAATCATGCGAAGATAGACAAAACAGAGAGCAAATGGAATCTGCTCATAAAGAATGTCCAACCAAGACATGCCGGTGTTTATGTGTGTGGGATTAGTTCTACCGGAACCTACACTCACTATGTGGCGCTACATGTCCTAAGTATGAATATCGTTTTAATTATGTAACGCTGTTGCAGCTCTTTGTTAAGTTTGTTTAAATAGTAACTCATTACGCGTTCTCATACGATAGAAATGCCCATGATCATGTTTTTGCAAAATAGACTCAAGTGAGTTCAGTATAAACAACATGAAAGAAGATGACATTGACACCGCTCACAAAAATAGCATGCAACATGAAACGAGTTGCGATATTCCCACTTGCATATAATGCTGACATTATCCAATGTACGACCAGGAAACCCAACCGTTAAAGAATGTATGCGCAGTCTTTTTTGGCCACCTATAAAACATTTAGCCGTTAGAATCTCATTAATGGTAGAGTTGTTTTGATTTTTGTTAGCGCATTTTCGAGTTGTTTTGCCATTCACGTTCAGTCTCATTAGTATGTCTATTGCAAGTTGTGTTATTTAGACAAGAAATCGTGTTCATAAAACTGAAAACCTAGTCAAGATTACGTAGGCAATAACAAGTAATAGGTTTTATCTAAATTTAGTTTTTACACCATTTAAGTACTAATGTCCTAGGATGATTTGTCAGCATGAAGTTTGTTCTGAGAGATTGGAATAACTATATTTCATATATCCCCGACTGCATTATTCTTGCCTAAACTTCTCTCAGAGTGTTAGTGATTAAACATTTGTTAATAGGAGATTTATATCTTTACTAATTAGTGATTATTGCCGTTTTACAGTACTCCAACATCACTTAAACATCCCTCTTCATTGCTATTTGACTATCCGACATTCGTTGTAAATTATTGATAAACCCACAAACACATAACAAAACGGAATAATTTCGAATGACATTTGAAGCATGCCTGCCTTCATTTATTGTTGGTTTACGTAAAGTTTTTGAATTGCATGCATTCGGAAACATTTTATCTGTAATTGACTTTCTGTTCATTTCAAGCGAGTTTTAATTGTTGTTATTTTGTTCCCTGATATGAATCCGTTCAGAAACATGCGTTCCAAAATGACTAAAATGACTGTTTTGTTCAATTGCTGCATGTTGTAAAACAGTGAGCATGTGATCCTTAGCTGTTTGAACCTGTACACTGAACGATATAAGACGAAATATCAAACAAGGGACACCGTCCGTGACCTCGGAGATATATAACTACACGATGCACTTGATAATAGGAAACGGCATCTCTTTAAGAACCTTATGACTATCAATTCGTGGTCCCCAATTGTTTAAATCAGAATATTCGGTGCCAGTATCGCTGAATGCAGCTCGTTAAATGTATGCTTAAAAGCATTTTCCATGCAAATCATAGAATTTTGAGCAAGTCGGCAATAAACAAGGACGGGGATAATAATTCGTTATGATTTCATTTGATTTCCAAGACCTGTGTTTCAAAATTAATTTGAAAAAGGATAAGACCTGACATAAAAATCAGATTGTTAATTTGTATTTGGCATGTTTGGACTTGATGTCGGGCATATCATGTCTGTTTCAACCATTGTATGTCTACAATAGTGGTGTTTTGCAACAGAAAAAGATATATTACTGTCTAGACGTAACTAGATATTCATATCTGTAAATGAAATTTGTTTTATTAGTTAAATATAACTGTTTATCTTGAGTCGATTGAAACCCTTTATTATATTCAATTTGACCATGTACTAAACACATCGACCACAAATCTGTTTGACGTAATTGTACTACAAACACATAGAATATAAAATCTTAAAATATATTCCTTTGAATGAAGATAATTGAGTTATAATACGAGAGGTGCCCCACTTATATTTGAACAGTGTTGAACATGACATATTTTCATGGAAATATGGTATCAATCAAATATCTCTTTTGTACTGTGTAAATATATGTGTTAGGTAACATTTACACTAACTGGTTGGTTTGTTAGAAAAATAGAATGAACCAAAAGCAACACTTTTGTAGAGTGTATGGTGTTTTGCTTTGAAGGTCAGTCACTGCCATAAAAGCCCTTAAAAGTTGTTGGTTGAGCATGGATACTCCAGTTTTTGTGAAGAAAGTATGCATTTTTTTGCCACAGGAAGGATGTTTGAGCTTTGTTGTTCTTTTTAACGAAATTACGCAAAATATTAAAAACTGACAAAAAGTGATGATACCTACCAAAATCTTAAACTTTGGTTATTTAATAAGAAAGGCATATCCAAAAACCAAAATAGGGCCTTCAGCGACGTTAAGAGTACCCATGGGAACTTTCGATTTGTTCATTTAGAGAATTATGCATGCCGGACTCGGGATAAAATTGGTGTTTATATGCTCAATACCACAAAAACAACATAAGGGAGACAAATGTCTTTAACGCTGTGTATGCTTCAATGGAACCGCAAATACCACAACTTTGTCACCTCTGTAGAGGCAATGCTTTATCGTTGAGAAATATACCATGAACGGACAGCCTACTATATGATAAATGTCGATAAGGCTACCCATAAGTTGACATTCGTTAAGCTTCACGTGTTTCCGAACGTTTGCATAACGTATGCTATTGTTTGCTATACAGGCTTATTGGAACACATATATTTTACTAAAAAGTCAAAGGTGAATGCACATTGCTGTGTACATTAGGTTCCAAACCATATTTGGTTAAAATGTTTACAAAACAACTTTCCTGGAGACCATATGGGGAGCATGGTGTTTTGTCAACACGAAGCTTCATCTCCCTCCACAGAAACCACCATTCTGTACCTTAAGAACACACATTTGAAGTATTTTACGCAAGATTAGTAATGGCCAAAGTCTAATGAAAATATGCCCACAAACCCTTTAGTCTATGAAATATTGCTGCGTTTATTACAGGTGGGCAATGCAAGCAACATCGATCAGATTATTCGGTCTTCAAAAAGCCAAACTCCATACCCCCTACAAAATTTTAGATTTGAGTGTAAACTAAGTAATAAAGTAATAATCGATAGTTGTATGTGTTTCATAACACGTTATTTTGCACGATGATATAGAAGTATTTGGATTATATATAATAAGCATCGAACTATTTGATATCCAATACTGTTCAAATATAAGTGGGGCACCTCTCGTACATGCTATGTCTTCAGAAATCATTTTAAAAGTATATATTCACCAATTTCGTCATTAAATTGCCTCTGGGAAATATTGCGATGTTACGTGTAATATAAACAGAGGCATTGCGTAATTTAAGTTAAACATGCACTTAATTTTACTTTGTTTATTTCCAGAGACGCCAGTGCTTCAGAAACCAGGCAAGTATTTCATTTGTATTACTACATGTACTTATATTGTATCCAATCATTTGATAACGCTCATGGCGACCCAAACGAATAAAATATGACAAATACTACATTCAGACGATATGTACGACAGAAGAGCTGAGGAGGTCGTCAAATTGTAGTATACATGTAGTATTGTTGTCGGTCATGTTAGGAGGTTACAATAAACTTCAGTTGAGCTGAGTTATCAGTTGTTTCGTCAAGAGCAATTTATAACAGACTGTGTCACTGCCATTACATTTTAATGTACGCTTACTAAGGTCAATTTCCCACTTTTATGCAGTGAAATAGTAGATGAAATAGTATATATCTATTGTTCTTAAATCAACATGGTTACTTACACTTTGTGTAATTCACACAGCGTTTTCTAAACATATTAATTTGTATAACACATGTATCTGTAAGAAGAGATGTGCTTCAGTGAAACACGCCCCATCGGGAAAGTGGGGATGTCTCTGGTTGTACATTTCCGGAGAAATAAAGCTGTGACATTTTACTAGTTCATGGCGGGGGCAATTGGTGGGAGCAATTGTTGGCAGGGGATTTGATCTGCTACATGTTCTTGGGGCATGGATTGTACCCTGTGTTTGAAAAAGCAAAAATATACGCGAACCCGGTTGGGACGGAGTTTCAATGGATGTGTGCATTACTCATAACACGGCCTATGTCCTATCACTCGCTGCTTAGCCAATTTGTATTGGAAATTAGATATGTTGGAAATAACAGTTTGCATAAATTAAGGCTTTAGTGTGTTCACTATACCCGTATCTGAGCGGTTTCACTCATTTAGTTCATCACACTTTGTCATTTACTCTACACAGTGTCATTGTACATGTATGGTGGATTCTAGTTGATTTCTATGACAGCACCACCAAATACCTTCGTACTAAAATAATTAAAGCACATGCTAAGCACAATTTGGAATGAAGCCATGCTATACTTGGCAAAAAATTAGAGTCAATATTCAGAAGCACTATAAGTTATTTTTAAGATTTCCATGAGTCGTTACATGTTTTGTACATTGTGCCTTTGGGCGAACCCGTCCATTTAATACATTAAAATGACAAAGTGACAGTACTTTCAACTAGGATGTTTTCCATCAGAACCATATCTATCGATTTCCGTGTGTTGAAAGTGTTTTTACTGAATTCTACAATCTTTGATTAATTCACGCTAAGCATGATGGTGACAGTCCCTGACCAGGTTTAAGAAAAAAATACAAATATGATGGCGGTTGTCTCCTCACACACGCAGTGCAATAGTGTATTCTGAGATTGGTACATATTTAGACTGTGCTTTGACCGTCCGTGAACCAACAATGATTAATCGAAATAGCTCATTGAATGTTGGAACAAACACACTTGCCCCTTTCCTTATTCGATTATTCGTTTCATTAATGTTTGTCCTATTTATTTCAGAACTGAGCATCACAGGGACACAGTATGTGAACCAGTATCATGATATTCATTTAGTGTGTAATGCGACTGGTGTTAAACGTGCGCCAGAAGAGGTGGACTGGTTTTTGAACGGTAATAGAATTGTACCAACACAGCCTCGATGGCATGGACGAATCGAAATTTTAAAACATATATTAGTGAACTTATTATTCACCTGAGCACAATGCAGGATCAAGGGAATTATGTGTGCCGTAGTTCGGATCTTAATGTTAATAGCATGAATGTACATATCTTAAATGGTAGGTATATTTCTTGTACATTTGTACTTGTTCTGTAATATCAGTTTACATGGCATGCCCATAGAAGTATATTGCCTCTACTAATAAATAAATATAAGTGATTGTTTTGAGGTATATAATGAGGTTAGTGTTATTAAAATACCATAAGCATTATATTGATGCACATACGTACATGTAGCAAATGATGCAGATTTTTCACAATGTTCGTAAATGGTACGTATGGTAGTTATATTTCTAGTACTTTATCAACACTATTAGCGTACATTGTAAACTACTCAACATATATCTTATCGACTAATAAATTCCAAATAATTACGTTGACTTATGTAATCAAATGCTGATTAGTTAGTGCTATTAAAATATTATAGGCATAATATTGGTGCACATACCTGTAGCACGGATAATTGAGAATGTTCGTAAATGGTACGTATGATATGTTGAGGTACGCGTGCAACTTATTTTCATGTAAATTACACGTTCAATAGTGCTACACAATCATTACAATTTTGACAGGGTTAACCCAATATACAGATAATGGATATTAACACTCTGGTAAAAGACTTTCAAAGAGTCCTAATGTTAAATAACGTTTTCCCTATGTTCAATAATTCAATTTCATCTTACACGCATGGACTTGTACGAAGCGATCATGCCGTCGTGATTTGCCCGACTGGAGTCTCAATTGTAAATATCTTTTGCTCTATGTTCAGATACAGATATATCACAGTTTTTGACGACCACTGGTACGTACATATGAATAACTGTACTGATATAAATGTTGATCGAACGAGCGCTTAATAATATAGTCTTGGCAAAAATGTAGAGGTCGTTTGTAGATATATACGGGGTACTTCAGTAGTGATACTACATGTTCTGTCTAAGGTGATCTCAACAGTCCATTCAATAGGAATTCAAAATACATGTATCATGTTTTCCAAAACAATTCAACAGTTGCAATGTCTTAACCATCGCCTGCAATACTGTTACGTTACAATGCACAAACTATTGTAGATGTCGTTTCTGAAAACATGTACCAGTAAAGAGGCATGGTGCATTTTTATATTGATATACCAAAACAATAGTACATCAAAATTCAGATATGATAATGAAACCGATTCCATGTAGTTTTACTTTGACTATTGGTTTCATTATTGAGATACACCGTATTAGATATAGGCGTGAAACAAGCATCACTATTCTAGTTGTGTGTATTAGCTTTCTATAGTATATACTAAGTATTATATTATATAATATCTATGTTTGTGAAAGAATGAGTTAATTACGTTCGGACACCGTATAAATGGTCACATATGTCTCCATATAACACCCGTCACATGTTGCCATATTTATGTCAATCAAAATTCTTGTTAAGTCTTATTAACATAGTATTAACATGACTGTTTGGTGTCTGTAATTATATGATAGTTCGTTGAGAACACTCTCGGTTTCTCTATAAAGTACTTGCTTTGATATCTCGATATAATGTATGCAATCCAGGTCAACTTTCTTTCACTGCGGGATATAATTCTATACATCTGAAAACATTCAAAAGCCGATACTAGAGCTGATTAACATTATCACAATAGATGGATACTACAATCACGGCACTGCTTCCCTCAAGAGCATAGCTTTGATAACAATGCCAACATCGTATATAGCTAGAAGCGTGTCTGTTGGTAACAAAACATCTCCAATTTCCGGACTAGTGCCATCAGCATCCGAGTGTTTCAATTATTATGTTTGTCAACTAATAGTGTCTACATCGTCGTAAAAATCTCCTTAAGGACTTGAAGAATATTGCAACAAGGGCGTTTTAATGAACGTCTTTCTCGTGTAACAACCCCTTATATTTTCTCTTTTCAGCAGGAGAAGAAACAGGTTAATTTCCAAGAGGTGAGATATGTATGAATTGTTGTTTTACATTACATTCAATACAAGTAAGACACTCGCTAAAATAAGACTAGATTTTTTGAATGTTTTAATTGTATGAGCTGAGTATACCTACGTATTTACATTTTTATCAATTGTAAACATGCCAATGGGCTATTTAATCGTCGAAACTAGTTTAATGATAAATTGTAACATTTCAAGTAAATATGTCATCATTAAATGTAAAATGTATACAATATTAAGATGAAATTAACGAGGACATGCAACTGCCATTTCAATGGAGACTCAATGCCATAGAAAATCGAATACTGGAAGTGCCGTAAAACAAATCATACTTATATCAGTTGTGTTATGTGTATCTTAATGTGTCGCATTTTTGTTTCAGTAGCTCCAGGTGAGGAAGGGGAAAGGATGAAAACTGTTAAAACGGGTCGAAATCAGGCAGCCATGCACAATCCGAATATCTGTTTGGTCATATTAACTTTAGTATTTGTTTATATCTCAGCAAATACTCTGACAGTTCACTCAAGTACGCGTGGTAGCAATGTCTGATAATGTATAAAACTTGAGAACGGGTTATATTTGATTTGTGTAATAAACGTTGATACAGTGTGATGTTCACTGCTGAACACGACTCGATGCTGTCAAACAATGCCAAGATCGACAAACACAGTTAAAATATCAAGGATATAAAGTTATATTCTGCAAAGCGTTGCAACAGTGAGGATATAGGTCATTGTTTTCGATGGAATTATTTTCGGAAGATATTGAACCAGTTCTGCTAGATGTGCGACAAGGAAATATCATGTGCAAAGTTACTTTGCGGATTACGATAAGCAGTACAAATTTATCATGTTGTCATAAGTGTATGTAATTCATAGATTCATCAGGGACTACTTAAAACCGCTGGCGGGTTGATGCTTTGTCGTGCTTTGGAGATATTTCACGATTTTGAACCACTGTATCTGTTGTAAGAGGGAAGTGGCTTTTTAGCAGGAATTGTCTCTTTTGGATTACAGAATATTTGTTGTAAATAGCTAATCCAGCTTTTTCATTTTTAATGAACATGAGAGCATACTGTTAGCACTCGTATTATTACATTTGTTTGTAAGAATATCAGAAGATACAACACTCTGTGAGACGTGTTCTCACTGTTTACATACAAGACTTATATAATCAGCTTATTGCTGTTTGTCTTTGTACCTACTGTATGACCAGTTTGTATAGTTCAGAGTATGTGTTAAATAACTTTCTGAGTGGATATATACATGTACACGTGGTACAAATGGTGACTAGGGCATATGACATTGGGAGTTTATGTATATGACAACCAACTAGCACATGTTTCAGTATCCATGTATATTCATTCTTAACCGACTTTCATGTCGACATGGGACGGATATCTAATGATATTTTTATTGGTGATATTGTATTATTTTAGATTAGTCACCTTTCGTTAATTTCATAGACCTTACTTACAACAAGTGACAATTGAACTCAGACAAAGCATAGTGAATCGACAGGATTGAAACTTATCATTCTTCACAAAACTACGACAATACTAGTATATTACATTGTATTATACAAGAAAAGCACAAATGTAGCCAGTTTCCGTTTACATTGACGCCAGCATCGAACTTTGAATGTTTACATACATGTATGTACATGTATAAACCATCGAAATCTCGAAAACGGCCTTGTTAAGAGGACAAGTCATTATTTTAACCTGGTTACTGAAGCGTTGGTAAGTTGCACTCAATATGTTTTTACTATCAAATCTGCGTACTAGTTTTCTGAGGTCATCCGTTAATAATGAGTTTTCCTCTTTATATGGCCGTTTTCGGTGAATCACACCTACATGTATGTGAATGGCAATTTATTGACGCTGTTTTGCGAATATTCCACTTCTAATAATAGCTTGTGGATTTAAAAATAACTCCTTACACCAACGTTTTTCGCGTGTTACATGCACCTTACATAAATTATCCAATCAAAATGCAATTTTAGGATATTTATATACCTTTGTTTCTTATTTTAATATATAATTTCACAACTTCTGTGGTAGATCTTCATATGTTATATTGTCAACTGGTTAATCGTTGAAATGGTTGGTCCTAGCACTGAATCCTTTATGAAGGTGTGTGTTCATTTGCATTAACATCCTTCGAATAGTACAGCGTCAGAATTTGAATAATCAACTGATCTGTCTACAGACACAAACACAACTTGCTTAGAGTATTTACTAATTTGCTTTAACCAAAGTTATTGCTAACTATATTGTAGAGCTATCTAAAATTTAACAAGAAGAAAAATAGCTAAAGCAGTATATCTGTGAGCCTTACTTGAACATCTAGACGTATCGTTGCTTATTAACTGCAGTCAAGGAGCACTTTGTGAACAATTTTACATTTTAAATCAACATATATTGTTAATATCGATTTCTTCAATCAAATTTGTTTGTCAATAAGTTAAATTAGAACCTATAAATACCATTTTGTCATTTTGTACGTGTACTCTCTCCTCGCAAAATACAAAGCATTTTTTTTATTTGCCTGGACCCTAAAGTATATGATGGCTTATCATAAGCAAATAATTCCACCTGCGCATAGCATGCAGCCTGACTGTAGAAACAGGTCAACTTTATTTCATGTCATACTGCAATTGACATATACATACATATTTTTGGTATTTTAAAAATATACTAATTCTCATTTATATAAAAATACTGTTAATGATTTATGGTTGATCTAGTTCGTTTCTGCTCATCTGAAGTTTAAATGAGAAGGAAAACTAATTTTTACACATTTTATACATGTACCTACGTAATTCGTCTTTCTGAATTTTAATGATTGAGTATGGCTCATTAAAATAATACTCCTCAGACATTGATAATGTAGTATTTAGATATTACATAATTGAATATATTGTATAACGTGTGCTCTCTTAACATCAATTGACTGAACCTAATTATGATAGTGTTGTGCCTTAGTGTTGTATAGTGAAGTACTTCGGATTCTGTAAACGACAATACTAAATATCAAAGTTTTGATTAGGTTAATGAAAAAGAGTAGAAAATACTCATCGAATTCACAATTGGGTATGGAAAAAACTAAAAATATTTAATATGCCAAATGGCTTTTGGAGGAATCCGATTTGTTTTCTAATGATGAATAATTGATATTTGCATGTTGAATACATTTTATATATGGTTTAATTAATTTCCACGTTATATTAGCTAAATTTACCTAAATTGAAAAATAAATTGACGAAAAGTTTAAGACGATGATTTTTATCATAATAACTAAGATAATGTTAATCCGAGAAACAAATAGTTATTATATTTTTACATGGATGTTTTTGCTTTATTGCTGCATTAAATGAGAGTGGTTGGTGTAAAAGTGCTATATATATTGTAACAAATTAAAAAGAAATTGGTATGATGGCCCTGTAAAACATTGTCCGCCCAGTTTATTTAATATTTATTATTATTTAGATCGCATAAATGTTTTATTTAAAACCACCACGCTTTTGCTTATTTGAATGCTATTTTTTAAAAAGCACACATACTTAAAACAGGACTGATTTCTCGGCAAACTAGTTCGGGGACAATTAGTTTTCTTGTCATTATTAATGTCAGTATAGATTTATTTACCATTTGTCAAAAGTCATATATCCTTTTCTGTGAACTTGTGAACTATTCATATAGTTGCAGTCTGCGCTACTAAATATACAATAAAGTATACGTAATGTACATTTAGATAAAAGAAACTCGACTATTCGAATGCAAAATGATTTTCGGATAATTACGGTTTAAAATTTACCTACTTTTAACGATTATAATGTTTACGTCCGATTACAATGTAGAAGGAACTCATCAAGTATCTGATACGTTTTATAATGTAATGTCGTTTATGGAATTCAGTAAAGTACATTAGTTATATCTTTGTTAGCGGTTGTGATACAAAATTACGTTATATATAAAAAATACCCATACATTTGATTGTGCATAGAAAATCTGTTATGTTCTATTTCGTTTAACGTCTAATTAGCTTTCAATATTATCTAGCTTGAGAAGTATACATGGTCACTTTCCCAGATCATCGATTTCTATAACAGTCATTTACAACTAAATGGCCAAGACGGAAGCCATTTGCATTATACAACTACACGGTCCTAGTGAAACCATCAGCTATCATTGTTCACTGAAGACCGTTGACCTTCCTTGTGGCATTATTCTTGGTGTACATGTAGATACAGATTTAGCGCAATAATAAAGCTAATATCTTCCTTGATATATCACTTTGATATAAGATAGAATAGTGCAAAATTTCCCTTTACTAGTAATAGCATTGTGTAAATGTGAACAAGGTAGAATAATGTACCACACTACAATGTTTAAGCATTTAATGCTGGTTTAGCTGATAATAAAAACCGTTCATTTTCGTTTAAATTAATGTAATTATGAGTGATTAAATTCAGTTCTAACGCTTTAAATTACATGATAGACAGTAGCACGCGTGATGTGATTAATTACCCCGTAAAATGTCGTTTAGTTCTCGTTTCCAATTATTGCCTAGAAAAACGAGAGCAAGAAAACGATGTTTAAGCTTGAGACTGCCTTAGAGCTATAGTGAACTACTTTTAAATAGGATGCGGTACTAAAGTACGCACCGGGATGATTAAAATTGGTCCAATTCACGTTCCTCTTAACGATGACTTCACTTCAAATTGCCGAGACAATAGATACAATGCAAGAATATGTTCATTAAAGGAGCAGCACATAGTTGTAAAATGTGTATGGCAAAAACTGAAATATGGACAATGTCATGTTTTATATATATGATAGTTTTATAGTGATGATAGTGAATGTTCTTGAATGTTTTGGATATCAAACGATTCTTTCGGCATTGTGCTAGAAATGTTTTGCAGGCAGCTGTTTTATCACAAAACTATCAGAACTTGTACTTTTCTAAAACATATTTTGCAGAATGGTGTACTCCATTTTTTGAATATAATTAGTTATTCAAGCATTTTGAAGTGATATCATCGGCCAAGTCAGATTCAGGGAGTGCTATGCGATGTTATTCTGAAGTAGCATTTTGAAGAGGATTAATCTCAATTAGTTAGGTGTATGTGGTGGAAAACAATTATACACATACATGTATAATCTAGTGTTTTATGTTCAAATGACGATGTATAATGCTGCATTAGAGCCATAAGCGCTTTTTACCATGGACTAGATGTCAATGATATGGTAAACAAAGTATATTGCGTGTTACAGGAGATATGTGAATATATTCACTTTCCATTGTTGTGTATGTTACAGTACATCATAAAGTAATGAATATGTATTTATTGAAATGTCCATTGATTATGCGTATTGTTTGTATATATGAATAAATTATAATATATGTTCATGTTGTATAGATCTACATGATATGTTCATTTTGAACTATTGTTATTTTTTTCATTATTCATTAAACTTTTTATGTTGGCATTCAATAAAGTCATAGTTACGTAAACTTATACATGTGTGTTTTATTATATGCGCAAACCTGACCAACATACTTCGTTCAAAGTATAACATTTATGCAGAATACTTTTTTATGATGCAGGTTACAAATATTAAAACATAAACATCATTTTGAAAGACGTTAAAAGGGGTGAACTTACATGATCATGTATGCAATCAAACATCAAACTGAATAGAAAACATGAAACTAAACCGCTAAGAATTATGACAGATCACTTCATTCGTCTACCGCCTCAGGAAGTCAACATAACCGAAGTAACAGTCGGTTACCAGATTTAACGGACTGGAAGGACGATTTCAGTCCACCGGTACAATCCCCAAAGCAGGACTCGTGATAAACTTACTGTTTACATAACCAGCTAGCCTATGACGAGTAATAGAACAGACTGACTGAACGAATTAATGTTCTTATAAAATGTATGACATGTACATTGCATGACGTACGGCAGACAGACAGATTACATTGTATGATAGAAGTTCGTTTTTTTTGTCTATTTAATTATTTTCTCTGCATCTCAAACACGCCGTTGGGAGTAGATAAATATTAAATGTTGAACTTTTTTTTCTCGCAAATACATCAGTTATTTTCTACATCATGTCATAAATTTGTCAGCTCATTCGTTACATAAAATTAAACTTTTATCATTGCATTGCTGTTGAAATCACATGCGCAATCTATCTGATCACTGTACTCCTTATTGTCGTAGTCTTTAATTCATTATTGCAATTGCCGGAAATCGGTGCTCTTATACACAGAACTTAATAGTGAGCGGGTTTGAATGTATAGTTGATAGTTGTCTACTCCAAGCGGATTTGAATGTATAGTTGATGGTTGTCTACTCCAAGCAATGCGAGGGCATATACGCGGATGTATTTAAATGAACAATAAGGTTTTACTCACTAACTTAACAACAGCTTCGATTGGTTAAAAAAGTATCGCGTGTTATTAACTAACTGATTGCTATCGATTGCTTCTAATGATTTGACAATCATACACTTGTATAGGTATGTTGCCCAAGGAGTTGTTCCGTTATAAGTGTGTGTCAACGTCAATGTGAAGATCTACTCATTTCACGACAAAAAGTCAAATTTAAATGTCGAAACCAAGGCGTTGTCATTCTAAGAGGTTGTCTTCACATATCGACGGTCAACGATATTGAAATAAAAAGTAGTTTATTTTGCGCTCTGTCGATAAAATGTGGATTCAATTATCTGATTGTCTGATTATTTTGAGACGACAGTAAATTTCAAATCTAAAATGACAATTTTGCTTTACATCGTCCCATCCAGTCAATGTTTTTGTTTTAACTTAGTTTCAACTATATTCAGTTAGTCTTAGTTTCCAGTGTAAACGAAGATAATTTATCCAGCGATATTTGATTGTATAATGTTGCATGATATTGAGTAAGTGTACACTGCAGAAACCACTACTTCACTATGTGTAGTCGTTTATGGTACAGATTGTTTTATTTTCCCTTTTTTACGCTAAGTATTGTTATCATGTAGTGAATGAGAGTAGTAGATTATGTATTGTGTTGGATGTAACGTCTTATATTCTAGTTAATGTAGTATTCGTTCTAAATGTACGCACATGTAGCTTTCAGAATGTAATAATTGTTCGTTTTACATAATGAAAATAATTAACAAAACGGTATCATTTACGCAATGTGTCAATCTGAAAACAGACACAACTCGGAGCGCCATGTGTCGATTTTAGCATGCTGCTTACCATCTTTCCATTACATGAACCGGTAGTTCTCGAACTTGGCAAAGGTCGATCAGTAAACTAGATACATACTGAGTAACAGTAAGACGTGCTTTAGTTGAATCAAACACAAACTGGCTAGGATACCAAGCAGCATGATATACCACAAAACGTCAAGTCACAGGATAACGGGTTATCATTCGGTAGATTCACGTACACCAAAGTTTATCGTATAACGTACCAGCAGATTCACAACAATCTAACATTACCATTGACCAAGGTCTAATAACAGATACATGGGGGCGTTTATTATCAACAAAGTTAATACTTCACGGAACTAACAGTGCGTTAGCTAGCACCAATGAACCAAGCAGCTCGTGGTAATGGTCACTAAAGTCAATTAATGTTTACCACTAAATATGAATGTTCCAATAACTATCATGACAGACTGTTCACACGCACATCAAAGGCCATAATTATGGATACACTCTGCGTAAAAAATGTGACCAATACAAAAGCTGCCTTCAAATGAATTAAATGTTGTTTTCAATATATTAGAATTGTTATTCTCTCTCAATCTAGTTCAAAACATTCTTACTATAATGTTTGTAAGACAATGTGATATATTCAAGCATACAACATATGTCCAAAATAACAAATGGCTTGAAGCGGCGGCATACATCATGTGGATTGAATTGATTGTTAAGTGTTGTTAACAATTTTTGTTCCTAAGGACATATGTCTCGCTAGTAGAAACAATAAACTTCACACTCATGTGTTTATGGCAGGCATTACAGAACAACCTGTAATTACCTAACTTTGCAGTTGGTTTAATAGAATTACTTTTGTAAATCAGTATTTTGCTAATGAAGATAAATGTGTTTTGTTTTTTTATCATTAACACAATTCATGTTGAATGCAACGTTAGCAACATATGCATGCAGTAATATAGTTATTATTGTTTAGAGGAAGGGATTATCAGTGGCTTTAATACGTTACATATACATGATGAATGACATTGTTTCCGTGGAAGGGATTACCCTGTATATTTGTTTTTTGTTGTTCACTGACAGAGTTATAATTAATTTTACGGTGTGCTTGAATTCAATAATGGTGTTTTTCAATGTTGTTTCAGAGGAATTGTATTTTCGTTTGAACTAGATAATCAATAACTCGATGTCTGTTATGCGATTTCCTACAATAAGCAGTTTAACAGAAGACGAAATGCCATAGATGTTATATAAGAAAAAATAATTACAAGTGCAATTTTGTCAAACTAGTTTTGAATTACAAGGTATTTGTACTCTCGGGCGCCTTATTATAAACTTAGTTTAAATTGTTTTTATATGAAATATCCCAAATAAGTGTTACAGAAGTCTGTTTCGTTTTAGGGTCCCGAAGGCATTTCAGTCTATACAATTGTAAGGCCTATAGCAAACAACAATTCAGTTCAGTGTGACTTCCATATAGTCAGCATATGTGCTCTGCAATGTACACGTGGCTTGATTCTACTATTGTAGTCTAAATCACTTCCGACAGGGGCGGAATTGACAAAACATCCGATTTCGTGGTATGAAACTGAGTAAATGCGCTTTTTATAGTTTTGGATAATAGCTTTTATCTATTACTTACCGCCTATTTGGTCCATGCATCTTGATATTCTAAGAATCCAAAACGTATGTCGTATTTTATAATGAGGCACACGTTATCCAAAATAAGCCAAATACAAGTTTGGACAACAAGTAGCCATCTTTTACGTCATGATTCAGATTACAGCAATATAGTATTTATTCATGTGGAACATTGGAAGTATATATGTAGCACCTAACTGAATACATGACATGTATAGAATAACATTTAAATCCGATTTAGTAACAACAAGATGACACACTCAGACGAATCAAAAGTACAAGTATAATGTTCTATTATAGATTGTGTCGGCTTACATTGGACAACATGTTATTACCAAACACACTCATATATATCATAATCTAGTTATACAAAACATGATAAATGAGTCTAGGTCTGGGGTACACAAGATCAAATAATGGAATAGTATATATGTATATATGATTTCCACAAACACCGTATATACACGCAATGTCTGTGGCTGACAAAGGCAAGTGGGAACAGTTGTTACACCAATAGCTTCCTGTCTTGATTAAAGACAATCACTCGCAGGTGGCTAATTTTCATGTATAAGTGAGATGTGTATTGATTTGTGGCGCCAAAAGTTTGCTTTTCTATCGCCATAGTGCATTCAGAATATATAACATAATTGTGCTATACATGTATGTTTTAAAAAAGCTAACCATTGTTTTTGCTATTTTGATGGATGTCTATTTGAGCTTGTATAAGACAAGAGATAATAACAAATTGAACAGGAAAGGTTACAATAAAAGGGAACCACAGCTCACAGTTACACGAATATGCAGAATAGGACACAAAACAAATTAAAGCAGATACATCATGCACGCGTATTGGTGACACGATGAGAAGTGAGCAAATACAAATTAGCTTTAACAGCTACAAATTTAAATTTCTTGTATTTACATGTATCAACGTGACCTTCACAAACTGTAAAGTTTTTAATTGGTCACTTTTCAAACCCAAATTAATTTTAACCTGCACGATAATATGATTTACCAACCAAAGCATCACAAAAAAATCAAAATTACGCATTAAGGTATACTTTATCAGTCATGCAATCAATTTTGCATTTTCGCCACGTGCTGCGTAAGGAAAGCATTTTACACGTATATTACCAAAATCTATCAGAAAGTTTACTGTTAAAAACAGTTATGTTGTTATTATCCATATATAGCATAATTATGTACAGACAACTAAAATGAAACGCAACTAGAAACTAAGCAAGTCTGTCATATAGCAAATTTGAATGGGCATTTGATAACATTACTAGGCAATGTGGTACATATATGGTAAATAAGGTGCATGCAACATCGGCATAGGATAACAAATTGCAATATAAAATACAAATGTCCAATATTTAGGTCTATGATCAACATTTTCTAACAAATCATGCGGCCCATTGCTTATTGACTTAACAATCAATGATAAATGAGCTCAGCATACACAAGTTTTTTTTACATGACGATTCTCAGTAATGCGTAGATATGGTATTTACAGTTCAAAATGTTTAAGGGGGAAGCATAATAATGGACTCTGCATTTGATGAGAAACCGTTGTCTAATTTTAATATTTATAAATGCTACTATGAATGAACAGCTACATGTAGCCTGTACCTAAATAAATACTCAATCAGGCTTTATATGTGATAAGTACTTACATGTATGTTGTATATTTTGTTGTTCTACCAACCTAAACTAACTGATTGAACTGTAAAATGTATAGTTCATCCAACATGAATTATGTTGCAAAACACTTTTCTACATTGAGTAGACAATATTTGACTACTTTCAAATGCATAAAACAGAATGGATTATTAACTTTGTAATCCATAAGCACGAAAGTTGGGCACATAAAACAAATTTACGTGTACAAATTGTAATAAATAAACTAACTTTGATGCGCCTGTAAAACATTCGTAAGAGAATGAACAGTTTATTTACACTTCCGCTAGCATGTTTATGACATTTTCTTCGCTCTGGGAGTGCCAAACGTAGTACCGGAAATATATTTCGGCACTCCCATACATAAATAAGCTGATTAGCTGTAAACGACAGTAGTCAATCCTTGAATTGGTAGAAGTCCGTGCGTCATGCACCAAGTAGCGCTAAAATATACAAGATTATCAAAATGTATCGCCATAGAACCCAAATATCGTCTGAAAATATGGACATGTAATAATTGACTAGACTTCTACAAGGTTTTAAAACTGACCCACTTACTTTCAAAAAAGTTAATAATGCACGTAACTGGAGGTACTTTCGCTAATTTCGAGAAGCCAATTCTCCATAAAGTCACCATAAAACCATTATGGAATATTAACACGATACCATATGGTTAAGTTTGTATAAAAGTCACGTGCATATAGAAAACAACAGTACTCATCAGTATTTGATTGGTTCATCCTGACCAATATTTTGGATATGTTCAGATTATTGGAATGCATAAACACTTGTTTAGTTTTCGTATTGTTCCGTCAATTTGTTATCCTACTGTCATTTCCTAACTAGTTTATCCTTTTAAACCACTCCCAGGATGTTCGTAAAACAACATGATATATGTGACGTGGACTGCAGAAATCAGGCCAGATGCGGTAACGTCTATTTTTAGAAAAATGACGTCAAAAACTTGCGCTGTTTTTTTCGCGGATTTTCTAATTTATTAACTTTTATTTAAAAGTGTAATTGTACAACAAAAGTTCTGCTTTAGAAAATAAACAATTAAGATCTATTTGCAACATTTCGCAACCACTTCACGAATATTTTAGTGTAGTCTAGCCATTTTAGCGATAGTTATTTCCCTTTTACTCTGTAAAGGTCAACAAACCAAAATGGCGGACAGTTGATTGTTTGTATTATGTTGAGTGCAGATTGTAAGATATAATGATGAGAAATGACGCTGATGTTGGTTTGATCTGGTTGATATCGAATTATAGCTCGTATTTGGAGGTGAGCACATCTTTTATTGTGTGTGATTGCTCACTGTTGTGAATTATGGGTTTAAATTCGTTGATAACATTGACTTTGAACTGTTGAAAGCGAAAGTTGACTTTAAAATGCTACAAAACAGTCTGTTTTTATGTGGATATGTCCATTGTATACTCGATTCTTCAAAGCATAGTGCAAATTTTATGCCTGCAGATAATGAGTTAACATGAGGATTGTTCATGCCTGATTTTATGGATGCATTCATGTTTGTTGACATATCCCCCACTAGTATTAATCCCCCACCCACCTTACTTGGCTGATGTTTGCACACATCAAGTAAAATGACTGTTATTTGTCTTCATTTTTTCAAACTCTTTGAATGCATATATCCAACTCACCAGTACATCCTGAAATTCAGCAATGTTCCAACACTACTGTTTACTAGTAAAATAGGTCTGGTTTAGACTGTATGAACTGACAAGTAAATTCATTTGCCACTTCAGCTACTGTAGGCTTCCATCCCTACAAAAATATATGCGGCTCAAATTCACTAGGCCAAATCCAGTATCTGTTATCAATAGTGAACATATCAATAATAATTTTCAAATGTCATTTCCTTTTTTAAATATAATATAGGCTACTATAAATTATAATACATATCTTTTATTATTCATCTATAAAAAAATGCTTGCAAGACTCTATTTGAGCAGTGTCCATTAATTTGTAAAAGGCTGATGCTGCACAAATATATTAATTGATTGGTTTAATTATGACTTCTTTCAATAGTATTGGCCTAAATTTGATTGCAATATGCCCAATATTTGAGTTGCTTTCATTTTATCAGGACTATTAATTAATGGATATGATACCCAGCATAAACTGTGAACCAGTACTTTGCACTTTAATGCATAATATTAGGACATTAAATAAAAAAATCTTATAATTTCTTTTCAGAAAAGTTGATACAGACACCATATGGCAAAGCAGTGAAGATTAGAAACATTCCAGATGATTATTATAACTCAATTAGTCAGTTTTGGAAATCAACAAGTCATGACTGGAAGTTAATTCTACCTGAATTGTCATACATGATGAAAATCATGTACATAACTAACATCTGAATAACTGTAATTGTTAAAGAAGCTACATGTATTTTAACAATTGTAACAATATAACTTATTTCCTAAAAGTTTAATTATATTCTGTCAAGTAAAGCATGTTCCAGTTATGAGTTTAGATTTGTATATCATACATGTATAATGATGTAATAGCCTTGTATTGGTATCTTATCTGCCTATGCAAATGTTGATGTTATTTCATGTATTGTCTATTAATTATATGAATTAAGGCATTTTAAATTTGTTTCTGCTGCTACTACTGGTTAAAAATGAATTGTTTATCAAGCCTTGTATTATTCTGATGTTACTGAACTGTAGTTTTGTTGCTATACAATAGTTTGTCATTGAAATGGGATAAAAAACAATTGAGAGAGCATTTCAGTACAAAAACCACATGAAACGGTCTGTTATACTTTTGCGGTTGTTATGCAAAATGTTCTATTCCACCAGTTGTCAAGGACATTTGCATGATCGGAAATGCATGATAATTTTATACAGTACTGTTATGATAAGGTGATGTGTAGTTCAGCTTGAATATCACTTGTCTATAGTGTATACCATGTTTGAATGTTGTTCTCTAAAACATTTATATATAGAAGGTAATTTGTGATCCAGCTTTCTTTGAAAATGCACCAAAAGCTTCATAATTAAACATGTAAATCTACAATTCAAATGCATTACACTGTCAAAAGTATTAATTTTAATATTGTACTAACTTGACCTTAGAATTTTTTTTAACTTAATACCTGTAGATTCAATGTATTTTGATATGTTTGGTCAAAATTTAGTTTCTATCCATTGCTAGGCAACCAAAATGTAATTATTTACAAGCAGATGTTAATATTTCAACTTGTTGTTAAAATAATAAAATAAAGTAAAATGATAACATGTCTTGTGTGTTTATTGCTGTACTATAGCTACACTGTTTTAGTGTCTTCTTATTGTATTTGGCATGGAAAAGTCATATTTTTGCACTAAGGCAGTGTAACTTAGTTACAGCATTTTATTTCATTATAATGTAAATAATTCAAGATAACTATGTGAGCTTATCAGAATCTTCATATTTTATAATTTACTACAAAGAAATGAGTGTATTTGATCTGAAAATCTAATTCACAGCCACATGTATAGTTATTGAAGTACTGTTGCCATGGTAACTATTATAATATGCAAAATATTTCCATAGTAACCATGTTTTAAAAAGAATGTTGTTGTTCAAGCAATATATGAACTTGTTGATGTTGCATGGCATACATTTAACAAAGAAAAAGCAGAATATCTTGGATTTTCCTTTTGAAGGATTTATAGGTTTTGTACAGCCGTTTCACCTTTTTATTGTGTTTTCGGCATCAAGTGCACGTGAAGATAATGCTGTAAAAACGAAAATAATCACCGGAATTATCTGAAATTTTGAGAATTTATTCTTAAAAGGTTATTCTTCAAGATTATGAAGAAAACTCAAAATGTGAAATTTTAGCATCTGGCCTGATATCTGCAGTCCTTGACACATATTCCGAAATACAACATAATTATGTCCAAAATAAAAAATGTATTTTAGAATCGGGATACATCACGTTGATGAAATTGATGGTTCATTTTCGTAAACATTGTTCGTTCCTCAGGATATTTGACTCGCTTGAAGAAACCATAAATCGCAAATTTGGTATATTAATCTTATGTGTTACCGAATAATGCAGGTTTGTCTGACATTGATGTTCATATATTGAAATGTATTGCACTTGGAACCTAGTATTTGCTAATAAAAATAAACGTTATGTATTTTGTCAAAAATAAACTGCCGGTAACAATCTATTTTCGGAATTTATAACCTACAACCATTGTTCTAAAGGAAGTGATTATAAGTTGTCTTTACTGACAACGTAATAATTAATTTCATGGGTTGTTTAAATCCATTGCTGTGTTTTGTCTATGTTTTGTTTGACAAAGTGTATTGTTCTTTGAAGTAGATAATCAATCTTTCGACTTCAGTGAAGTATCATCTGCAGATATTTGCTTTTGTTTAGAGAAACAATTTCCTTCAAAAAGCAGTTAAAAGAAGCCAAAAGTCTGTTTATACAGTCTAATGATATACCAATTTCATTTGCCGTTTCTTCAAATAATTTTCGAATAAGTTCAAGGAATTTAGACGATGGACGAATCATCTAAAATTGAGGAAGCAACTATACGAGCTTTCGAATTGTTGTGAATTATTCAGATAAGCTACCAAGACGTGTTATCAACAATCTTAGCGAACTAGTAATAGTCTAAATCACTTCCGATATGAAGTGGAGTTGACAAAGCACCCAGCTCATTGGGTATGGAGCAGAGGAAATAAGTTTTAAGAAACTATGGATAATATCATTTATCGATTAGTTACAGCCAATTTGTTCATTTATCTTAATATTGCTTGAAGTCTCAATGGTTTGGAGTTTTTATTCAGCAAATTGCATTGTTCACTTGGGCCTTACTGTACAACGTTTAAAGATTTAGTTTTAAAATTGACAACATTTGTAATCAGCTCCATTTCTCTATAATTAGATTTGACCATGTGAGATTGTATCTGATTATGTGTTATCTACTGAACATGTATACAGATTTGATATCAAAGTCAGTGTATTTATAACAACTAGAGAGCAAATAGAACATGTGGTTGGCGATATAAAGTCTAAGTCAGCGTTTTAGACTTATATCGTTTTTGAAAAATAGCCCACGTTCCTAAGTTAGATATGTCTCTAAATAAGATATATGCTTTGTATGTTTATATAGAAGTACCACAAGTAAGATAAATATAAGTTCGTACATCAGCCTCTGCATATTTTCACTCAGACAAGTGCTAGTATAACACATTAATAAATGTACAAATAGTATCCTCTTTAATTGATTGAGTTGGTTAAGGCTAGACAACAGGTTACTACAAAACAAAAACACATATTTCATAATCCAGCTTTAAAACATGATACAATTAGTCTAGGTCTAGGGTGCACACTATTAAACAATGACATAATACGTATGATTAACAAAACCGCTGTATATATTAACTGAATCTGAACTATGGCATCTGGTGATACTACCGAAACACTTGTTCGCTTCGACGGTTACGAATGACCAATCGTGTATGATTTTAAGAGACATTCCATATCACACTAGCACGAACTTATGCGGCTAGGCCTTTTCTGGTGATCACATTCTTTCCGGTGAAAGTGTCGTTTTGCAGTCAGAATGTGCAATGGTTGTGGCAATTCGTTATGATCAGACATACCATTAATACAATTAAATCGTAAATTATACGAGTATTATACCTATCAATATCATATAAGTTTGTGTGACTACGTACTCCTTAAAACTTATCAGTTTGGGCCTTTTGAAAGTGCTACTCGATGAACGGTATTTTTGTTTAAAAAGTACGACTCCCAAAGAAATAATTTAAAGCTTCATATATGTTCATAAACTATTTGTTTGTTGTGTAGTCAAACAGTATACATGTATGGAATACTACTCTCTCTCTCTTGGAATAATTTAATTGATTGGTAACACTTCGAGCGTGTGTAAATAGTTTCTTCTATCTTTATACGCAGCCGTCTAGACTAGATAACAAACATGTCTGTCAAAGTATAGAGCTCGATACCAGCACGGAAATAACAAATCTTAAGATTCTACTGTAAACACAAATACTGTCAAGATCCTAGCAGTAGTATTGTACATATACTATTTTCAATAATATTACGTTCTCCTGAAATGGAGCAATCAGACTGTAACTCGCTTCTTGTATATGATTGCTTCTAGTTTAGTCGAGATTGGTGGTTTTACACTGAATGAAATATTGGAATTGAATATTAGATACACGTTCATTATAGCACTACATACCAATCCCCGAAGTGCGACATACATTTTGTAACTTTATGCAGTGGTTCAGATAATACAATTATACAATATTGGGTGTGAGTATAATAAGATAAAATACGTTTGGAGGTATGAAGCTATATAAAGACGAAGTTTAATTGTATACCAATTTAAATACAACTCATGGTTTACAGTATGGTATGTATGAATTTTCATACCAATGAAGTAATATAAAGCGGCTTTTATGATTAGTTTTATCGAAATTTGGAATTGTATTATGTAAAATATGATTTTAAGTAATAAAAATACGTACAGGGATGAAAATGGTCATCACGCACATATGTCTGTATGAAACGAGTGCTTACTATATATAAACATATATTAAGTCACTGGTAGGAAGCTTAAGAAATGTTCATCGAGAAACTAAGTATAACTGTCATATGTCATATAGGTGGATTGTTACTTTCTTTATCTTAATTTATTATAACTTTTTATCCTTAGAACAAGGACATGTCTATCAAAACTGCAAAAAAAATCGGTAAAACCGTGTTTGTAGCCGGTACAAACTAAAAGGGCACGTCGGTTGATTTAAACACAGGAAATGTCTACAGCATGACGCCTCAGTACATGTACGTCCATTATAACCGAATAAAAAACGTCGGTCAGTAATGAATCCCTAGACGATTACCGGTACACACCACTGGGACATTTCCAAAACATTAACAGGAAACACTATGTGACGAGTTATTGAAAAGGTCCGACTGAATGTACGAGTATTACTGATTTTTGATAAAATCCATGACATGTACGTACGAGGTCATATCCAAAAGTAATGTCACTCCTCTCGTGGATTATTTGTTTATAGGCCGATATGCATAAAAACGATATCAAAATGTGCAGTAGTTCAATTCTGATTAGTATACAACGTGCTGCATTATTCGATTATCATAATTGGATTATATGTAGATTTAAAATACATCTATGACGTCATATCGCCGCACACGAAAATAACGATTTGTTTTCATAATCTTAACAATTTTCTTTTATGTGTTTTTATAAAAAAATAATTCTCGAAAGCAGACGATACTTTCGTGACATGATGAAACAAATGTTTTGTGTCTGCTGCTAAAACTTCATTGACGTCAACCTATTTTGAAACTCACAATCTTCTTTCAACGAACTGATTACTAAGTAAAAACACGGCAGATTTGTGACAAAAAGACGCCGCGCGTAGTAATGCACTTTTCCTATAAGTTATGAAAGTCACCTACTGAAACTTATCGTAACACACGAGACAAACGTTGTCTCGTGTACATGTAGTATAAGCTTTTAAGGGACATATTGTTTAGCCAAATCATTATCAACATAGAGTGATATGAACGGTTTTTAGTAGATCCGAAAAGAACACACTTGAGTATTTTTAACGCAGTATTTTTAACTCGACGTTCAAAATTACGATCATTATGTGGTGAGTTAAATTTTTAGCTTTGAGGCTATCTAGAGGACACTTAAAAATAATTCGAATTCGAAGAGAGTATGTGTCGGGTGGGTTGCACATTTTAAAG